>PKML01069064.1:358033-375591 GCA_002933935.1 Eutrema yunnanense | reverse complement strand
GGTATCGATCGATACCCAACACACAAGCCCACAGGCAAACGGCTGGTATCGATCGATACACCCCTGGTATCGATCGATGCCAAGGCAACACATGCCCACAGGCAACGGCCAGTATCGATCGATACACCCCTGCTATCGATCGATACCCACACAACTCGAGTCCATCGACAAGAGTTTAGTATCGATCGACACACACATGGTATCGATCGATACCCACCTGCAACTCACAACCTTCCGCGAGATCTAAACCCAGAAATCGCCAAGACCACACACGAAAATCATCAATCAAGCTTAAACAAGCATCACACAAGCTTAATTGCTAACCTTTGGTCCCCAACTCACCTTAAATCGGCTGGATCGAGCTCTAGAAGACCTCACTCGCTTCCCTTTAGCTCACCAAGACCAAACTCTTCCGATATCTTCTTCAAGCTTCTCCCAAGCTCGAATCTCTCTCGATCTCGCAAGATCCAAGCTTCACAAAGCTTCTTTCCTTCGCTCTCGCTCTCCTTCTCTCTCTATCTCTCTCTCTCGCGACCAAGACTTTATTTTCCCAAAGAAATGGTTTCCACGTGCAAGAAGAGAAGAGGAAGAAGACTTATAAGGAGAAATCCCGACGGGTATCGATCGATACCGCCTAGTATCGATCGATACTGCCCGAACAACCCGAATTAATTATTATTTTTCCCCAATAATTAATTCCTCCGGAACACGGGCGTTACAGTGAAAATTCTGTAAAGAAAGAGAAAACTACAACCATTATCCGGAAACGATGTTTGAATTTAAAGGGAAGAAAATCAAAGTCGAAATATTTCAAAAAGGCTCTGATACGGAAGCATTGGTATCAGATTGTCGAAGTTCCAGGATTATTATCGAAAGCATCGGGTTTTGTCATGCGGTGTGCAATTCAAAGGTCTAGCCAAGTTATGCTACCGACGCACACATTTCGCATCAGATTAAGATCAAATACGGAGAAGGAAATAACGGATTTTCTTGATTCGTTAGCAAGTAAGACTTTTTTATGGAAAGCATCGTCAAAATCGCTTCTTTTGTTGTATCTTTTTCACTATATGGCGCATATATATGCTTATGTAATAATTTGTTTTCCGAAAGTTCTGTATAACTTTGTAATCCCAATTTGAAATCAATGAAATTGTTTGCCGTAAAAAAAAAAAAATTAAGAGAAAAAAAACGAAGAATATCCAAATTATTCGACGAACTCATATAGAGAAGAGCAGAAAATCCTTAATTAACCATATGATGACATAAGCATCTCCATTGGTTAGAAACTCAAAAATTGTTGTCAAAAATATAACATTAATATTTTAATATAATTTAGTTATATGCTTAAGTTTTTTTTTTATATAGAAAATACACCACTCATATAGAGACAAGTGTTTTATTGTTTCTCATGTGTTTTCAAAACTTCTCATGAGAACTAATGATCACACCCTCTGTCCCTTTTTTTTTTTTTTTTTTTAAATTATGAGATATTCTTTGAGAAATTCTTAATGGAAATGTTTTAAAAACCCTATAAAATATCAATAAAACGATATATACGAAACGCATAAGAATTCAGAGTTTGGAATTCGTCCGTGAAAGATTTTTTTTGATAAGATATGTTCTTCAATTTTGTGCCAGTACAGGAAAAACCGCTCGAAATAGTAATTCTTCAAAAAAAAATATAAGTTGGTTTTTCTTTGTCGGAAAAAAAAAATTATGTTGTATTTCAATTAACCTTAAGACGTATATTTTTACACCCGGCTTTGCATAAAGCACGTCAAACATTTACTCAAGGCCGCTTTCTTAAGCTCATCCCACCGTTCGATACCCTTCCTCCCAACTCTTAATTTATTTTTATTTTTATAAAAAGGTAATCCACTCAAAATGCAAGTAGTTACATGGTTATGACTTAGTGGGTCATATGATTTAAGAAAACAGTTTTGAAAGAAATAGATATATTTGTAAAGAGTGAGACTTAGTTAATTAATTTTTACTATTTTAACATTTTTTTTTGTCTTTTAGCATGTACGACGAAAATATCATTCTCTATATACATGTGTACAGTATGGCGTGTACGCCTGTGGTAGACAGAAGAATGGATATTTTGTCATTTACATAGACGTACACGCAGAGCCGTGCCTACAGTGTAATGAAAAAGGCTTTTGCCTCAAGCCCCCGAATTATATAATTATTTTAGAGCCTCCATTTTTGCAATGTGTGTGATGTATCAGAGTGGTTAGCAACTGATTTCTGTTTGGTTTCCGAGTTCGAATCCAGCGGACGTCCTTTTTTATAAACGTTTGTTTTTTTTTTTTTTTGGGACGGAAAAGGAAAAAAAAAAAGGAAAATTGAGATTCTGAAAAGGAAATTTGTTTTCAACCTAAAAATCGGGATTCTAAATGGAAAAGGAATGAATTAAAGTCTATAAATCAAATCTCTGAGATCAAATCAAAATCCCAAGCTTCTTATAATTATCGTCTTCTTCCTCTGGCCTTGCGACATCCAACAGGTACGACATCCAACAGGTACGTCTTCTTATAATTATCGTCTTCTTCAAATTCAGAATAGGAAAAAATCCAACAGGTACGTCAATATCCAATCAACACTATAAATTCAACTTTTGTAAATTACGTTGGGGGAATTTGTTTAGGAAATTGATTGAGATTTGTTTAGGTTGATTTGTTTTTTGAACTCACAATTCTAAAAGAGTCTTTGCCAAAAGAGTACAAGAGACCCGTTGAAGTGTTGAATTATTTGAAAGGAATGGAAGAGTGTTATCCAAACTCATGGATTGTTTATCAGATATTGTTGACTATTCCAGTTTCAGTTGCTTCTGCTGAAAAAAGTTTTTCAAAGTTAAAGTTGATAAAGTCTTATTTGCGATCAACTATGTCACAAGAAAGATTGAATAGTCTAGCTATCATATCTATATAAAGAGAAATGGTTAGGAACCTCGATTACGAGAGTTTGGTAAAAGAGTTTATTGAAAAAGAAGGAATAAAGATTATGTCTTAGTTTTTTTAGATTAAGATTTTGTTTTTGAATAATTTATATGTTTTTAAAATTATATTATATTTTTATTAAAAAGTCCCATTTTTTAAATTTGCCTTAAGCCCCTATAAACCTTCGCACGTCACTGCGTACACGTTATACTGTATAAGGGTTAAATTGTCATGAATAGTAACAAAAGTATTAAAAACTATGAACAATAATTTAAGTGTCAAAAATTTATATTATAAAGTTTAGAAAATGCTACTTCTTACAAAACACCCAACAAAAATATCAAAGCTCTTGGGAATAAATATTATTTTTTAGTTGAACGAACCTTTTAATGTCATGTGCAATACCACTGGACTCTAGTCCCTCCTTACTTGACGGTGTGGCCACACCCTCAGGTAGGAGATCGATTAGGAACTATGTGGTCAAATAATCCAGTAGTTGAATCGGTGAGGCCAGATCTAGAGTGGACAATATTATAACATGAAAGCCGGACAGCCATACAACCTAGTAGCACAGACATCAAGGCATGTAAACGCATAACCTGACACCTAGTAACAGTGATCTGTGTCATGTATAAATTTTCCTCCTTACGAGTGTGAAGACTCTTAAGGGGTTTTAAGATTCCCTCCAAATCCTATTAAAAGTCCATTCCAACTTATTCAAACTAATGTATGAAACAATGGCCAGCCAATAACAAGTTATCTTCAACTATGATAGGTGAGATCGAATGCTCATTATACATAGGGAAGATGAAATTTGGGGAAGAGCTCTAGCAACCCCGCAGTGTTGAATCCGCTGCACCCAGTACAGAATTTGCACCCTTCTACATCTTGGGATATGTTTGTTGGGCAGCTAGCGAATAGGACAATGATAGTAACTGAAAATCACCCGAATTCTTCTTCGTACAAGAATAACTCATAGGATCCATGCCCGACCCGATGATAAACCGTATTTTTAGCAGTTTCTAACCCTTGTTTTGTGATTTTTATCAAGTCAAAGTTTGTTTTTAGAGTCTTTTAGTCTTTTTTTAAGTCTTTTAAGGTTTTAAGTGACTTGAGGAGAAAAGCAGCTGTTTTGAGTGAAAATGAGCATATGGAGATGCATAATCATGCAGAGACGTCCGGAGTTTGGCATTCTTTGAAGAACTCCCTACCGATGGATCGAGCTCAAATTTTTAAGCAATATATAGAATTGGGTTAGCTTTCATTTGGAAGGGGTTTGAACTCATTCCAACGACGAGATCAAAAGTCACGCCAGTTTCCGTGAAGCCGATCCACACCCATCTGCAGGTCTTAACTCGACTGAGTAAGAAAATGGAGATCGACCGATTTTACCTGGATCAATTGATCCAAAACCAAGATCGATGAATCCACTCCCATATGGCAAAAAGGAAATTCCAATTTTCCTCTTTTGGCCCTGATTCACCTAATTTCGACCATGAACGACTGGAAACCTATTTATACATATTTTTAGTCACTTTTTAGGTTACACTTTATTTTTCATTGAGACTTTTGGCTTTTGCACTTGTAAGATTTGGGGAGACGAATCTCTTACTCACATACTCTAAGAAGATTCTTGAACAATGTTTTCGATTTCAAATCTTATTATGCAATTATTATCATCTCTCTATGTTTTCTCTGCAATTATAAGTGAGTAGTTTCATAGTTAGGTTTTTAGGGTTTCAAGGGATTTTCATGAATCACTGAAACATATATGTTAGAATAGAGAATTACATAGAGTTCATCATCTATTGTTGAGTTTAAGGCTTAGACTAGATTTATCACCTAGTTTATGATCTTAAGATTAATCTATTCATCAAAAGTGTTTTAGATATTCTGAAAGAACTTAGATGAGCAAATCGGCATTAGCCAACGAAAGTTGATGCTAAGGTGATTTGTGAACTTATCAAACCTGAACTTTAATGCGTGCCTAGAATTCTAAGGTCAAACGACAGTTTAAATACTTAGGTTATTAGGCATAGTAGTTAGAGCCACGATAGTGGGTTAGCTATAAATTCATGTTTGAGTTCAAGAACGGTTCTTAATTCATTCCATGTTCGATAATATGTTTCGTGAGTCATGGATTACTGCGAAATACCTGAAGACCTAGCGCTTTTCTCATTTGAATTTATATCGATTTTAATTGTCATTCTTGGATTTTAAAAGTTATAAACCACAAATCATTGGATTCATTTTAGATTTAATTTCCTCATGTATTCTCGTAGTGTTACACTTGGTCCTTGTGGATTTCATTCATGAAATACTATTTTGATTGCTCTGCTCTTGCAATATTATAAAATTCGAAATATATGAATCCGTTAGAAATACCACGGGAATTTCTGATGAATTTCCGAGGGAATTCAAATATTATATCACAAATCCGTCGGAATTTTCCGAGGGATTTCTGACGGATTCATATATATTGTCAATAACATTTTTTTGTATTTACATATATCATATATGCATATCAAATCACAAGAGTTTATGAAATGCAAAGTTTATGAAACTCGATACAATTAAGTCATATTTGAAAGTGGTAAGTTTAATAAATTTCATAAGAATACATTCACTCGTATTCCAAAAAANTAATAAATTTCATAAGAAGACATTCACTCGTATTCCCAAAAAAAAAAATACATAAAAATACAATCAGATATATATATATATATAATATATGAAAATCCAATTAAATGAACTATATGTAAATACAAGAGTTTATGAAATTCAATATATATGAATCCGTCGGAAATCCCTCGGGAATTTTCTAAGGATTTCCGAGGGAATTCACAAAATCCATCGGAAATCCGTCGGAAACTTTCCACGGATTTCCGACGGGTTCATATATATTGTCAATAACATATTTTTTTATTTTTACATATATTGAAATATATGAATATCAAATTACAAGAGTTATATGAAATAAAAAGTCTATGAGACTCGATACAATTAAGTCATATGTGAAAGTGGTAAGTTTAAAATTTTATAAGAAGACATTCACTCGTATTCCCGAAAAAAATTCAAAATACATAAAAATACAATCAAATATATATATATATATGTAAATATATGAAAATCCAATTAAATGAACTATATGTAAATAGAAAAGTCTATGGCAACAGAAAATACGCACTCTATGGCAAACGGTGGGGGATAAAAATACAAAATTTTACAATGCGCAAGTAATGCAAAGGAGGGCGAGAAACTGGATTGTTGTTCAATTTTAGCACTTAATTCCCTTGGATTTGAG
Source organism: Eutrema yunnanense (assembly GCA_002933935.1). NCBI lineage: Eukaryota > Viridiplantae > Streptophyta > Magnoliopsida > Brassicales > Brassicaceae > Eutrema > Eutrema yunnanense. The sequence goes on along the minus strand of PKML01069064.1, from coordinate 369,345 downwards.
ATTTTTGTGATTTGGAATTTTCAAGCTTAAATAAAAACGAATTTGGATATTAATTTTGATTAATTTGAACTAAGTCTAGTTATATCGTAAATTAGCAAACGGTAATCTACTGAAATTTGCATAAAGTTGAACTTAAAATTGATATATAGAAATTTTTATGCAAGAACGTCAAAAAATCCGGAATTCACGATCATGAACTCGATTTGTTTGAACTTGTGATCAATTTCTCTCGTTTGATTGATTGAATTGATACTAGAATTAATATCTTCCTATAACAAAATTTTTCAATCACAACCATATTCATGCTTTTTCTGAGAATTGTTTTCTATTTTGTAGGAACAATGAAACACGAGAGAATGAGAATAACTCGCTCAAAGAAGAGAGGTTACATAGGAGAGTCATCCCGGAGATTAACCACTAATCAAACCAAGGGGAGCGAAGAGAGCTCGGATACACGAAGCGTAGGAGATGACAAAAATCTTGGCGAGTTCTTGGCGAGTCGACAACGCTCGACTAGAACTCGTGTGCCACCACCGCGACGTGATCCGACACCTTCTCCTCCTCGCGAACCAACACCACCTCCGGAACGAAGACTAAAGGTATGATATGTCGGGAAAACTATGGACCCGAATATCGATTACTTTGAGAAGCTCAACAAATTGGTTATCAAATCAACACCTCGCATAGATTACTCGACTCTCGACGCGCTCGGGATTAGAGAAGACGTGATTTGGTATGTCGACGCACTTAACCTTCGACCCTTCATGGAGCTCAACCTCCCTACCTATGAAGATCTCACCAAAGAATTCTTATCGACCGTCACCATGTGCTACAAGAGTGAACGACAGTACACTTATTTTTACAGTTCGCGGATATTCTTATGCTCTAACGATCCCGGAACTTTGTGAAGCTTTGAAACTTCAATATCTCGATGAGATTCACCCTGAGGAGGATCCCAATGAAGGTTTATGGAGCGTAATGGGACAAGGCATCTACGACAATGGACGGTCCAAAGCCGCCCTATTCACGCATCCCGCTGTCCGCTATACACACAAGCTCTTAGCGCACACCATATTCTCGAGAGCCAACGTGGGGAGTGTCCTAAAAGGCGAGCTAGTCACCCTTAAACTACCCTTCACCAATGACCCACATTATGCATGCTATGCTTGTATCATCGCGAAGAACTTGGTGAAGGTGAAACATGACGCGCCCTCCACGAAACCCGAAGACGCTACTACCGTCTTCAGAAGCATCATCACGGCGATTCTACAAGCCGTGCACTTTGATTTCTTGAACGAGGTTCCACTCCAAGGAAAATTGTTCGACTTGATGCAATTCTCCCGAGACCGTACGATCTCTCGCGCTTCACTCGACCCCGAAAGATTTGGTTACAAATATTGCACTAATGTCGGTGAGTCCTACTTTGTTTTCTTACCTTCTTACTCTGTCCCTAGACTCCAAGAAGGAGCAGCACCTAGATGAATACCGGAGGCAATGGAATACGTACCCACAGTCCCACGCCTACCGTACACGATTGGACAGTTCCTAGCGGCCAAGGCTAACAGAGACGCCGAGACAGAGCGCGCTCGACTACTTCAACAATCACAGGCCCGTGTACCATCCGCGTGTTCGTCTCACGAACACGGACCAGAATACGCAGCCATTGAGAAGAAGATTGCACGACAAGAGAGACGATACATGCGCATGATGCGCTTCCTCAAAGAGCACCACCAGTTCGATGGCAACACGTCCGACTCCGAGACATATGGTTCAGGCGACGCCTAGCCATGCACTTCACCACCACGGTTTAATCGACCTCTTTCACCTTATCTTTTATTTTAATAATTTTAAGTCTGCGGGAGGATTTTTATCCATTACTAATCTATTTTTCTTTTCTTTGGATCTTTTTAATTCTCGTTGAATTTTTAAGACCTCGTGTAATATTTTTTTTATTAAGTATTTTTCAGAAACATAAGAACAAAATCATTGATAATATAGACCAGTGTGCTTCTACGCTATTTTCTCGTGCTAGCTCTTTTGTTGTTTAGTACTAGACCATGCTGTAGCTAGAGTGCCTTCAATGCGACATCCCCAGAGGATTTCGAGCCATAGAAATTCTTTCTGACAGGATATACTAACTCATTTTATTTGGACTTAATCTATATATATATTTTTATATCAATTGTTTTAGGCGAGACAACGAGTCATACATCTAGGACATCTTTTTCCTTTTTACCGCTCTTTGTTGTCCTAAATAGCCGGTTCATCTTTAGTTGGTATCCCACCCGAAATTTAACCTTTGTTCAAACCTCATGCACCTCTCTTGTTATCTTATGTGGATATATATATATGTGCAAAAACGCCGGAGAGGGAGGAACGACACAGTTTTTCAGTCACTCGAGAAGACAAAAGACTAGACAGATTCGGTTGTGGAGGTATCGACAAATCAAGCTAAAAAGTTGCCTTGGGAGTCCTTTATAACCGATAATTTTTGTGCTCTATAAGGCTCCCCGTTTAAAGGCTTAGTCTATATTTTTACCAAGGCAACTATGTTTCAATATGTGAGGAGTAAGAAGCCGTTCGAATCATTACCCGGAGAAAAATCTAAGTCCGGGGGAATGACATAAAAGTTTTGTCAAAGGGAGAAAAGTCCCGACGAAGGAGGAGTTATGCAGCAACACTTATGCGAGCAAGGAGTGACTGAAAACTGTGGGTACCAACAGCTCCATCTTCTCTTCCTGTTTTGCATAATATCTAGCATCTCCGAAGAAAATACGGTAACCCGAAACACTTTTAGCTCCACCTCTAAATTGCCCTTAAATGCCTAGCATCGATTGTCTTGTCTAATATTTTTGGTAAGAATCACACAATCTTTAATGAATGTTAAGAGCTAGTTGACTGATAGTTAGGATCTATGTGGTTAGACTTTCGCATGACGGATACCGTGGATTAGCGTTGTAGTACTTTAGTGAGAATTTTCTAGACTAAGTCCGATTGATGCATTAAGTTGGTTATGGTTTAGAAGGACGGTCGCTGAGAATTATGTTAGTTCCTATATTTTCGAAAACCTTTTTCCGAGTTTAGATTTCTGTTTTGTTTGAGAACAAACAAAGATCTAAATCTGGGAGAGTTGATAACACCGGTTTTTGACCGTTGTTATGGATCACTTTCATATTCTTTTGCAAGTGTTTTAACTCCGTTTTCAAATGTTTTCAAAGGTTTTCAAGGGATTTTCATATTTTAGAGATTTGAAAGACGTTTCAGGTAACTCGGAATAAAAGAGTGCATTTCAGAGCAAAATAATGTTTTTGGATAAACTCGGACCGTCTAGAAGTCTTGCAGCCAATGGGGAGTTTTTTTACCTTCTGATCATCCCCAAATTTGGACACAACAAAGTAGAGACAACCAGCTTTCAAATGCAATTGGATTGGAGGCAATCCAATGGTTGAATCCTTAAATACACCGAAGCACTGAATGCAGATAAAGCTGCCCCGAAGACAAAGCTGCCGCGCCTGGAGGAGCTGGACCCGCGGCCAAGCACCAGTTCGCCGCGGCCAACACCCTGCGCGACCAAACCGACTTGTTTCTTCACCTGAGGCCAAAACCATCTTTTCCCATCAAACCCTAAACGAGATTAGCTCTATAAATACTTATTTTATGCCTCTTAGACAGACATGTTACATTATTCTCACGCTTGAAGGCAGAAGCGAAGCTCTTGTGACTTGTGCACTTGTTTTCTTTGGTTTGGAGAAAAAGATTCTCGATTCGTGTTCTTCGATAGAGAAGCTTTCTTCATCCCTTTTTACTTGCTGTTTTTATTTGATTTATTGAATATAATTACCTCAGCTATGGCTGAGTAATCTCCTTGTTGGGTATAGGGGTTTGAAGGGGAGCTTATGGTTCGATTTCTTATTAGGTTTTTAGTCTAGGATACCGATTGATTAGGGTTTTTCGTTATATCCTTGTTGTTAATGCGTTGCTTGACTAACCGTCTTAGCAATCGATATTAGGTGTCTTAGAGCCAAGAAAGTGTTGTATCTAATCGCTTGACCTAGGGTAGACAAGCAAATCCGTCGTAAGATTTTGGAAGTATACTTAAGGAGAAATTGTGGGCTTAAACGACCTTGAGAGTATCATTCACTTCTTGCGCGGGTGCAGTCAGAAGCTACCGTCCGAGTACAGAAGTGAGTAGGTGTGTAGGATTACGGTAGTAGACTACATGCAGCGTACGTGTTCCAAGTTCAAGAACCCAAAGACGACAAAAAGTCGCTTTAGAAATTCTCGAAATCTCCTCGTAAAAATCGGCCATAAACCCTAGAAAATTCCTGATTGCCCAACGCCTCGTTTAATTGATTCATAACCTCGATAAAATAGTTAGTTAGCTACTGCCCTTCTTAGTTTAGTTTAGATTCCATAGATACGACCGTGACAAAACCCAAAAGATATTTACATCTAGACATAAGTTAGAACCCGTTAGAAATTGGACAACGTCTATCCCTGTGGATTTGATCCCTAAGTTCTACTTCGTGTGCTGTGTACTTGCGGCTTAGATATAAAAGGTAAAACCCCATGCTGGGGTTAATTCCCGGTGTGTCACAAGGCGTCGGTGTGGATGGGCCTTTGCGGTGGTGCTTAGGAGTTGCTCCGGCACAAGATCATTGAGGAAGAGATCGGTTGTTGGTTCTTTCTCCGAAGCTCGCGCGGTGGCTCATCTGTGTGGAGATCAGGCTGGTTTTACTCGGCGTGGTCAATATGTCGTGGATCGACTGAAGCCTTGAGAGTGGTGTGGTGGTGAGTGGGTTCTTGATCGGAGGTTCGCCGGATGTCTCCTCCAATTTGCAGATCCGCCAGGGCACGGCGGAGATGTCAAAGCAGTAGAGTTTTCCCGGCGGTTCCAACATTCAGGCGTCCTCTTCTCCCTCTTCCGTCAGGTTCTCTCTCATGGTGTAGGTAAAACAACTGAGATCCGTTGGTGCGGCGTCGTCTTCTCTCTCTCCGGCGGCTGTGGAAGTGGTGACAGTTTTCTGAGTTGCTGCGGCGGAGGTCATGATCCGCTCTCTTTCTTCTCTTAGGTGGTGTCTGTTTTGGCGGAGGTCCGCACCAGCGGCCTTCGTGACATGATGGCTTCCCTTCTCTTGGAGCTTAGCAACATCGGTTTTATTTTTAGGGTTTCCTTTCAACCGGTTTAGTCCGGTTCCACCTTCGGTTTGTCGGGGTTTTAGTTTCAATTTCTTGCCGGTTGAGGGATCCTAAGACCATCTCCAACGCAAGGTTCTTAGAGGGGTTCTAAGTAATTAATGGTATTTAAAATAAATGAAAATTTAATAAACAGCTAAGAACCGGTGCTTAAATCTCTAGTTTAAGAAGCGGTTCTTAACGCTACTTGTCCAATTCTTATTGGCAGACATTTTTACATATTTTTATTTATTTTTTATTCTCAAAAATTAACTCTCTCTCGTATCTCAATCGACGCTCTATCTCTCTCTCATTTTTCTTTCTCTCCGATCTTCTTCTTCGCCTATGGGCTGTGAGTTATTTGAAATCATCCTTCTTCAAATGATTCCTCTCTCTCTCTATTATCGTTCCTTTTGTCATATTGTGGGTTAATCGATTTGGTTTCACGGTTGGAAAAATCTGCATGTGGTCCTTCAGATTCATCTTTTGGATTGGGCGAAAACTTTTTGGGTGTTGAAAATTTTGTAGAATTTCTATTAATTCAAGGAGTTCAATCCGTGCAATGAGCCTCCCTTCCACTTCTCATATCCCTGCTTGGTTTTTTTTAATTACTCTTAGGTCTTTTCAAGTTTTTTTTCTTTTTCAAACTAATCTGATACCACTTTTGAATTTTGATTGCTCTCTTTCAGAACATCGATTTGCGCGAGATGACCAATGCAGGTGATCGGCTTTTAGCTGCTATGTCCTCGGTTAGTGAAAAGTTTGATACTTGATTGTGCGGGAACTCATGGGATTTATATCTTGTTGTGAGTGTTGGGAATGTTTGAGCAGAATTGACTCACCGTGCTTCAATTTTGTAGCCAAGATATCGGACAGCGGAATCGAAGCTATAACTAGCATATGCCCAAAATTAAAAGCTTTCTCTATCTACTGGAACGTGAGGTGATACTCTGTCTGACTCATTTGTGTCACACTTCTTGATTTTATCTTCTCAGATGAGCGTAATTCTAGGTTTTATTACACAGGGTGACTGATGCTGGCATTAGATCTGATTTTGTTTGTTTGGTACTCTGTTTTGGTGAGGCTAAATGACGAAACAAGGACAGATGGTTCTTAAAGCTTGAGGAGGATTCCTGTTACGTAATGAAGCAAGGTAATTGTTTGATCTCTGTTATTGTTTGGGAAATTGCATTCAATAACCCTAAAAAATATTATAATTAGGTGGATAACCAAAAAAAAAATTGGAGATGATATTATTTATATAATATGTATTAATACAATTTTAACCTTTGTATTTTATTTTTCATCTCTCCTTTTTATCTTTTTTTTCTTTTTCTTTTTCTTTTTTCTCTCCTTTACGTGTCTTCTCCCAAGATATTTTTCTGCACTACTATTTATCCCGGGATTACTATGTGCTATCAAATATTCATCACGGGATTACTATTCATCTTTCTTTTCTTTTATTTTTCTTTTTTCCTTTATCGACACAATCACCACTACTATTCATCCTGGGACACTATTCATCCCGAGACTACTATTCACTCCGAGTCTTCTCCTTAAGCTTAGACGAGGTTGGTTCTTCTTCGGGATTACTATTCATCCCGAGACTCCGTAATCCCGGTATTACGGTTCATCACGGGATTACTATATGCTACCAAATATACATCCTGAAATTACTATTCATCTCAGGATTACTATATACTATTCATCCCGAGACTTCGTAATCCCATGACTACTATTCATCCTGGGATTACTATATGCTATCAAATATTCATACTGTGATTACTATGTACTATTCATCCCGGGATTACTATTCATCTTTTCTTTTTTTTTTTATCTCTTTTCTATTTTTTTTTTTTTCCTTTCTAGACACAATCATCATTACTATTCATCACAGGACACTATTCATCCAGAGACTACTATTCACTCCGAGTCTTTTTCTTTAGCTTAGACGAGGTTGGTTCTTCTCAGTGGTTACTATTCATCCGACTCGTTCACTGCAGCCTCTCGCCGTTCACCGTCGTCCATAGCCTCCGAGCACGGCCGTACAAATGTAGTCATACTATGTGAGTTTGCTTTTAGGATTTTCTTCTTATTGAATTGCGTTTTCTTCAATCCAATTGAAATTATCTGGGCAATTGAAATTCAACATAACGGTGTGGGATGGTTCAAATCTACCTTAGTTTGTTGATAAAAAATGACAAAATGTATAGAATATCTATGTAAAATATCTCATTATATTCATTTTTCTTCCCATATTGTACTCCTCTCATCTCCCCATCTAATCTACTTATCAAGTCTATACTATTTTAAAAACTTGTTATTCTAATCAATGTAAAGATTTGTAATTTTCAATTCAAACCCTGATATGTAATGAGTTAAAAAGCGTCGGTCTATATAGAACACATAAACTGTCTATATATTTGGCTTCATGGTGGAGGTTATATGTAACATCCTGGGCCCGACCCATTTGAGAAAGGCTTAAATGAATTAATTTGGCTACCTATGTCATCAAATTGCACTTACCTTTTCCGATCACTTGCCCGAAAGAACNGAGACGATCGGGAATTAATGGAGACTAATTTTTATGTGTGTATAGAACGTCTATCTTTTTTTGCAATTTTGTAAATTATTGATGAGACACTTAAGAGATGAAATGTCTGTAAAATAAACTTGTTATGTTATTGATAAATTTGTTATGTTTTTGATAAAAAAAAAGATAGACTTGTTATGTTATTAATAAAAATAGACTTGTTATGTTATTAATAAAAATAGACTTGTTACGTTATTGGTGACACTATTCACAGCTGGAAAAAAAATCTTGTTAGTTTAAAAAAATTGAAATCATGTTTGCTGTGAAAACAAATCTGTGTTTTTTTGTGATTTTACAAAATTGAATCAATCCATAGGATGCGAATAACGGAAAAAACAAAATCTATGGGAAAACAATATGTGCTGACAAATAGAATAATATCAAAATAGTATAGACGGTCTACAATTAGTGCAGAAGAGGGCAAAATCGTCTGAAAAGCAACCCTTTTGTTATTTACTTAATTTATGATTATCCATGGCTATTTTTTTAATGGTTTATTAAAAATTGGTTATTTGGCAAATTGTCCCTTATTGTTTTTGGTCTCTGTTATTGATGCTTCTTTATTTTGGTTGATCTTTCTGATATAGAAATGGCTCTCAAGAACAAGCTAATTACTGAAATGTTATTGAATGTGTTATTTGAATGAATGATGTTTGATTTGTTAAGTTTGAGTATGAGTTAAGTTTGAGTTTGATGTTTGATTTTTTTAGGTTTTATCTTGTTTGATGTTTGATTTTTTTAAGAACCCCTACTTGAGGTTCACCATTGGACACTCAAAAATTGATGGAGTTCTTAATTTTCAAACAATCCAAATTTTATTATTAAAATAATGTTAAGAACCCCATGAGGAGGTTTAGGAATGGAGATGCTCTAACCAGACCCAAACTGGGATTGTATGTAGGTTATATAATATCGATGCTGTAACATCTCCCTCTGCAATTTAATTTGAAAAATTTCGTTCAAAAAAAAACATTATGCATCAATTATCATCTCCAATCCATTTATATATTAAGACATTACGAATATAATAAGTCAATAGTGGAGTGTTGAAGATCCACATATCACATTAAGCTCGTAATAATTTAAAAAATCTAGAGATTAATGCTGCTGTGAATTTTTGTATATATTGGATGTATATTATTACCAGCACCGATATATAAATATGGTATTATCAGTCTAATAACAAGAACTTGGGTTGACACCGTTTCTCAAGCCTTGAGCCTTGGATCACAACTGATGCTTCGAGAAATTTTGGAACCCATCGAAATATCTGGTGATCTGTTCTGACTGCTTCGTTTAGCAATCTCTCTCATTGATCGTGCGAAATCGAGTTTAGGGTTCACTCTTGTAGTAGAATTGAAGGCCTCACAAATTCCTCTGTGCCAACCCAAAGCTTCTTGCATCCCGGTGGCTTCAGGAGGATGTTTCCGGCATCTCTCAGTGACTACTTCGGCGCAAAGACCACAAACCCACTTGCCTGAATACAAGTCTCTAACTTTGTCTATATATGGCACAGTGCATTCTTCTTCTATACCACAACAATCACATTTCACTTGCTTCACCTCTTGCTCTCCTTCTTGTTCTTGCTCGTCTTTTTCACGTATATTTCGTTTTATTTCCAAAGAAACATCGGAGTAGGCCTTTCGAAGATTCCTTTCGTTCTGTTCATATGAAGATAAGAGCAATAACGTATCATCCTATATGAAAAAAAGAGAGTATCGTTTTTCTTTTAAATGGTATTGTTTATCAAGTTATTACCTTGTGAGGAAGTGATACATATATCAAAGTAAATATAGTTCAATTAAATTTGAGAACAAACTAATCCATGCAATATGATGAGACACGCATTGTGGTGTAAAGGAAAGTATGTAATAAAACTATATAAGTAGGTAAGAAAATACACGTGTGACGTATATATGTATGTTTACTATATATACTAATATACACGTACCATTGTTTCCTCGTTCACTTGCTCTTTTCGTTGTTCTCGTTGTTCCAACTGTGGACTGTGTATCTTCTTGTTGTTCTGCAATATGCATGAGATATTACTTTGAATATATATATACAAGATTACATGCATATGTGATACGGCCACAGTTGCATTGATAACTATTGGGAGTGAGAATCATGCTTAACAAGTTCACTTTACAGCGAGTTGAAGGTAATCTACTTTTTCTGAAAGCCACTATACGACGAGTTTTTTCAAACCTTTTTTCTGTTTTCATAAACATGACTTTTCTCACTGAGATCTGAAATGGATAAGATTAGTTGTAAGAGAAATATCTTTACATATATATATATATATATATATTTTTTTTTTTTTTGCACAACATCAATACATATTCTTTATAGATATGTATGTGTAAAGGTCATTTGATTGGATATGTGATCATAGAAATTTGACCATTATGACATGTCAATCCCTTTATTAGAAACCACAAGGTTGTTTAAGGAATGAAAAATGGACTGGCCACCAGCTCGATGTATTAGCCTGTATGGGCTTCCATCATAATTTTTATAAGTCAAGTGGAGTTTGAAGATCCGTGCTACGGGCAGGTATTCAACTAATTTTGCATAAATACTCTAAAGTTTTTGTAAGTTAAAGTAATAAGTAAGCGATGGTGATAAATTGCTACTATTCAGAATGTAAGATCTGAAAGAAATCTATATCTTCAATGCACTATTTATGAAGTAAAAATCAAAGAGTTTTGCAAGAACACGTTTCTAAGTCATTAATTAAAAAGTGTGGGATAAAAAGGTGTGGCTGAGACTAACGTAAATAAAAATCAAAAGTTGTTCAAAGTGGATAATGAAATTCTAGGCTTGTGAGGGGTTCACGAGGAGCTAGACTTAGGTGAGCCTTTTTCGCAACTGCTCTACTTCTTGGACGATATAATATTTTGCTTAACGAAATCCAACTGAAACCTTTTGATTTAGTTACATTCTTTCTATTATTTTCCAATAATAGTTCTATACAAAATGGATCAAATCAAATTAAAAATATCTTTCAAAATAAGATCTTGTTAGGAATCACTCATCCAATATATGATGGAACCTAGAGTGAAATAGGCGACATAGACCAACTGAAACCTTATGATTTAGTTACATATATCTCTATAATATTATTTAAAAAGACATTTTTAAAAATAAACTTTATTTTGTAAGTTATTACATGAAATGCCATTACAAATAACAAAGAATAATTGAAATAGGAAAGGATATAATAGTCTTTTAAAATTATTGATTATAATATGGAAAGTATATATTTTGTATTAAAGAAGTTATTTATTATTTTATTTCTTAATTATTTTTAATACTATATATTTTAAANAGACTCTTTTGGTCATTGATAGACAATTCTTTAGGTCTCTATAATGCTTTCGTTTAAATCTTCTACCTTCATATTATGAATTTTTGTTAATTATTATGCTTATTGACATGTTTTTTTCTTTCTTGCAGGACATCAATGGATTGCAAATCCTCCATATCTACTATCTCCAAAGGTAATATGATTTTATTTTAGAGTTTTGATTACTGTTTTTTT
>PKML01069064.1:319364-344992 GCA_002933935.1 Eutrema yunnanense | reverse complement strand
TGGCTGAAGCAGTTGTCTCCTGGTTCGCTAACTACATGGGATGAGACGAAGAATGCGTTCCTGAACAACTTCTATGATGATGCACGATCTGAGGATCTCAGGAACAAGATTTCTCAGTTTTCTCAAGGTCCGACTGAGGCACTCAAGGCTGCTTGGATTCGTTTCAGGTCATATCAGAGAGATTGCCCGCACCATGGTTTCACTCATGTTCAGCTGCTTGGTACTTTCTACAGAGGAGTCGATTGGAGGTATCATATGTCCTTAGATGCTGCAAGTAATGAGAATTTCAACACCAGGTATCCCGACGATGCTTATGTGCTTATTGAGAATTTGGTTTCTAGCAATAACACCAAGAATGCAGACATGGAGCGCAAGAAGCAAGCTGGTAACTTGGATTGCAGTCAGATTGCTGAGGTGAATGCTAAGTTAGATTCAATGCACAATTTGTTGATGGGCAAGCAGCAGAAGGCTGTTCATCTTGCTGAAAAATATGAAGTGGAATATGTTAACCACATTGATGGAGTTGGATTTCAAGATCAAAGGTACCAATGCCCAACCACACCACCCAAATTTCTGAGAGCAAGATTGAATTTATGTTTGAACATCTTCTTCAAGGACAGCAGAAGCTAACTGTGGAATTCAATGGGAAGATTGACGTCCTGTACAACGATCTGAGTGGTAGGATCGACGCTATTAATATTCAGCAGAAGATGCTGGAAACTCAGGTAGCTCATACCGCAGCAACTGTCAAGGAACTGGTGGGTCATTCACAGAACGAACACGTCACTGCTATCCCTTCGAGGAGTGGAAGAGAGGTACACCCAGGAGTGCAGAAGAGCTCAACCGCAATGATTTTGGTCAATCTTGCCAAGGATGACGATGAGATTTTGGACACCACTCCTGTGTCGACCGATACTCTCTTGTATCGATCGACACCCGTCCAAAGTTCTGCGAGGGACGATTCCAGAGCTAAAGCATCGATCGACACCACCCCTGTGTCGGTCGATACCAGTCCAGTTGCTGAACCGAAACCCGAGTTGAGTGCAGAAAAGGTTTACAAACCTAAGGTGCCATACCCCATAACACCCAGATACCTCAGAGACCCCATTTCTTGAAAGCAGCTGCTTGGCTTTGAGAAGATGGTACAAAGAATCCCACACACACTAACTTTTGAAGAAGCTCTAGAGTACATGCCTCTGCTGAGTCACTTCCGAGATTGCAGAGAAACTGAGGACGAGATTAAGGCTCTCTTCCTCAAAGCCAGAAGCAAGTCACTACCGCTGAGGCAGTTGACCAAGAGGGAAGACCCATGAATATTCTCCGTTCCATGCTACATCTCTGGAGTTGAATTCAAAGAGTCTCTCGTTGACTCAGGGGCTAGCGTCAATGTCATATCAAGGGCAATTGCAGACAGATTGGGAGCTAATATTCGACCGCCCAAGTCATCTATCACATTTGCGAACAGCTCCACCTCACTTCCATATGGTACGATCCCTGATTTGACGGTTAAAGTAGGAGATTGTCTGGTTCCTACTGATTTTTAAGTCGTGGAGATGAGTGCACAATCTTGTACGCAGCTGATTCTTGGACGACCGTTCATGGCTACGGTTGGTGCCATTATGGACACACCCAACAGGAGAATCTCGTTCTCATACATTGACAAGGAGGTGTACTACGAAGCCATTCCTACTAGAGGACCTCCCACACATATCTCTTGCATCACCGTTGTTACAGGAGAAACATTGGTAGTTGATTTTTTGGAGAAGCCTCCTGACAAACCAGCTGTCATAAACCTTCTAGACAGTCCTTCTGTCATCACCATGAAAGACATCAAAACAGCTAAGGCAAAGAAGAAGATGAAGAGCAAAGGAGTAAAAGGTGTTCCCCATGTGACTTTAACCCCTCAGAAGTGCGATGGAGATTCAATTGAATATAAGGTGAAGTGCAAGGGAACTTCGAAACGATTCTCTAAGGCTAGAGCTATTCTCACTTCGGAGCTGAAAGAGAAAGGACAGGAGTTTGTGGAGAGCATGATGAGCAGAACTCTGAAGCTGGTGATGTCTAATTATGGAGCTTGTTTCAGCGCAAGTTCTCATTTTTCTCCTGACTGATCTTCCGTAGAGTTAAGCTCGTGACGTAAAACAAGCGCTTAGTGGGAGGCAACCCACTGGTGAGTCTGTACATACGTTTTTATTTTTATTTTTGTTTTTATTTTTCGTTTGTGTTAAACTTATGTCAGCTTTATTTATTTATTTATTTTTTTTTGCATTTGAACTCATGGATTTATGCTTGATTATCTTGTTGCTATTAACTTGTTTTTGAGTATTCCTAACAGTGCTAACTTCTAACACTTTGGATCACTTTCCCTGGGTTAAGCAACTCGATGCCACTGATTTGAAATCAGAGTGTCGACATACAACTGGTATCGATCGATACCAGTATGTATCGATCGATATCGGTATGTATCGATCGATACTCATCACCTTCACAGGTAAGATTTTCGATTTTCACAATCCACTTGGTTCATTTGTTTTCTTTCACCAACATTGGGCTAGATAACACTGGGACAGTGTTGTTCAAGTCTGGGGGAGGTAGTCGCTGACTTTGTTTTTGTTTTTCTTAGAGTTAGTCGTTTTTGAGTCATTCGTTGTTTTATTGAGTCAAAATTTTGTTTGAGACTGTGATCTTTTTCTTGAATCTATTGATCGGACCTTGCTTCTAAGTGACCATTGTTACAGAATCAGGTCTAGATCGACTAAAGAAAAATCCAAAGGCTGACCAGTTAACTAGAAGACACTCATGTTTCCAGCAAAGTTCTTTAAAGCCTGAGCCAAATTTTTGCACTTCATCGAGGTAATTGATGTCCATAGAGCTTGATTCCTCATTCGTATCTGACAAAGGAACCCACGTGTTTAAAATAATGGTATTTCTCTCCCTGTTACAAGTTAATAAATAAGATGCATTAAAAGGTGAGATGATTTTCTTCTGAGTAGAGGGTTAGAAAAATTTCCAGCAATCTCATTATTCTACTTCAGAGAAAATGATCACACAAAGGATTGGAAGCGAGGTTAGGATTTTCCTATGATGCCATTATTCGCCTACGCCTTTGATACGTTGAGAAGGAAGAACCGGGGATTCGGTGGCTAACACCATCAATACTCGTGTCTCATACATTGATGTGTATATGCAAAGCTAAAAACAAAAGAAATAACATAATAAGAAATAAGTCTGGGGGAGAGAAATAATACCAGAAAGTGTGAAAAAGGGTGGTTCCTTGTCATGATATTGTATGGGAAAGAATCTAGAAGGTTCTTGGTATTAATCACAGCGATGAAACTGGCGAGGATGGCTTGATTGAACGATGTTGTGAGATAATGTGTGTAATCTGGGAAGCTGTGAATGTCTACGGAGAAGTACATGGTGGTTAGATCAAAAACTGGTTAGGTGACATTTGGATGCTTCGGAAAAGGGTCATTGCAACGTTTCAAGAACATGTGAGTCTCTATGTTTTCAAACCTCTTTCTCTGGTTTAGTCTTCTATTTGCTTGAGGGCAAGCAAATGCTAAGTCTGGGGGAGTTGATATATCATGATTTTTACCCCGTTTAATCTTTGTCTTTCTACTAGCTCGTAGTGTTTTAGAGTCTTTTACAGGTTTTAGCACGTTTGGAGCATAATTGGAGATATTGGAGCTTTCTGGAGCATTTTGGAGCAAAGCAGACGTTCGTGTAGCTGAGTACCCGATTTGAAGTTTGAATGTCGCAAGCCGAGAGTTGATGTGTTGGATACCATGTTCGTCTCACAGCTAACGAAGTTGTACCCCAAATTTAAGAAGGCTGTTAACAAGAGTGATTATAAATTCTCCAAAGCCACTCTAGAAAAAATAGAAGGCGTGGGGGTTGATGACGCTGTCACTTTATTCACTGATGATGATTACTTCTACCTACCATTTAACCTTGACATCAAGCACTGGGTGTTTCTTGTGGTTGACCTCATATCCTCGAAGATTCTTGTACTTGACTGCAACACCCACCTAAGGTCCGATGCTAGAATGGTTTCTGAAATCCGCCCCTGGCAATCATGCTGCCTTATTTGTTCCGCCAGGTGGCGCTGAACAACCAGATGAGTCAAGTGGCGACGACTGAGTTTGTGATTGAACGAATCACTACAGTCCCACATATCACGTCCCCCACTGACTCTGGTATGGTCGTATTTTTCCTAATGCTTGATCATGCCATTTTTGGAATGGAGGGCTGTATGGAGTATGATTTTTCGAGGTTGGAGATGGAGACCAAGAAACTGATTGTAGTCCTCATTGAGCAATACCATCGCTGAATTCAATCAGGACAGAGTTGAATCCCCACCACGGTGTAATCTATGGACATTTTCATTGTGTTTCAATGACTACGGCGTCGAAGTGCGAACTTCCCTTTTTATTTCCTGTATTGTAATCCATGGAGGGTATATTTTTTTACTGTGAAACCTTTGTCGTCACCTCATTGAGGGGCAAATTTGTCAAAAAAATTCTGGATCCAAAGTCAAAACTAAAATCAATTTGTTAACTGTCAAATTCTTAAATATATGATCAACTGATCATATTCACCCAAATAACTTTTTGTTTTTATTGATTCCTTTTGATCACATATCCCAATAAACATATTATTTTATTGATTCCTTTTTTTGATCACACATTCCGATAAGCACCAATTTTTCTTAAAAAATAAGCACCATTCATGCACATTTGCTATTTAGCTTTTCAACAACTTTTCCAAGAAGACTCATGTTCTTGTCAAAGCGTCTTCCATGTTCTTCGCGATTACTCCAAGTGCCTTATCATACTTCTTCACCAAATCATCTAGAGACCATCCTCCAACGGGATCAACGGTGAAACCCCATTCAATCACGCAACCTTCATCGTCTCCATCTTCGCCACATGGCAATATCTTCACCGTTGAAACGTAGGACTCGAATCCAATGTTACTTTCCACTATCTCGTATCTCAACACACGCTCCACTGGATCAACGGCCACGAGCTTCTCCCTCGACCATCCCACGGTGGATTCAACGCCGTTGGATCGTATGGAGGAGCCGGAGCAGAATCTGATGCAGCCGAGTTCACCGTTGATGCCGTGGACGCCGTGACACGTGGCGAGCGTTGGGAGCCATTTGTGTAAATTGAAGAAATCGGTGAACAGAGACCAGATTTGGTTAGGCTTTGCTTTTGTGAGCGTAACTGACACTTTGGCTTTCCATTTTTCTGGGTTTGAAGATTTTTCCATGTTAAAGAGAGAGGATCTGTAACAAAAACAAACAAAATAGAGAGAGTAAATACGAAAACAAGATATCTATGGAGATTTTTGGGTAATATTATGATATTAGTTTAACACAAAAAATATATATATATATATATATATTTTTTTTTTGGGTCAGAATATATATATATATATATTATGGTATTATATCTATGTAATAATCTCATATGTGAACAGTTTTAGTATATGGGAAGTGTACTAACAATTTGGAGAACGAAATTTGATTAACTTATAGGTATAGATTCTGCTCATGAGAAAAAAGATGAGAAGATATGAACATTTTATGCTCTTGGATCTTTGATTATATCCATGTCTTTGTCAACTGTTACTGTTATTCCTTTTTGGGAATATAAAATATATAACGTCATAAATGAAAAATTCCATACGTTATAGCAATGTTCTAAATTGCGCTAGACGCTAGTCCGGTGGTCGGGTTGGACTTAACGCCTAACTCAAAAATCAGGTATTAATCATGGATTAATTGGAGATTAATCAGGGATTAATCGGGATTATTTTTAGACTTTTATTGACTTTTTAACATATTAATTCATAAATTTATAAATTTATGAATTTTAATGATTTTTAATAATTTTTAATGATTTTTTTGGACTTTTAATGAATTTTAATGACTTTCTAACATCATAGTAAAACTAAATTAGATTTTTTCAAGATTTTTGTTAAGCAATAAATTTAAAAACAAAAACAAAAAAAACTAGGCGGATAGGATAGGTCTAGCGACTAGACGAGGAGTAATAGAAGTTAGGCGGTGATTTTTAGAACAAGGGTTATAGTAATGTTAAAAAAAACATTGATTGATTGGTAATGTTGTTTTTTTTTGGAGGGGGGGTCGAAAAGATAGCTAGTAATGGTTTTTCCACTTTTTAGTTTTTGTTAAATAATTTAAAGAGATTTGAAGAGATTTGAATTTTAGTGAGTTTTTAGATGATTTGAGTAATTTAGGAAAGTTGTTATGATTTATTTTTAAATAACTTTGAAATCTCACCTAAAATCATGAGGTTTGAATTTTTATTTTTTTAACTAAGAAACTCCACCAAAACACCTTCAAATCACTAAAAATCTCTTAAAATCCATTAATTCAAATATTTCCAATAACAGTGGATTTGAAGATTCATTTAAAAATCACTAGTTCAATAACATGAGATTTTAAAAGACTTTTTAAAATTCATGTTTGAATAACATAGGATTTGTGATTTAAATACAAATCACACTAAAAAAGGCATGTTGTGATTTTTTTTCTAAAATATAACTGATGAAACCTAAACAATTAGTTTAGATTCCACAACATTAAAAAAACCATTTATATTAAAATTATTGAATTACTATAGTTGAAAGTTTATTTGTATCTAAAATGAAAATAGAAATTCTTGCAATTTATGGATTTTATAGAAATTTTTAATGTTTTTTTTAAATAAAATATCAAAGTCAATCTTATAGAAATAATTATTTTAAAATTCAAAAAAAAATATCACAATTAGCGTGAGAACAAAATCATTGCACACTGTTTTATTATTAATGTTTAGATAGAATGTAAATTGTGAAATTAAGATCTGATGCTACGATGTCAAATGCCAATACAGTGAAAAGATATGGACGCTTTTTGCTCTTGATATTTATTACGTTTGATTATTAATAACCAAGGGTGTTTTTTTATAGAAAAATTGATCAAAATGTCACTTTTTGAAAAAAATTTGATCAAATTAGCACCCTAATAAAAAAATCCCATTTTTAGCATTCATTAAAGAGGCAAAAGACAACTTTGTCCATATGATTTGAGATATCGCTCTGAGTCAATTACCAAAAATTCATTAATCATCACCGACGATTTTATCGCCGGCGATCGATCAGGTTATCGGCGAAGATTGTGCTGCCGGAATCCTCAGCCGTCGTCACGCCTCAATATCGCAGGTTCTTTTTTGACTATTTCGTCTTTCTCGGTTTCGATTTTATGGCTTCAATTCTCGGTTTCGATTTTATGGTTTCTTTTGTATAATGCTTATGCGAAATCGAATTGAAATGTATTGCCGAAATTGAATAGTAAGGAACAATACTAGCTCATTTTATGAACAAATCATATGCTCTTGCGAAAACTTTTGAGTTTACAGGTTAGCTAAGCTGTATCAGATCAAATTTAGCTTAGGTTATCAAGTTAGTGAATCTGAAAGCTAAATCTGAAAGATTTCAGCATGCTTTTTGATTTGATGGAGTTAAGTGTGGGAATTCATTGTTGATAGGCTAACGTCACAATCATTTAGGAATGTATTCCTAACCCTTTGGATAGACACACAATTATATCTGTTTGTGGAAGATGATATGTTTTTTCCTTAGGAAGAATGTTCTATTTGTCTC
Source organism: Eutrema yunnanense (assembly GCA_002933935.1). Lineage (NCBI taxonomy): Eukaryota > Viridiplantae > Streptophyta > Magnoliopsida > Brassicales > Brassicaceae > Eutrema > Eutrema yunnanense. The sequence continues at coordinate 337,315 of PKML01069064.1, read as the reverse complement.
ATTGCTTTGTAGAGACTGAAAGTTTTCAGTGTACTATGTGTTTTGATGGAGTTCAGGAGTGGAATTCATTGTTGATACGCTTAGGAAGGTGATCTATTGCGCTTGTGAAATATGGTTGAGATTTATTGTGTCTGTGGAGAGAGAAGAACAAACGAAAATCTTCAGTGTGATTTTGTATTGGATACAAAACGAGGATCAACAATGTTTGAGTTTGATGAAAATCTCAATTACAATGATTTGTTTGAGATGGTTGTTGAAGACTTTGAAATTGACTGCTCAATTAGTAATGCTGCACTTAGCTATGGACTCCCATTGAAGATGAGGTTTATGGCAGAGAAATCTCCTCCTGTGTTTATTAAAAACGACCGCCAACTAAGAAGTTTCATCAACAACATAAAAGGAAATCCTTAACTGATTCCTTTGTATGTAACGATTAGTAAAAAAAGATTTGTACATTATTTCTTAGCTTCGTTATAAATATTCGCTTCATACTTTATAGTTCAGTTACAACACTTTTAATCTAAGGTTTTCTTTTGTTTTCTTCTTTCAGGTGACTGATATATGCAACATTCTTCATCATGAGAATTCTCATGTCAGTGCTTCGTTATACTTTTTTCTATTTCTTGTTCATTTAAGAAGACTTTCCTATATACGTTATATATGTTTCTAAATGGTTCCTATATACGTTTCATTTCCAAGAAATGATCATTTTTTCATCATTTGTATTTTTCTTTGTGTAGCCAAACAACAACACATTTTCAACACATTTACGCATGAAAATCAATAGGTAATATAGTACTTTCATAATTCCTCTCTGCATGATACTTTTTCTGTTTCTTGTTCATTTAAGAAGACTTTCCTAAATACATTATATATGTTCAAAAATGGTTCCTATATAGGTTTCATTTCCAATAAATGATCATTTTTCATCATTTGTATCTTTCTTTCTTTCTTTCTTTGTGTAGCCAAACAACAACACATGTTCGGATGCTTCATTTACGCATGGAAATCGACAGGTAATATAGCACTTTCATAATTTCTCTTTGTATTTTAATCATTTGTATCTTTCTTTATTTCTTTATGTATCCCAAACAACATCACATTTGTTCTGATGCTTTATTTACGCATTGAAATCAACAGGAAATATCGTTTTTTATATAGTTTTTTGTTTTTGTTCATTTCGGAAGACTTTCCGAAATACGTTATATTTGTTCCTAAATGGTTCCTATATACGTTTCATTTCCAAGAAATGATCATTTTTTCATAATTTGTATCTTTCTTTGTGTAGCCAAACAACAACACATGTTCGGATGCTTCATTTACGCATGAAAATCAACAGGTAATATAGTACTTTCATAATTCCTCTCTGCATGATACATTTATCTGTTTCTTGTTCATTTAAGAAGACTTTCCTAAATACGTTATATCAAATTTCTCTCTTTATTTGTGTAGACACTTCATAAATCAAATGGAAGTGGCAATTCAACATCTGATGCAAACAAAAGCACATGTTCAACTGCTGATCTTTTGCGTCCTGCTCCAGATATTTCTCCTCCTAGTATAGGTATTTCACATTCCACTCGAGCATCTGATGATTTATACGTGAACAGGCATTTTAAGAACAAAGATGAGTTAATGCTTCACATGAGAAAATAGGCATTAAAGTGAAAGTTTGAGTTCAGGTCTCTCTGGTCAAACAAGACAAGGGCGATATTAGGTTGTGTTGATGGTAATTGCACCTGGAGGATGCGTGCATCAAAGCTTCCTTCTTCTGATTACTTTGTGGTGAAGAGGTATAATCATAAACATACATGTGATACGACACACAGACATGCCAACCAAGGCAAGCCTCTGCCAAAGTTCTTGGTACTTTACTCTGTAGCAACTATGGAGAAAAGAAATATGGACTCAAACCAAAACAAATTACGGAGCAAGTCAGAATTGACCATGGCATACACATTGACTACAAACAAGCTTGGAAAGTGAAAGAGTACGCCCAAAATTTGATAAGAGGGACTCCCGAGGATAGCTATTACAACCTCTCAAAATGGTTGTTTCAGGTTAATGAGAAAAACCCTGTATCAAAGGTTTATGTTGAGTTGGATGATAATGGAAAATTCAAATACTCCTTTGTTGCCTTTGGTCAATCGATAAGAGGTTTTGAGCTGATGAGAAGAGTGATTGCTGTAGATGGTACTTTCCTCAAGGGAAAGTGTAAGGGAACGTTGCTTGGAGCTAGTGCACAAGACGGTAACTTTTCGTTATACCCTCTAGCATTTGGGATAGTTGACTCAGAAAACGAACATGCGTGGATCTGTTATTTTAGAGGGCTCAAGAGCGCCCATATGCGTCTGATTTGGTGTTTGTTTCAGATAGAGCTCCAGCCATTGCAAAAGCACGTTCAATGATTTATCCACTTGCACATCATGGTATTTGTCGAATTCATCTCTTGAGGAATATTAAACCAAAGTTTAGGAAAACTGGATTGTTGCCACTCGTAGAAGCTGCAGCTGATGCTTATACTCGTCATGAGTTTTGTGGAATCTTCAGTGACATAAGAAGAAGAAGCCCAAAATTAGCAGATTATTTAGAAGGTTCTGATTTTGCAAAGTGGGCTCGATCTTATGCACCTACGAACCGGTACAATATTATGACAACCAACATTGCAGAGTCGCTGAATTCGATGTGAACTTGCCTCGTGAGTTGCCTATAATTTCTCTCCTTGAGACCATTAGGTTAACTCTGACAACATGGTTTCATGAACGTCGGGAAAAAGCTTCTAAACACAAAAATCTTGTCACACCACGTGTAGTGAAGGAGATGATAGCAAGGTATGATGATGCAATGAAACTTGATGTTTTCCAAGTGGACCTGTATGAGTTTGAGGTCAAGGACGAAACCCGGAAGTACATTGTTCACCTGGAAAACAAGCAGTGCCCTTGCTACGTTTTTGACATCGACAGGATTCCTTGTATTCATGCTATTGCTGCTGCTAAGCGCACAAAAAAGGATGAGAACAAGTACGTTGATGATATGTACTTAACGGAAACATGGGCTAAAGCATATGCTGAGAGCATACATCCGTGTGGAGATTTAACGATCTGTGTTTTTCCAAATTATGTATTTGAATATTCATGTGCACCACCTACTACTAAGCCAAGCAGCGGGAGACCTCCGAAAATGAGAAAGAGATCAGCGGGAGAGTTTGGTGTACCCGGGTCAATGTCTCAAGGACACAAGTGCATCATATGTTGCAGAGGAGGCCACAACAAGAGTACTTGTAAAGTACCTATATGATAGACCTATTACATTCAAACTAACATACAATAGATATTACATTCAAAGTGATTTTATGAAACTTTCCAAAGCTTATCAAACGATTTAGTATACTTTACATACTTCTTAGGAAGACTTTATCCATGGAAGTCAACAGGAAATATCGTTTTTCTTTAATATAGTTTTCTGTTTTTGTTCATTTCGGAAGACTTTTTGAAATTCGTTATTTATGTTCCTAAATACGTTTCATTTTCAAGAAATGATCAGTTTTCATCATTTGAATCTTTCTTTATTTCTTTTTGTAGACAAAACAACAACACATTTGTTCTGATGCTTCATTTACGGATGGAAATCAACATGAAATATCATTTTTTGTTTTTGTTCATTTCGGAAGCTTTTCCGAAATACATTATATTTGTTCCTAAATACGTTTCATTTTCAAGAAAGGATCAGTATTCATCATTTGTTCGTTTCTGTAGACTATTCGAAATACGTTATATATGTTCATAACATGATATCATAAGGAGTTTGAAACTAAAAGATAGTTATAGATTTGAAGATAAGAAAATTGATCATTCTTCCTTCTCCTTTGAACATGCTTTCGCCTTTGATTCGTATGCCTCCTTATCTTCTCTGTAGAGTTTAGCGATTTCTTCCACAAAATGATCATCATCGCTTATCATCGGTTCCGCCAACATCTCGTACATCTTCGTGAGAACCTTATTTCACAAAATTTAAAACACTTAATGATAGCATTCTCATTGTATTTCAAAAATCAAGTAATGAGACTCAAAATTCTTACGTGATAGAGGGTATAAGAGGGATTATAGTGAGCTCGCTTCAGAATCTTGTGAAAGATATTTCCTTGGTCGCTGATATTAGGGTGAAACATTTTGGTTTTGAAATATATATGTAAAACCATATATAAGTAAATCAAACGTTTTAGGAATCTTTGATAAATATATAAAAATTACATACCTTTGGCGGACTGAAAGGATAATCTGGAGGGTAATGAATTGTCATTTTGAAGCCTCCTCCCTCATACGAAGTGTTTAGAGGTCACATGAGAGTTGCTTCCCAGTGAAATTTGTTGTCACCCACCGGTCCTATATGGAGAATTGAACAAAACAACATAAGCGACCTATGATACTGAGAAAAGGATGAGTGTTTTAAATAGGTACCCGCGCTGAAGAGAGTTGAACGTTTCCTCTGGATTTCGTTGTAATCCCTGGTAATTGCCTTTGACGCCATTGTTAAGAAAAGGAGGATTATTAAGTGGGGATTTTGGAACAAAAGAGAAAGATACGGAAAAGCAGGAGTCTTAATGTTTTATAGCCGAGTAAGATGTGGAGTTTTCGTCAAGCAGTTAATTATGAGAATATTGAAAAACCACATTTTTCTAAATCGTCACGTCATTAAGGAGGAATATTGACCACTTTTCGGTATGTGGTCAATTTCAGATGACAACATGTTCAATTTACGCATGGAAATCAACAGAAAATATTGTTTATTTTTAGAGATATAGTTTTTAGAGATATAGTTTGTTCATTTCGGAAGTATTTCCGAAATACGTTATATATGTTCCTAAATACGTTTCATTTTCAAGAAAATGATCAGTTTCATCATTTATTCATTTCAGAAGTATTTCCGAAATACGTTATACATGTTCCTAAATACGTTTCATTTTCAAGAAAAGGATCAGTTTCATCATTTATTCATTTCGAAAGTATTTCCGAAATACGTTATATATGTTCCTAAATACGTTTTATTTTCAAGAAAAGGATCAGTTTCATCATTTATTCATTTCGGAAGTATTTCCGAAATACGTTATATATGTTCCTACATACGTTTCATTTTCAAGATGATCATTTCATTTCTTTCCTAAATACGTTATATACATATGCAGCCATTAAACACTACACAAATTTGGAGTAATCACAAAATGTATCGTAATTACAAAATGATATCGTAAGAAGCTTTCATAACACCGACATTTTAGGAAACATTCTTAACATATTGACACCAGCAATTTCTTCAAAGAGATCGCACGCCAGCTTTCTTCTTATGTCGTGTGCATTTGCATCAGCAATATTGGACATGTCTTTAATCCCCATTGAATGGCATTCAAGCATCTTCAACACGAAAAGAGCACAGTTCACAACAACATTGGTCCTAGGGATATCTTTTCCTTTGAGTTCCTCAAGCTCATAAGGAACTCGATCCTCATCCATAACAGCTTTGTTTGCAGCAACACACATAAGAACTGGAATCATCTCTCCACAAATAACAAAGTTATATACTGAATTACATGACCAACAATTTTATTTCTTTGTGTAGACAAAACAACAACACATTTGTTCTGATGCTTCATTTACGCATGGAAATCAACAGGAAATATTATTTTCTGTTTTTGTTCATTTCGGAAGTATTTCCGAAATACATTATATATCTTCCTAAATACGTTTCATTTTCAAAAAAGGATAAGTTTTCATCATTTATTCATTTCGGAAGTATTTCCGAAATACGTTATATATGTTCCTAAATACGTTTCATTTTCAAGAAAGGATCAGTTTCATCATTTATTAATTTCGGAAGATTTTCCGAAATACGTTATATATGTTCCTAAATACGTTTCAATAAATGATCATTTTGAATCATTTGTTAATTTAGGAAAATGAATTGATATAAATTATAGTTATACCTGCAAATTGTGTCACATGATCAAGAACAATATCCGTTTCCTCGGTCGGATGCCCACACATTGCTATCGTGACTTTGCGCTTCTTCAGATTTATCGCCATCCCTATCCAATGGTTGCTCTTGAAAGTCATGCCATAGATAACATCAACTCCGGTTCCCCATATTTTACTTGGATGCATCTTCCCACTCGGGACTAGAACAATATCATCTGTAAAGCCATGATTTTCTTGATCCTTTTTAGCTTTTTTGAAGCTTTCATAGCTTGATGACAGTATCTCAAAGAATTCTTGGTTGATGAATGTAGCTATTGGGAGATGGTTGTTGTGGAAGTATGCAGCATAGTTATTATTTCTCATTGCCAACATTGATAGTGTTGCCGAAATGTGCTGCATAAAGGTACAGGAAAAAAAAGTTATACAAAAGAAATACTTAAAACACACATAATCTATGGCATTTTGATACTTTAGGAAAGAGTCATACGCATTTAGGAATGCCAAGTAATTACCTCATATGTCATAGGATTTTCCGGATTCTCTAGTTTAATAAATCATGATGCTGATACAGACTTTCCATCAATCATGATTCTGCATTTATTAGTTGAAACCAGTTAGTAACACCTAAGAATTTCTTATTATCGATGTATAAGTTTTAAAGATGTACCAACCTTTGCTTTTTTTTTTTTCCTTCCAATCAAACAATCTTGTAATCTTTTTCATTTCAGGTGTGAGGAAAGGATCTAATAATGGATTTACCACCAGAGTTATCTTTAACGCCGGCTTTTTTGGAGCATTGTATGGAGTCTTGCTAGCGTTAGATACTTTGACTTCGCGAGCTGTCCGTCTTAAGAAAACGTTCCCAGGCTGATTTGAAGTTTCTGTCTTCATCCTTTTCTTAGCATTTTCCACAGCGTCATCCTCTTTCTTGGTTTCAGCTTGTTTTCTTTTTGTAACACCAGCCTTCTTCTTTGATGCTTCCACCTCATGTGCCTTATCACGTTTCTGGTAGATAAGAACATGTGGTTGCCAGTAGGGGTGGGCAAAAAAACCGTAACCGAAAAAACCAAACCGAACCAAACCGAAATAAATCATATGGTTTGGTTATTGTGTAACTTAAAAACCCATTTGGTTATCATTTTTGTTAAGAGTTCGGTTTCGGTTTGGTTTGGTTTAAAACCGTAAAACCGAATGGTTTTTTCGGTTTTTATATTTTAAATTAATTTTATATAGCTTTATATTTTTTTTGGTTTGGTTTAGATTTATCATTTATCCATTCTTGTTTTTTGGTTTAGTTTAGATTTATTAATTTTATATAACTTTCTTGTTTTTCTTTATTTGTTGTTAATTTTGTTGATCAGAGATTCATTAGCAACATGAGGAGACGAACAATCGTGGCTAATGATGATGATAAGAATCTAATTTTTCTTCTTTTCATCTATTTTCTAGGTTTTTTGTAGTCTTGATTTTTATTGATGATTTGGATTTACGAACAATTTGATTTGGATTCTAGTCTTTGAATTCTTTTTGTTTTTGCACTTATTAGTATGCCTAGTTATTAGCTTAATATATTATTTATACATTCATTTTATTTTTTCTTATTGTATGAGCCTTATCAAAAGTTATGAACCAAACTAAAAACCGTAACCGAACCAAACCGAACCGAGCCAAAATTGCATATGGTTTTTAAATGGTTTCATTTTTTATAAAACCGATAAACCGAAAACCGTTAAAAACAGAACCGTACCAAACCAAAATATATATGGTTTTTATATGGTTTGAATTTTTATAAAACCGAAAAACCGAAAAACCGAAAAAACCGAACCGAAACCAAACCACAAACCGAAGTACCCAGCCCTAGTTGCCAGCGTCCTTTCTCACACTTAGAAAGTACTTCATTCCAGCCATCGATCACCTGAAGATATTACATAAAATGAGTGGGGAATAGTGTTTATGACTTCAAAGTCAAAAGTGTATTTCAAATAGTCTTATTACCTTCACGTTTTTGTCATCGTACATGATCCATTGATCGCGTAACCCGTGGCCATGTCTATATGAAAAGCATTGATAATGCTCTCCATAATAACAAACCTGGATTTGCAGAGAAATAGCAAAAAGATCAATGTCCAGACGGAAAACAAAAATTAAGTTTGAAAACACGTAGTTAATTAAATTACAACACGTACCATGGAAGCTAAGCTATATGTGGTTTAAGACTCCATACCTAAGGTGAAGAACTAATTCAGATTATGAACCCTAAATAACTAATCAACCTAGCATTCAAAGAATTCATTTATGAGAATCCCCAAACCTAACAAGAGATCTACTCAGACATGGAAATTGAATCAATAAACATGTTTGAATAAATACTCAATCGAAAATAAGAAAGAGTAACAAGAGGTTTTGAGATCTGATCTCGGACGAAAGGAGATTCAGACTTGTCTCTCTCACCAAGTTCTCTCTTAAACCAAAGCAAAATAAAGCATAGCCATAAAAGTGGCTGTAAAATCCCTATAAATAACCTAAAACACGAATTGGGGCTTCTTGTAATTATTAAAGACTTCTGGGCACTTTTGCAATTCTTCAAGTCTTGGAAAACTCGCGGGTCGTGTCTTGCTGCGATGGGTATCGATCGATACTAGCCAGTATCGATCGATACCAAGGCTTCATATCGGGTTCTCAGCAACACGAACTTCTGCTTTGCTCCAAATGCTCCAGAAAGCTCCAATATCTCCAATAATGTTCCCAACGTGCTATGACCTGTAAAAGACTCTAAAAGACTCCAAAATACTATAACGACTCTATAAAAAGGACTTATATCATGACTTAAATAGGGTAAAAACCATGATATATCAAGGAACCAGACAGTCTCATACCTTAACCATCAAATCAGGGATTGTACCGTATGGAACTAATGTGGCAGAGTTCGCGAATGTGAGAGCCATCTGAGTAGATCTTATATCATCGAGTTGCAGCTTCTCTGTGAGTACCTTTGACATGAAATTGAAACTAGAGCCTGAGTCAACCAGAGATTCTTTGAATTCAACCCCGGAGATAGAGCATGGAACTGAAAATTTCCCTGGGTCTTCCCTCTTAGTCAACTGCTTCAGTCGATGTGGTGTACTTCTGACCTTGATGAAGAGTGCCTTAATCTCGTCCTCAGTTTCTCTGCAATCTCAGAAATGACTGTAAAGAGGGCAGTACTCAAGAGCTTCTTCAAAAGTTTGTGTGCGTGGAATTCTTTGTACCATCTTCTCAAAGCCATGCAGCTGCTTTGGAGAAATGGGGTCTCTGAGGTGTCTGGGTAATCGAGAGTATGGTACTGATATGCTCAAATTAATACCCTATTCAGATACTAAAGCAGTTGTCGTAGTATAGCTAGGGGTCGAACACAAGAACTCACAGAAACACACAATAGATTCTAGATGTTGAATTACGCTAAGTGATCAATGGTAATTGAAAGCAGTGCAGAAATTAAACGAGTTGTAATTCAATGGAGGAAATATAGGCCCAGGGTATTTCTCAGGAAATTAATGAATGCAGCTAAATTAACTAACATGATTCAGATTAATGCACGGTTCTTGAACTCAAATCACTAAAATATAGCTAACCAACTCTCGTTGCGAAAGCTATCTAAATCTAAATCTTAGGAATTCCAAATCTCTTTGCGAATCCTAAAGTCTAAATCAGCTTTAAAATCAGGCTTGATATGTTCACAAATCAATTAAACCAAATCTCTTTGCGAATAATCAATTTGCTCACCTAGGTTCTATCAGGTAATTAATCGCACTCTCGTGCCTAATCAATTATCCTATGATCTAAGTTCCAGATTCGTCAACCTAGAATTAGCTTTGAGAACAACCTATGCGAAGAAATAATTCAGATGGTGAATCCTAAACAGATAATTAACCTAGCATTCAGAGAAAACCCTTATGAGAAAACCCTAAACCTAAAGTGGATCTACTCAGACATAGAGAATGAAACAATCAATATGTTTGAATAAATCATCAATAGAATAAGAATAACAAAAGGTTCTTGAGATCTGATCTCGGACAAAGGGAGATTCAGACTTGTCTCAAACCAAAGTGTAGAAAAATAAAGCATAGCCTAATAGTGGCTGTAAAAATCCTATAAATAACCTAAAACACGAATTGGGTCTTCTTGTAATTATTAAAGACTTCTGGACCAAGTTGCAATTCTTCAACTTTTCATTAAAGTCACATGTCGTGTCAGCCTCGAAGAGTATTGATCGATACCAGGGGGTATCGATCGATGCTTGTCGTGAAATCAGGTACTCAGCAACACGACTTCAGTTTTTGCTCCAAACTGTTCCAGAAAGCTCCAATAATTCAAATAATGCTCCAAACGCGCTATAACCTGTAAAAGACTCTAAAAGACTGCAAAACACTAGAAAGACTCTATAAAAATGACTTATATCATGGCTTAAACAGGGTAAAAACTATGATATGTCAACTCCCCCAGACTTAGCCTTTGCTTGCCCTCAAGCAAATAGAAGACTAAACCAGAGAAAGAGGTTTGAAAACGCGGAGACTCACCTGTTCATGAACCATCGAAATGACCCTCTTTCCAAGTACCCAAATGTCACCAAATCAGCTTTTGATCTAACCACCATGTACTTCTCCGTAGACATTCGCAGCTTTCCCAGACTCCGCACATTATCCCACAGCATCGTTCAAATAAAACCCTCATCGCCAGTTTCATCGCTGCAGCTAATGTTCAAGAACCTTCTAGATTCTTTACCAGACAATATCATGACAAGGAACCACCCTTTTTCACACATTTTGTATCAATTTCTCTCCCCAGACTTATTTCTTATTATGTTCCTTTTTTTTTTTTCAGCTTTGCATATACACATCAAGGTATGAGACGCGAGTACTGATAGTGTTTGCCACCAAATCCCGGGTTCTTCCCTCTCAATGTATCAAAGGATGTAGGCGAATAATGGCATCATAGGAAAATCATAGCCTCGCTTCCAATCCTTTGTGTGATCATTCCCTCTTAAGTAGAATAATGGGATCGCTGGAAATTTTCCTAACCCTCTACTCAGAAGAAAATCATCTCAATCTTTTATGCTCCTTTTTTATCAACTTATAACAGGGGAGAGAGATACCATTAATCTAGACACATGGGTTCCTTTATCAGATATGAATGATGAATCAAACTCTAAAAACACTAACCACATTGATGAAGTGCAGAAATTTGGCTCAGGTTTCATAAGAAATCTGCTGGTCAGTCTTTGGATTTTTCATTAGTCGATCTAGAGCTGATCCTGTAACACTGTGCACTCAAAAACAAAATCAAATCAATAGGTTCAAGCACAGGATCATTATCTCCAACAAGTTTTGACTCAATAAAACAATTTTTTGACTCGATAAAACAACTGACTCTAAGAAAAACAAACAAAATGTCAGCAGACACCTTCCCCAGACTTGAACAACACTGTCCCTAGTGTTATCTAGCCTAGAGTTGGTGAACGAAAACAAATGAACTGAGTGGATTATGGAAATTAGGAACCGTACCTTTACAGGGTATCGATCGATACTAGGCATTATCGATCGATACCAACTGTATGTCGACTCAATGATTAAAAATCAAAGGTGACGAGTTGCTTAACCAGGGCAAAGCGTTCCATTGTGTTAGAAGTTAGCACTGTTAGGAACACTCAAAAACATGTTAAAAGCAACATGATAGATCAAACATAAATCCAAAGAAGTTCAAGTGCAAAAACAAACCCTGACATAAGTTCAACAGAAAAGAAAAAGAAAAAAAAAGGAAAAATGAACCAGATAGAACAAAGGACTAATCCTCATCAGAATCATCATCTCCAGCGGTGTGAGATGGTCCCTCTCCGGATGGTGAGCGCATGTTGGAGCTTGATGCATCATCCGTTCGGTTTCTCTTACGAGTACTCATCTGCAATCAAAGACAAGAATACGATAACAATCAGTATCAAATTCCTCAAAATCCCATATCTGCACGTAGGGTATCGATCGATACCATCAGTGTATCGATCGATACCCTGGCGATTTGCGATCCAAAAAACTTAAAATCCATCAAATCCGTCCAAAATTCCAGCTAACTAGCACAAAGGGGGTTCGATTAGTTGCTCTAAACACTTATCTACCAGGCATTGCACAAGAAAACGAGTGAAAAGAGATAGGAACCATGAAAACCAAACCTTGTGCTCTATTTTCATAAAAAGGGGGGATTAGTGTGCCATACCTTGCAGATCGGATTGATAGATGATAGAAATAGATAGAGGATGAAAATCCAATGAGATTAGGCACTGAAATCAGTCAAATCCGTGAAGAAACGAAGATTTGGTGATTTTGGGTTTAGGTTTTCGGATGTGTATCGACCGATGGGCACTGTTGAGAAGAAAAGAAAACCTAAGGGTTTTAAGAAGGGACTTACTCATCGCTCGATACCATCAGGGTATCGATCGATACAGAGGTGATCTGCTTGATGGAAGTTCGTTTTCCTCGTTTATTTGATTCAGTAAATACACAGGACACAAAGAAATAAAAAGACAGAAAATAGAAAGGTTTATATACAGACTCACCAGTGGGTTGCCTCCCACCAAGCGCTCGTTTAATGTCAATAGCTTGACTGTAACGCCCTTCAGGCTGGATAAGAATGAGAACTTGCACCAAAACAGGCTCCACTACTTGACATTGCTAGCTTCAGAGTTTTGCTCATCATGTTTTCCACAAACTCCTGTGCCTTTTCTTTCAGCTCCGAAGTGAGAAGAACTCTTGCTTTGGAGAATGGTTTCGAAGTTCCCTTGCACTTCACCTTATATTGAATTGAATCTCCATCGCACTTCTGAGGGGTTAAAATCACATAGGGAGCATCATGTACTTCTTTGCTCTTCCCCCTCTCCTTTGCCTTAACTGTTTCGATGTCTTTCTTGATGAGGACATAAGGACTATCTAGAATGTCTGTGACAGTTGGCTCGTCAGGAGGTTCTTCTAAAAGATCAGTTATCAACGTCTCTCCTGTGACAATGGTGATGCAAGAGATATGTGTAGGAGTTCTTCTAATAGGGATGGCTTCGTAGTACACTTCCTTGTCAATGTATGAGAACGAGATTCTCTTGCTTGGCGTATCCATAATAGCTCCAACCGTGGCCATAGATAGTCGTCCAAGAATCAGCTGCGTAATAGATTTTTCGCTCATCTCAACAACTTGAAAATCAGTAGGGACCAGACAACCTCCTACTGTGACAAGTAAGTCAGCGATTGCGCCATATGGAGTTGATGTTGAAGAGTTCGCGAATGTGATAGATGTCTTGGGAGATCGAATATCAGCTCCCAATCTCTCTGCAATTGCTCTTGACATCACATTAACGCTAGCTCCTGAGTCGACGAGAGACTCTTTGAATTTAGCTCCAAAGATAGAGCATGGAACTAAGAAGATTCCTGGGTCTTCCCTTTTAGTCAGCTGCGTCAGTGGTCGAGGATATTGCACTCTAGGCTTGTAGCCCCTTTCTTCTATCAACTCAGGTGGTTTCGTCGATTCTGATTTGATCTGCGAGGGGTATCGATCGACACCAGGTAGGGTATCGATCGATGCTCGGGATTCTGACACGCCTCGAGAAAGGATTTGGACTGGTATCGATCGATACTCGGAGGTGTCGGTCGATACCTTGGTGATTTCCGAATCTTCATCGTAATTTTTGGGAAAATCGGCCAAAGTCTTGGCAGTCTGGGCTAACTGTGTATCCAAAATCGTTTGACGAGCACTGAGAGCCTCGATCTTGCTATTCAGATCAGTGTACAAGGTATCCAACCTCCCGTTGAAAGTTGCTGTCATCTGCTGCTGTCCGTGAAGAAGCTGTTCAAGCATGGATTCTCAGAAGTTCTGGGTGGTGTAGATGGATATTGATACCTTTGATCTTGAGATCCAGCTCCACCAACGTAGTTAACATGCTCCACTGCATTTTCTTCAGAAAAACGAACAGTCTTCTTCTGCCTGCCCATCAACAAATTATGCACTGAATCCAGCTTCGCATGCACCTCAGAAATCTGCAACCCATCCATGCTCTCAGCCTGCTTCCTTCTCTCAAGGTATGCATTCTTGGCGCTATGGCTAGATGCAAAGTTCTCAATCAGCTGATAAGCATCGTCAGGATATCTGGTAAAGAAATTTCCATTGCTAGCTGAGTCCAATGCCATCTGGTACCTACAGTCAATCCCTCTGAAGAAGAAATTCAGCAACTGAACCATATTGAACCCATGATGCGGACAATCCCTCTGATAAGATCTGAATCGCTCCCAAGCAACCTTAAGTCCTTCAAATCCTCCCTGAGAAAATTTAGAGATCTTGTTCCTGAGCTCCTCGGATCTCGCATCATCGAAAAAATTGTTCAAGAAAGCGCTCTTAATCTCTTCCCAGGTAGTTAGTGATCCAGGAGGTAACTGCCTCAGCCAGTAAGTAGCTTCCCCACCAAGAGAGTATGGGAACAGCTTATAGAAAAGGAATTCGTTAGGCACTCCTTCGTATTTAACGCTAGTGACTAAATCTTCGAATTTCTCAATGTGGTCCATAGGATGTTCATGAGGAAGACCATGAAAGAGATGCGATCCCACAAGAGCAAAGTAAACAGGCTTCAGCGCAAAGTCATTCCTCTGGAACGTAGGAATACGGATCGCTGATCGATTGGTATAATACTGATGAGGCATGTTGTACTCACCAACCGTTTGACCACGAACAACTACTGCATCGTCCCCAAGCGCGCCCAGCTGGCGCGACAATCTCATCAACAACAGCAGGAGGAACAATGACGGTTCTAGCTGCATCAGGTCAATATCGCTGTGTTGCTCATCTCTGATGTCTGCTTCGTCTTCCCATTTGCACGTTCCAAATTCACACCTGAAACATACTAGGTAAGACACGTCAGTAACTAAAAACACGTTGAGTATCGATCGACACTTAATGGTATCGATCGATATCAACAAAGAAATCGTCCTAGTATCGACCGATACTGGTGAGTATCGATCGATACCGACGAACTTAGTCGAAACTCTACAGCTAAAATCTAATGGCGAATTGAGTCCCCGGCAACGGCGCCAAATTTGATATGCTCAAATTAATACCCTATTCAGATACTAAAGCAGTTGTCGTAGTATAGCTAGGGGTCGAACACAAGAACTCACAGAAACACACAATAGATTCTAGATGTCGAATTACGCTAAGTGATCAATGGTAATTGAAAGCAGTGCAGAAATTAAACGAGTTGTAATTCAATGGAGGAAATATAGGCCCAGGGTATTTCTCAGGAAATCAATGAATGCAACTAAATTAACTAAAATGATTCAGATTAATGCACGGTTCTTGAACTCAAATCACTAAAATATAGCTAACCAACTCTCGTTGCGAAAGCTATCTAAATCTAAATCCTAGGAATTCCAAATCTCTTTGCGAATCCTAAAGTCTAAATCAGCTTTAAAATCAGGCTTGATATGTTCACAAATCAATTAAACCAAATCTCTTTGCGAATAATTAATTTGCTCACCTAGGTTCTATCAGGTAATTAATCGCACTCTCGTGCCTAATCAATTATCCTAAGATCTAAGTTCCATATTCGTCAACCTAGAATTAGCTTTGAGAACAACCTATGCGAAGAAATAATTCAGATGGTGAATCCTAAACAGATAATTAACCTAGCATTCAGAGAAAACCCTTATGAGAAAACCCTTATAACAAAAGGTTCTTGAGATCTGATCTCGGACGAAGGGAGATTCAAACTTGTCTCAAACCAAAGTGTAGAAAAATAAAGCATAGCCTACAAGTGGCTGTAAAAATCCTATAAATAACCTAAAACCCGAATTGGGTCTTCTTGTAATTATTAAAGAATTCTGGACCAAGTTGCAATTCTTCAACTCTTCATTAAAGTCGCATGTCGTGTCAGCCTCGAAGAGTATCGATCGATACCAGGGGGTATCGATCGATGCTTGTCGTGAAATCAGGTACTCAGCAACACGACTTCAGCTTTTGCTCCAAACTGTTCCAGAAAGCTCCAATAATTCCAATAATGCTCCAAACGCGCTATAACCTGTAAAAGACTCTAAAAGACTGCAAAATACTATAAAGACTCTATAAAAAAGACTTATATCATGGCTTAAACGGGGTAAAAATCATGATATATCAGGTACCTTAGGCTTGTAGACATGTTCCTCAACCGTCTCTGGTTTCTTCACGATCCCTGGTTCAGCCTGCGAGGGGTGTCGATCGACACAAGGTTGGTGTCGATCGACACAAGGCTCATGCGTCGGTTCTTCAGGTTGGTATCGATCGATATCAGCAGTGGTATCGATCGATACTGACGAGTCAGGTTCGGAATCACCTTCAACAAGGTTTTCGAGATTTCCATCACCTCTCTCGGTGATTGCATTGACGTATTCGTTATGTGCCAGAGTCGTCTTTCCCATGACAGCTGCTGCAGTTTGAGCCACTTGCGTTTCCAAAATCTTTTGATTAGTATTGAGAGCATCGATCTTTCCACTCAAATCCTTGTACACATCATCTATTTTCCATTGAGATTCATTGTGAGCTGCTGCTGTCCTTGAACCAGCTGTTCAAACATAGACTCGATCTTACTATCTGGGAGTTTAGCAGGTATGGGTTGATAAGATGAGTTTCCATAGTTCTTGGTATACCCACTGTTCTGAGATGGTTTCTGGCCAAACTGATTCGAACCTCCTTGCTGAGAGTTGTTGTTGAAGTTTCGGTTGTTGTTGAATTGATTCCTCTGACCCTGAAAACCAGAACCACCAATGTAGTTAACATCCTCTACTTCATCCTCGTTGAACACCTCGACATCTTCAGCAAAGTGAACAACCTTCGTTGTCTTGCCCATCAGGAGACTGTGCATAGAATCCAACTTGGCTTGAAAATCAGCAATATGTGAGCTATCCATGTTACCAGCTAGTTTATTGCACTCAAAATCAGCATTCTTGGGGCTATTGCTAGACGCCAAGTTCACAATCAGGACATAGGCTTCATCAGGATACCTGGTGTTGAAGTTTCCATTGCTCGAAGCATCCAAAGTCATCTGATACCTCCAATCAAGTCCTCTGAAAAAGAAACCCATCAGCTGAACATCAGAGTATCCGTGATGTGGACAATCTCTCTGATATGATTTGAATCTCGTCCAAGCAGCCTTGAACGCCTGTGTAGGTCCTTGAGAAAATTGGGAGATCTTGTTCCTCAGATCCTCGGATCTTGCATCATCATAAAAGTTGGTCATGAAAGCAGTCTTAGTCTCCTCCCAGGTAGTCAGCGATCCAGGAGGTAACTTCTTCAGCCAGTAAGTTGCTTCCCCACCAAGAGAGTATGGGAAAAGCTTGCAGAAAAGGTAATCGTAGGACATGATATATCATGGTTTTTACCCCATTTAGACCATGATATAAGTCCTTTTTATAGAGTCTTTCTAGTGTTTTGTAGTCTTTTAGAGTCTTTTACAGGTCATAGCACGTTTGGAGGATTATTGGAAGTATTAGAGCTTTCTGTGGCAGTTTGGAGCAGAGCTAAAGATCGTGTTGCTGAGTACCTGTTTTCACGGCAAGCATCGATCGATACCCCCTGGTATCGATCGATACCCATCGCAGCAAGACACGACCCGCGAGTTTTCCAAGACTTGAAGAATTGCAAAAGTACCCAGAAGTCTTTAATAATTACAAGAAGACCCCAAGTCGTGATTTATGTTATAAATAGGGTTTTACAGCCACTTGTTTAGGCTATGCTTTTTATTACTTTGGTTTGAGACAAGTCTGATTTCCCTTCGTCTGAGATCAGATATTTAAACCTTCTTTGATTATTATTTGATGATTTATTCAGTTATGTCTATTGATTCAATTGCCATGTCTGAGTAGATCCACCTTAGGTTTAGGGTTTTCTCATAAAGGATTTCTTTGAATGCTAGGTTAATTATCTGTTTAGGATTCACCATCTGAATTA
>PKML01069064.1:287825-306939 GCA_002933935.1 Eutrema yunnanense | reverse complement strand
CTTAGGTTGTGTTCAAAGCTAATTCTAGGTTGACGAATCTGGAACTTAGATCTTAGGATAATTGATTAGGCACGACAGTGCGATTAATTACCTGATAGAACCTAGGTGAGCAAATTGGTTATTCGCAAAGAAATTTGGTTTAATTGATTTGTGAACATATCAAACATGTTATTAAAGCTGATTTAGACTTTAGGATTCGCAAAGAAATTTGGAATTCCTAGGATTTAGATTTAGATAATTCTCGCAACGACAGTTGGTTAATTATACTTTAGTGATTTGAGTTCTAGAACTGCGCTAAATCTGAATCCTGTTAGTTAGTTTATCTGCATTCATTGATTTCCTGAGAAAAACCCTATGCCTATATTTTCCTGATTGAATACAACTCTTTTAATTTCTGCATTGTTTTTAATTACAATTGTTTGGCTTAGCTTGATTCTCAACTATATAATCTATTGTGCGTTTCTGTGAGTCTTCTGTGGTTCGACCCCTAGCTATATTACAACTACTGCTTTAGTACTGTTAGGGTATTAAATTGAGCATATCAGGACACTCCATTGCTCTTGATGCTAGTGACCAAATCCTCTAACCTCTCAATATGATCCATGGGATATTCGCTGGAAAGACCATGAAAAGGGTGTTGTCCCACAAGAGTGTAATATGCAGGTTTCAGCTCAAAGTCATTCCTCGGAAAAGCAGGAGGACAAATCGCAGATCGATTTGCGTAAAACTGGTCAGGTCTGTTGCACTCACCAATCGTTCTACCATGATTAACCACAACGTTCCCAGTATTCACTGCGTTCACGTTCCCAGCGACATTCCCAGCGACAACGGGAGCAGGTGGAATGATGTTCCCCTCTCCATCCAGACGTTGTCCTCTCTCGTTGCACAACTGACCCTCTTGGTCTCTGTAAGCACCAGCTGCATCTTGAACCAACTCCACTTGATTGTTGTTCATCTTTGCTGGCTTCTTTGCTCTTCTATTTGTGCGTTCCAAAAGTGCTAGCTGCTCGAGTGACAGATCAACTAGCTGAGTGCTCTTGCTCTTTTTGGTTTCTCGATTAGGCATACACCTGAAAATAAGAGTCAAAAATGTTAGTAACTCGGTAACACGATGAGTATCGACCGACATTGAGTAGTGTCGATCGATATCAACAAAAAAGAGAACGGCGAGTGTCGACCGATACTAGATAGTATCGACCGATACCGACGAGCTTAGTCGAAATTCTCAGACTAAAATCTAATGGCGAATTGAGTCCCCGACAACGGCGCCAAATTTGATATGCTCAAATTAATACCCTAAAAGTACTAAGCAGTAGTTGCAGTAAAGTAGGGGTCGAACACAAGGACTCACAGAGACACACAATAGATTATATAGATGAGAATCAAGTTAAACCAAAAGATGTAATTGAAAGCAATACGTAAATTAAACAAGATGTAATTCGATTGGGAAAATATAGGTTCAGGGTACTTCTCAGGAAATCAATGAATGTAGATAAACTAACTAGTCAGGATTCAGATTTAGCGCGGTTCTTGAACTCAAATCACTAAGATATAATTAACCAACTCTCGTTGCGAAAACTATCTAAATCTAAATCTTAGGAATTCCAAATCTCTCTGCGAATCCTAAAGTCTAAATCAGCTTTTAAATCAGGTTTGATTTGTTCACAAAACAACTAAACCAAATCTCTCTGCGAATAGTTATTTTGCTCACCTTAGGTTCTATCAGGTAATTAATCGCACTCTTGCGCCTAATCAATTATCTTAAGATCTAAGTTCTAGGTTCGTCAACCTAGAATTAGCTTTGAACACAACCTAAGGCGAATAACTAATTCAGATGGTGAATCCTAATCAACTAATCAACCTAGCATTCAGAAAAAACCCTTATGAGAACCCTAAACCTAACAAGGGATCTACTCAGACATGGAAATTGAAGCAATAAACATGTTTGAATAAATCATCAAATAAAACAGAAAGAGTAACAAAAGGGTTCGAAATCTTCTCTCGGACGAACAGAGTTTCAGACTTGTCTCCCTTCAAAAAGCTCTCTCACAAAACCAAAGTAAATTAAAGCGTAGCCATCCAAGTGGCTGTAAAATCCTATTAAATAACTTAAATCACGTTTTGGGGCTTCTTGTAAATAATAAAGTCGTCTAGGCAATTTTGCAATTCTTCAACTCTTCATTAAAGTCGTGGGTCGTGTCTACTTCGATGAGTATCGACCGATACCAATGGGGTATCGATCGACACTGATACTTCAAATCGGGTGGAGACGCTCGAGAGTGTGCAGGGGATCCAACCCAGCCCGAACGTTCAACAACCGCATCGCATGATGATATATCATGGTTTTTACCCTGTTTAAGTCATGATATAAGTCCTTTTTATAGAGTCTTTATAGTATTTTAGAGTCTTTTAGAGTCCTTTACAGGTTTTAGCACATTTGGAGTATTATTGGAGATATTGGAGTTTATGGAGCATTCTGGAGCGAAACTGAAGTCTGATGACTAAGTGCCCGATTTTAGCAACAAGCATCGATCGATACCCCCTGGTATCGATCGACACTAATCGAGAATTCATGGGCCGCGACTTTTTCCCAAGACTTGAAGAATTGCAAAAGTGCCCAGAAGACTTTGATATTTGCAAGAAGACCCCAATTCGTGTTTTAGCTATATAATTAGGTTTTTAGCCATTTGTTTATGCTATGCTTTATTTTGTTTTGGTTTAAGAGAGAACTTGGTGAGAAGAGACACAAGTCTGAATTTCCCTTCGTCCGAGATTCAGATCTCAAACATCTTGTTACTCTTTCTTATTTTATTGAGTATTTATTCAGTCATGTTTATTGATTCAATCTCCATGTCTGAGTAGATCACATGTTAGGTTTGGGGTTTTCTCATAGGGATTTCTTTGAATGCTAGGTTAATTATCTGTTTTGGATTCACTATCTGAATTAGTTCTTCACCTTAGGTTGTTCTCAAAGCTAATTCTAGATTGATCACCTAGAACTTAGATCTTAGGATAATTGATTAGGCACGAGAGTGCGATTAATTACCTGATAGAACCTAGGTGAGCAAATTGATTATTCGCAAAGAGATTTGGTCTAATTGATTTATGAACATATCAAACCTAAACTTTAAAGCTGATTTAGACCTTAGGATTCGCAAAGAGATTTGGAATTCCTAGGATTTAGATTTAGATAGTTTTCGCAACGAGAGTTGGTTAGTTATATTTTAGTGATTTGAGTTCTAGAACAGTGCTTAATCTGAATCCTGTTAGTTAATTAGGCTGCATTCATTGATTTCCTGAGAAATACCCTGAACCTATTTGCCTCCAACTGAATTTACAACACTTTTACTTGCAATCTTGTTTTCAATTACATCTTTTGATTTAGCTTGTTTCGGATCTATATAATCTATTGTGTGATAACTGAGTTCTTGTGTTCGACCCCTGATTTACTGCAGCAACTGCTTTAGTACTATTTAGGGTATTAAATTGAGCATATCACATGAAAATCTTCGACCCAAACTTTCCAAGGATGTGCACCGCTCTACTGCAGAACCGCTTGACACCAAAACCTTGGGAGTTAGAGCGCATGCGACAACCAATGTTCTAGAACGAGAGGGCTCGCATCAATCGACCCCTATTTAGTATGACTGGGGGCCCTGAAAATGGAGCCGCATATGAGGTTAACTCGACCCATGCAGGATATCAACAAGAGCATGCGGATAGGCGCCCGCCGCGACCGCACATGGATATATAGCGCTCTGTTGACCAAAAGCTGGAGGAACTTCTGATGAATCTGGAAGTCGCGCTAAGGAGAGTACTTGGGGCACCCCCACCGAGTGCCCCAAGACTCGTTCAACGACTTGCCGTTCAGCGACGAAATCAACTCTGTGGAGATACCCACTAGGTATAGCTTCCCGGCGATGAAATACTATGATGGGACACAAGACCCATATGAGCACATGGCTTACTACAAGCAGTGGATAATGGCTACGTCAATGACGTCTCACGTACTGGAAGCATGCATGTGCAAAAGCTTCAGCTCAAGCGTAGCGGGGGCAGCTATGCTCTGGTTCACCATCCTCCCCAAAGAAAAGATCCACTCCTTTGCTTAGTTACATGAGGCTTTCTCGATGCAGTTCACAAGAAGCAATACGCCGATCCGGGTGTCCAATGACTTGTACGAAATCACGTGGGGGCTGAATGAGGCTCTGAAAAGCTATGTCCCCCGATTCAACAACACGAAAGTGGGAATCTCGAACTGCAACGAGTCTACGACGTTACCAGCATTCAAGCGAGGACTCCTCGTAAATGACACGCTTTATATGACCTTGACGAAGTATGTGCAAGTTACGATTGAGGATGCCATGATCAAGGCACAAGCCAAAATCAAGTGGGAAGATGATTTTGAAAGGAGTGCGCCATCGCTACTGAGAACGATGCCGCAACCAGGAGGGCGGCATAAAAAAAGGACCGAAGGGGAGACCAGTGAAGGGACAAGCAGTCAGACGACATATTTCGGGTAGATACGCGCTTAAGTCCCTCCAACCAGCAACATACGGTTGTCAATTGATAACACCGGTTTTTGACAATTTTTATGGATCACTTTCATATTCTTTGCAGGTGTTTTAACTCCGTTTTCCAAGGTTTTCAAGTGATTTTCATATTTTAGAGATTTGAAAGATGTATCAGGTAACTCGGAATAAAAGAGTGCAATTCGGAGAAAAAATACGTTTTTGGATAAACTTGGACCATCAAGAAGTATTGCAGCTAATGGAGACTTTTTCACCGTCTGATCATCCCCAAATTTGGACACAACAAAGTAGAGACAACCAGCTTTCAAATGAAATTGGATTGGAGGCAATCCAACTGTTGGATACTTAAATATACCCGAAGCACTGAAGGCAGATGAAGCTGCCCCGAAGAGGAGCCCACCGCGCCTGGAGGAGCTGAAGCCGCGGCCAACTGCCAATCTGCCACTCCTGGAGAGCCTCCACCCGCGGCCAAGAGGCATTTCGCCACTCCTGGAGAGGCTGCACCCATGGCCGAGCCCTTCTTCGCTCGAATCATCACATCACTTACCCGAGGCTAAAACCCTCATTTCACACCAAACTCTAAACGTAGAATACCTCTATAAATAATTATTTTATACCTCTTAGACAGTTACGTTAGATTATTTTCACGCTTTTTGGTAGAGGCAAACCCCTAGCAACTTGTGTTCTTGGTTTTTCAAGGATTATAAGAAGGATTCTTCATCGGTGTTCTTCGTTAGAGAAGTTTTCTCCATCCCTTTTTATTCATTGTTTTCTTTTGAATTTATTGAATATGTTTACCTCAGCTATGGCTGAGTAATTCTCTTATTGGGTGAAAGGGGTTTGAAGGGGAATTTATGGTTCGATTCTTAATAGGTTTTTAGTCTAGGATACCGATTAGGGTTCTCCGTTCTATCCTTGTTGTTAATGCGTTGCTTGACTAACCGTCTTAGCAACAAATATTAGGTGTTTTAGAGCCACGACAGTGCTGTATCTAATCGCTTGACCTAGTGTAGACAAGCAATTCCGTCGTAAGATTTCCAAAGTATACTTACGGAGGAATTGTGGGAGTAAACGACCTTTGAGAGTATCATTCACTTCTTGTGCGGGCGGAGACGAAAGCTACCGTCCGAGTACTGAAGTGAGTAGGTGTGTATAATTACGGGAGTAGACTACACGCAGCGTACGTGTTCCAAGTACAAGAACCCAAAGTCGACAAAAGTTGCTTTAGAAATCGTAGAAATTTCTATGTAAAAATCGGCCATGAACCCTAGAAAATTCCTGATTGCCCAACGCTTCGTTTAATTGATTCACAACCTCGAAATAATTATTGATTGCTACTGTTCACCTAGATTAGATTTATTTTCATTGCTTAACTTAGTTTATTTCTCTTGTTACGATGTGACAAAACCATAAAAATCCCTGTGTGTCAAGTTTATGGCGCCGTTGCCACCGGGGATATTATTGCTTGTTTGATTTCGTATTCTAATTTCTGCTCTAGACACTTTTGATTTTCAAGTTCTTTGTTGTTCTTTTGACTTTTTCCTTTAACTTTTTCTTTAGTTCTAAGGTGCATGCACACTACGAGAACTCCTAGGGAAACCGTACCGCTACTAGATGATATCAACAAACACGAGAGAGAACTCCGAAGACTCAAAAGAAACTAAAGGATGGCCAAAAACAACCACCCGGAAGATCAACTAAACCGCGATCAACTAGATCACGAGGATGACCGTGATTTTTTGGATCACGAAGAAGATCAAGAGGCTGTCCATGGTGCTAATAGCCAGCCACATCTCGATCCAGAAGAAAACCACAACCAAAACCGAAATGTTAAAAATCTGAGGCGACAACTTCCCGTCGATCGTGATGCACCGAGGAACGATGCTCAAGCGAATGCACCGATTCCTCCTAATGGCGTAAACGCCAACTGTCACGTACTGCCCGCTAATCCTTCGAGGAGACAAGCGCGTAACCGCATCATTGCTGATTTTGATGCACCGTATCAACACTTCCAAATCCGAGCAGCCATACAACTTCCTATACCGAACGGAAACAATTTTGAGATCAAACCTCAAATCATTGCTTTGGTAAAGCAAAATCAGTTTCATGGAGTTGCAACCGAGCATCTGATTGAGCACATCGAGTTGTTCGAAGAGATATGCGGAACGACGAGAACGAACCAAGTTCTCGCCGACTATTTGAAGTGTAAGCTTTTTCCTTTTTCTTTGGCCGATAAAGCTCACCGTTGGTTGAAATCTTTGCCCGCAGGATCTATTACTAATTTGGAAGAGTGCAAAGCCGCCTTCTTAAACCACTTCTACACGAAGTCGAGATCCAACGCGCTAAGAAACAAAATCCAATGTTTTCATCAACAATCGGTGGAGTCTTTCTATGAAGCGTGGGAACGTTTCAAGGAGTACGAGAGAGATTGCCCTCATCACGGTTTCTCCGGTTCGAATGTGCTCAACACTTTCTACAGAGGATTACTACCGAAATATCAACTTTCTCTCGACACGGCCAGCAATGCAGACTTCTCCATGAAGACCATCAACCAAGGAAGAGCTCTCTTCGAAAATCTTGCTATGTCGGATAGCAACAATTCTCCCGACTACGATAGATCGACTATATCGAACGTGTCGGAATCGAAAGAGATTTCCGAGCTAAAAGTCATGATGAACCGACTTCTCAACAACCAAAACCATCAAGTACATGCTTGTGAAGCTACTGTTGAAGTCGATGATGACACTTATTACGAACCCGACAACAACGGTTCGTATTATCAAGAAGAAGTTAACTATGTGGGAGCACAAGATCAATACCAAGGCCGATTCAACAATGGATTCAACAACGCTTTCCGCAACTCCAACTTCAACAATCTTTCCTACCGAAATCAGAACGTGGGGAACCCTCAAGATCAATATTATCCACAACAATCGAGGCCATACCAAAACCGGTTCCAAAACGGGAACTATGGAGGAAATGGGAAATTTCAACCAAGACCGCCCTTCAACGCTCAAGCCGCTCCTTACAACAACTCAAACACGCAGCAACAAGGTATCTTTAACTCTCAACTTGCTGCCCAAATAGCGAAGCTCGAGCAATCAATTCAACTCCTCGCTCAAAGCAACGAGAAGACGACGAAATATTTTAACGTCAAGGTCGAATGTATGTACAACAACTTGAATGAGAAATTTGAATCTCTTTCAACCCATGTCAAGAAGTTGGTCATGCAAGTCTCTCAAATCGCGGACTCCACTAAGAGACCGAGCATAATTTTACCCGGAAGAGTGGAAGATAACCCGAAGAGATTTTGCAACGTGATTTCCACCATAGCCGAGAAGGAAGTCGATGCTAAGATGGAGCCTAGAGAAGTTCCAAAATTTGTTCCACTCTATGGACGAGTCGTTACCGAATCCAAGATGATCCAAAAACCATCATACGAGGTACTGAAACTAATCCCGCTTCAAAGGCTTAGAAAAACCGATGATCCGGGACATTTTTCTTTTTCTTGTTGGATCTCGAGAATTTATTTTGCAGATTGTTTGTGTGATTCTAGAGCCAACGTTAACATCATGTCTAAGACATTTTCCAAGAAACTCGGTATAATGAATCTCACGCCATCTATTGTGAGCATAATTTTTGGGGACTCATCACAAAAGAAACCCAAAGGAGAGATCCATATCTTCAAATACTCATTGGAAACAAGATCGTCCCCGCTGATTTTCAAGTTCTCGAAATGGAACGAGACAAGGATAGACCGTTGATTTTTGGTCGACCCTTCTTAGCTACCGTTGGTGCCATCGTCATTGATCACGCCGACCGTCAAGCCGTCTTCTTGAATGTGGATCGAAGGAGGTTCTATCATACTGTCCCGGACGAAATTCCAAACCCGAGGGACGAACAAAAGATGAAAAACTCGATTTTCCATAAAGGTAAAGAGAAAGATGAGTCGACTAAGACGGAACCCCCAAAGGTAAGTCCACCATTCACTTCTAAACCATTTGCAAAATTTAAGATAAATATTCCACCAGATTTAAGAGATACCAAGGAAGAACGAGTGGAATAAATGGTTGAGAAGACGAAACAAGCTCTTCGAGAAGTGAAAATTATGCAGAAAAAAAACGTGGAAATAAGAAGGTGATACCGAAGAAAGGCGAAACACGTCATAAACAAGGCGATGCCAAAGGAACATTTGTTCCCGAGACATCTACTGCTCACGCCTAGTCTCACCAAAAAGTCGAGCTAACGACTTTAACCAAAAGCGTTTGATGGGAGGCAACCCATTCGGTACGTTTTTCTTTTAGTTTTTATTTCTTTTTCTATGGACATTTTTTTCTTTTTAGGATTTCAGGCTTTATATAAAAACCAAAAAACCTAAAAACATTCAAAAAAATCAGAAAACACAAAAAATGAAGACGACTTTCGAAACAGATCGGGAAACGACGAAGGAACGAAGGAGAAAACGACCCGAGACGAAGGCCACTCGGCCGCCGCTGGAGCAGTCCGACCCGCGGCGAGGAGGCCATTGACTGCGCCAGGGTTGGCCGGTCACGCGGCGAAGGAGCACCTGGCCGCGGTCGCGCATGCTCGACCCGCGTCCAGACCATCCTGAACCAAAACCGATCCCGACCATTCCCGAGCTGTTTCCGACTTTAAACCGTGCAATCCCCAATATGTTCACGACATGAAATTGAACCAAGCCCGGTTTAATTCCCGTGTCTCGCTAAGGTAAGTCACAAAAGCTTTTGAAAAACAAAAAACTTCTTCTTACATAAAAACAAATTTTCAAAGACAAAAAGAGAATTTCAAGATTCAAGCTCTCTTTCTTCTTATCTTCCAAAAGACTTGGAGATTTTGAGCAAGACCACATTTTTCAATTCGAAAGCTTTTACAAAAACTATTTGGTCCATTCTCACTCTTTTTCAATTCCGCTTCAATCTCATCAATTCCACCAAGGTATGATCCTAAATCTCGACTTTTTCATTGAGCTAAACCCTAAGGGATTTCTTAAATTTACTAGATTCATGTCTAAGATTGCTAGAAATTGTTGGAGAACTCTAGATTGAACTTCTAGTATGATAGAATTTCAGTTTTAGCACTTAATTATTATGGATTTACAAGCTTAAATAAAAACGAATTTGAAGATTAATTTTGATTAATTTGAACAAGTTTTGATATATTGATAATTAGTAAACGGTAATCTACTGAAAATGCATGAAGCTGAACTTAAAATCTATACTTCAAATTTTTTTATGCAAGTACATCACAAACCCGAAATTTACAATTATCGGCTCGACTTAACCTTCGACCTTTCATGGAGCTCAATCTCCCTACCTACAAAGATCTCACCAAAGAATTCTTATCGACTGTCACCATGAGCTACAAGAGACGCTTTGATGCAATAGTGAACGACGGTACACTTACTCTTACCATTCGCAGATATTATTATGCTCTAACGATCCCAGAACTTTGTGAAGCTTTGAATCTTCAATATCTCGATGAGATTCACGCCGAGGAGAATCACGATGAAGATCTATGGAGCATAATGGGACAAGACATCTACGACAACGGACGGTCCAAAGCCGCCCTACTCACGCATCCCGCTGTCCGCTATACACAAAAGCTCTTAGCGCACACCATATTCTCGAGAGCGAACGTTAGAAATTGTTAAAGAACTTAAGATTGAACTTCTAGTATGTCTAGACTTCAATTTTAGCACTTAATTCCCTTAGATTTGAGATTTTTGGAACTTGATATTTTCAAGTTTAAATAAAAACGAATTTGGAAATTAATTTTGATTAATTTGAACAAGTCTTGATATATTGATAATTAGTAAACGGTAATCTACTAAAATTGCATGAATATGAACTTAAAATCTATACTTCGAAATTTTTTGTGCAAGTACGTCACAAACCCAAAATTTATAATTATCGTCTCGATTTGTTTGAATTATGCTCAATGTTTCTCGTCTGTTTATGGAATGTGTCTCTTGATACTCGATTAGTATCCTCGTGTATTGAAACCATTCAATTACAACCATATTCATACTTTCGCCGAGTTGTTTCTCTATTTTGTAGGAACAAATGGACCACCCGAGATCTCACATAATGCGCTCTAAGAAGAGCAGATACGTAGGAGAGACTTCCCGGAGATCATTTTCTATTGAACACGAGGAGAGGCAACGAGGCTTGGATAGAACAAGCGTGGAAGACGACACAAATATTGGCGAGTTCTTTGCAAGTCGACGGCGATCGATAAGATCTCGCGTGCCAATTCCTCGACGTGACCCAACTCCTTCTCCTCGACGTGAACCAACACCACCTTCGGAACGAAGACCAAATGTACGATATGTCGGGAAACCTATGGACCTTAATTTCGATTACCTTGAGAAGCTCAACAAGATGGTTATCAAATCAACACCTCGCATAGATTACTCGACTCTCGACACGCTTGGGTTAGAGAAGACGTGATTTGGTATCTCGACGCACTTAACCTTCGACCTTTCATGGAGCTCCATTCAGTTCGCAGCTCTTGCATCTTAGCGGAATCTTGTCTGGGTTTTGAACTCTCAGTACCGTATTCATGTTGCAGTCTCTGTAATTTGACCTTCGAATTAAAGTTCAAAGCTTGTTTCCACTTGGAAAGCTCTTTTATACAATCCGCTATACGATCTAAACCTCGACGGTTACCAAAGCGTAAATTTCATCCTCGACGGGCAACTTCCATTACTTTCGGCTTTCAACACCACCGCTTATCAAAACTGAATCTTCCTCGTCTCTTTCCAATGTTCACAGCTGGCCTCGTAAGTATCGGTCTATGATCCGAACTCCATCCCTTCAAATATTCAGTATGAGATCGTGGGAACAAACAGAACCATTATGCATTTCCAAATGCTCTATCAAGTCTGCATTGTATCCACACCTTCTCCTTTCTTCCATTAGCATATATCGTTTCTCTCAATCCACCCACAAGACATCCGATTTCATGAACTTGGTGTTTCCTTGATCCTGCAATCTAATAACACCGGTTTTTGACCATTTTTATGGATCATTTTCATATTTTTTTGCAGGTGTTTTAACTCCGTTTTCAAAGGTTTTCAAGAGATTTTCATATTTTAGAGATTTGAAAGACGTTTCAGGTAACTCGGAATAAAAGAGTGCATTTCGGAGCAAAAATACATATTTGGATAAACTTGGACCTTCAAGAAATCTTGCAGCTAATGTATACCTTTCCACCGTCTGATCATCCCCAAATTTGGACACAACAAATTAAAGACAACCACCTTTCAAATGCAATTGGATTGGAGGCAATATAATGGTTGGATCCTTAAATATACCCAAAGCACTAGAGGCAGATGAAGCTGCCCCGAAGAGAAGCCCACCGCGCCTGGAGGAGCTGGAGCCGTGGCCAACTGACGTCTCGCCACTCCTGGAGAGCTTCCACCTGCAGCCAAGAGGCATTTTGCCACTCCCAGAGACCCTGCACCCGCGGCCAGGACTCTGCGCAACCAAATCGACTCGTTTCTTCACCGAAGCCAAAACCGTCATTTCACACCAAACCCTAAACAAAGATTAGCTGTATAAATACTTATTTTATGCCTCTTAGATAGATACGTTACATTCTTATTATGCTTGAAGGCAGAGGCGAAGCTCTTGTGACTTGTGCACTTGTTTTCTTTGGTTTGGAGCAAAGGATTCTCGTTCGTGTTCTTCGATCGAGAAGCTTTTTTCATCCCTTTTTACTTATTGTTTTTATTTAATATATTGAATATGATTACCTCAGCTATGGCTGAGTAATCTCCGTGTTGGGTAAAGGGGTTTGATGGGGAATTTATTGTTCGATTGTTATTAAGTTTCTAGTCTAAGATACCGATTAGGGTTCTTTGTTCTATCCTTGTTGTTAAGGCGCTGTTTAACTAACCGTCTTACCAACTGATATTAGGTGTTTTAGAGCCACGACAGTGCTGTATATAATCGTTTGACCTAGTGTAGACGAGCAAATCCGTCGTAAGATTTCGACAGTATACTTACAGAGGAATTGTGGGCGTAAACGACCTTTAAGAGTATCATTCACTACTTGCGCGGGCGGAGACGAAAGCTACGGTCCGAGTACTGAAGTGAGTAGGTGTGTAGGATTACGGGAGTAGATTACACGCAGCGTATGTGTTCCAAGTTCAAGAACCCAAAGTCGACAAAAGTCGCTTTAGAAATCCTAGAAATTTCCTTGTAAAAATCGGCCATAAACCCTAGAAATTTCTGATTGCCCAACGCTTCGTCTAATTGATTCATAATCTCGATAAAATAATTAGTTAGATACTGTCCTTCTTAGTTTAGTTTAGATTCCATAGATACGACAGTAAGTTAGAACTCGTTAGAAATCGATAACTTATATCCTTGTGGATTTGTGGATTTGATCCCTAAATACTACTTCGTGTGTTGTGCACTTGGGGCTTAGATATAAAGGGTAAAACCCCACGCCGTGGTTAATTCCCGGTGTATCAAGTTTTTGGCGTCGTTGCCGGGGATAGCTTAGCTTGCTTGATTTCGTATTCTAATTTCTGCTCTAGACACTTTTGATTTTCAAGTTCTTTGTTGTTCTTTTGACTTTCTCCTTTATATTTGTCTTTTGTTCAAAGGTGCATGCACACTTGGAGAACTCCTAGAGGAACCGTACCGCTACTAGTTGAAATCGACAAACACAAGAGAGAACTCCGAAGACTCAAAAGAAACTTAAGGATGGCCGAAAACGACCACCCGTAAGATCAACTAAACCGCGATCAACTAGATCACGAGGATGACCGTGATTTTCGGATATCAAAGGGCTGTCCATGGTCCTAATGACCAGCCACATCTTGATCCTGAAGAAAACCACAACCAAAATCGAAATGCTAAAAATCCGAGGCGACAACTTCCCATCGATCGCCGAGGAACGATGCTCAAGCGAATGCACCGATTCCTCTTAACGGCGTAAACACCAACCGTCTCGTACTGCTCGGTAATCCTCCGAGGAGACAAGTGCGTAACCGCATCATTGCTGATTTTGATGCACCGTATCAACACTTCCAAAACCGAGCAGCCATACAACTTCCTATACCGAACGAAAACAATTTTGAGATCAAACCTCAACTCATTGCTTTGGTAAAGCAAAATCAGTTTCATGGAGTTGCAACCGAGCATCGGATGGAGCATATCGAGTTGTTCGAAGAGATATGCAGAACGACGAGAACTAACCAAGTTCCCGCCTACTATTTGAAGTGGAAGCTTTTTCCTTTTTCTTGTGGCCGATAAAGCTCACTTTTGGTTGAAATATTTGCCCGCATGATCTATTACTAATTGGGAAGAGTGCAAAGCCGCCTTCTTAAACCACTTCTACATGAAGTCGAGAACCAACGCGCTAAGAAACAAAATCCAAAGTTTTCATCAACAATCGGTGGAGTCTTTCTATGAAGCGTGAGAACGTTTCAAGGAGTACGAGAGAGATTGCCCTCATCACGCTTTCTCTGGTCTGAATTTGCTCAACACTTTCTACCGAGGATTACTACCTAAATATCAACTTTCTCTCGACACGGCCAGCAATGGAGACTTCTCCATGAAGATCATCAACCAAGGAAGAGATCTCATCAAAAATCTTGCTCTCTCGGATAGCAACAATTCTTCCGACTACTATAGATCGGCTAGATTGAATGTGTCGGATTCCAAGGAGATAGCTGAGCTAAAGAACATGATGAACCGACTTCTCAACAACCAAAATTGCCAAGTGCATGCTTGTGAAGCTACTGTTGGAGGCGAAGACGATCCTTACTACGAACCCGACAACAACGGTTCGTATTTTCAAGAAGAAGAAGTTAACTATCTGGGAGCACAAAACTCCTACCAAAGCTGTTTCAACAACAACTTACGCAACACCAACTTCAATAATCTCTCGTATCGAAACCCGAACGTGGAGAACTCTCAAGATCAGCCTTATCGACAACAATCGAAGCCATACCAAAACCGGTTCCAAAACAGGAACTATGTAGGAAATGGGAACTTCCAACCAAGACCGCCCTTCAACGCTCAAGCCGCTCCTTACATTAACTCAAACACACAGCAACAAGGTATCTTTAACTCTCAACTTGCTGCTCAAATAGCGAAACTCGAGCAATCAATTCAAATCCTCGCTCAAAGCAACGAGAAAACAACGAAAGATTTTAACGTCAAGGTCGAATGTATGTACAACGACTTGAATGGAAATTTTGAATCTCTTTCAACCCATGTCAAGAAGTTGGACATGCAAGTCTCTCAAACCGCGGACTCCACTAAGAGACCTAGCGGAATTTTACCCGGAAGAGTGGAAGATAACCCAAAGAGATTTTGCAACGTGATTTCCACCATACCCGAGAAGGAAGTTGATGCTAAGATGGAGCCTAGAGAGTTTTCAAAATGCGTCCCACTCTATGGATGAGTTGTTACTGAATCCAAGATGATCCAAAAACCACCATTCGAGGTACTGAAACTAATCCTGCTTCAAAGGTTTAGAAAAGCCGATGATCCGGGACTTTTTTCTTTTTCTTGTTGGATTTCAGGAATTTATTTTGCAGATTGTTTGTGTGATTCCAGAGCCAACGTCATCTACCGTGAGCGTAATTTTTGGGGACTCATCACAAAAGAAACCTAAAGGAGCGATCCATGATCTTCAAATACTCATTGGAAACAAGATCGTTCCCGCTGATTTTCAAGTTCTCGAAATGGAACGAGACAATTATAGACCGTTGATTTTTGGTCGACCCTTCTTAGGTACCGTTGGTGCCATCCTTGATCACGCCAACCGTCAAGCCGTCTTCTTGAATGTGGATCGAAGGAGGTTCTATCTTACTGTCCCAGACGAAATTCCAAACCCGAGGGACGAACAAAAGATGAAAAACTCGATTTTCCATAAAGGAAAAGAGAAAGATGAGTCGACTAAGACGGAACCCCCAAAGGTAAGTCCACCATTCACTTCTAAACCATTTTCAAAAGTTAAGATCAATATTCCACCAGATTTAAGAGACACCAAGGAAGAACGAGTG
Source organism: Eutrema yunnanense (assembly GCA_002933935.1). Taxonomy (NCBI): domain Eukaryota; kingdom Viridiplantae; phylum Streptophyta; class Magnoliopsida; order Brassicales; family Brassicaceae; genus Eutrema; species Eutrema yunnanense. The sequence goes on along the minus strand of PKML01069064.1, from coordinate 291,360 downwards.
GAAAAAATGGTTGAGAAAACGAAACAAGCGCTTCGAGAAGTGAAAATTCTTCGGTCCATTCTCACTCTTTTTCATAGGAGATTTCAATTCCTCACTCATCTTGTCAATTCCAACAAGGTACGAACCGAAACCTCTACTTTTTCATATGAACAAGAACCTAGTGTTTTTCTTGAATTCACTAGATCTATGTCTTTGATGGTTAGAAATTGTTAAAGAACTTAAGATTGAACTTCTAGTATGTCTAGAGCACTTAATTCCCTTAGATTTGAGATTTTTGGAACTTGAAATTTTCAAGTTTAAATAAAAACGAATTTAGAAATTAATTTTGATTAATTTGAACAAGTCTTGATATATTGATAATTAGTAAACGGTAATCTAATAAAATTACATGAATATGAACTTAAAATCTATACTTCGAATTTTTTTATGCAAGTACGTCACCAACCCAAAATTTATAATTATCGTCTCGATTTGTTTGAATTATGCTCAATGTTTCTCATCTGTTTATTGAATGTGTCTCTTGATACTCGATTAGTATCCTCGCGTATTGAAACCATTCAATTACAACTATATTCATACTTTCGCCGAGTTGTTTCTCTATTTTGTAGGAACAAATGGGCCACCCGAGATCTCGCATAATGCGCTCTAAGAAGAGCGGATACGTAGGAGAGACTTCCCGGAGATCATTTTCTATTCAACATGAGGAGAGGCAAGGAGGCTCGGACACATCAAACATGGAAGACGACACAAATATTGGCGAGTTCTTTGCGAGTCGATGACGATCGATTAGAACTCGCGTGCTAATTCCTCGATGTGACCTAACTCCTTCTCCTCCACGTGAACCAACACCACCTCCGGAACGAAGACCAAAGGTACGATATGTCCGGAAACCTATGGACCCGAATATCGATTACCTTGAGAAGCTCAACAAGATGGTTATCAAATCAACACCTCGCATAGATTACTCATTTCTCGACATGCTCTGGATTAGAGAAGACGTGATTTGGTATCTCGGCGCACTTAACCTTCGACCTTTCATGGAGCTCAATCTCCCTACCTACGAAGATCTCACACTACAAGAAAACACAATTTTTGTGACTCTTTTTTTGGTCGCAAAAAAGTGAGACGAAAGTGTGATTAATTTGCGACTACTCGCAATGTAGTGGCAAAACAGTCGCAAATTAAAGACAAAACAGAGGAGTCACAAAAGAGTCGCAAATTTGTGATTGATTTGTAGTATGACTTTGTAGTCGCAAAAGTAGTCCCAAATTTGTGACTGATTTGCTTCGGTTTTGCCACTCCAGTCGATTTTTTAAAGGAATTAACGACGAAACATAGTAGTCACAAATGAGTCGCATATTTGTGACTGATCTTACTTTGTAGTCACAAAAGTAGTCATAAATTTGTGACTGATTTGTTTCGGTTTTGCCACTGTAGTCGATTTTTTTAAAGAAATTCATCAATATATAATTGTAATAGGTTAATTTAGACGTTTTTATATATATTTGAACTATTATATAGATTGAATCATGATATTAGAGGAAAACACTTGTAATTTGTAATATTCTAAACTTATGTTTGTTTCTACTCATAACATATATAAGTAGTCACAAAAAGGTCTTAAATTTGCTACCGTTTAGCAACTCCACTAGATTTTTTTTAATAGTAATCACAAAAAGTCTCAAATTTGCGACCGTTTAGTAACTACACTCATTTTTTAAAAAATTTTTTAAAAAAATCATCAATATTGAATTGTAAATATGATCATTCATATGTTTTTACATTGATTTCAACTAATATATACATTGAATCATTATAAAAGTGAAAAAAGCTTTTAATTTCAAATATTTTAAATTTATGTTTGTATCTTCTAACACATTTAGTAAATGTTACATGTGTATTCACATGAAATGATTTTGATAGATTTATATCTTTTATTATTTAGTTACAATATGTTAGTTTACTCTTTAAAATGAGATTTATAGTTTAGAATTATAATAAGAAAGATTGTAAAATCATATTCCCACATTCACTGCTCTTAAAATTTATGATTTATGGTAAAGATTTGTGATTTACAAAATATAGTCACAAAACAGTCACAAATTTGTGACTACTTTGTTACTATCATAACATATTTTTAACAATTTTAATAGCAGTCACAAATGTGTTTTAAAACACCTACTCATTTGCGACTGATTCGTGACCATTTTAAATTTCATGAAAAATTAACGCGGCAATTTATCCTCTTTTTTTTCTTATTTGCGACCGATTTTTGCGACTAACGTTATTTACTTAGCAAAGTTTATTTCCTTTTTCTTATTTCTTTTCCCTTGTATTGTCGACACTCTCTCAATCTCTGAAACCTATCTCTCTCAATCTCCGAATTCAGTCCTCGTTCTCTCTCAATCTCCGAAACCCTATCAATTTTCTTCTCTTCTGCTCATTGTATTTTCTTCTCTTCTCTCTCAGTTTCGTTCTTCCCCGGTTCTCCCGACTGAAAATCCTGATCCCGTGCTCCCGTCCTCGCCGAGCCACCAGAATGCCCAATCGACCGTCTCTGAGACAGACTTGGCTATTCCCCTTGTTGCAGCTCCGTCCGTTTCAAAACAAACCCACCACTCTTCTTCTTCCTCTTCTCCCTTGAGGTTTTTCTTCTTCTGCTCCAAAACAATTTCTTCCTTAATCGTCTTCTACTTTTCCCTCTGTTTATTTTCTCGATTTCACAAATACCAAACCTGACAGATCCATCTTCTCCACAACCCTCTTCCTATGTCGCTCCCCTTCGTGGGGATGCCGAATCTTTTTCACCTGAGTTTGGGGCGACGCCGCAGAGATGAATCCATGTGCGACGCCGCATAGAGCACCGATGTCGCTGATGATACCACCAGCGCCTATTACTACTTCGATTCTTACTCTCACTTCGGTAATTCCCTTTTCATTATTCACAAATTTTTCTTGTATTAGAATTGGAGATGAATGTGTGCTCTTTCGTTATGAACTTTTGAATGCTTTTTCCCCGATTGTTTTGTAGGACCAAAAAATTGCACTACAGACAGGAAAGATTTAATCACGATAATAAGTAAATAAACAGGTAAGGAACAGACGATTCATAAACGATAAAGCAATAATAAATCTAAGGAGGCGAGATGAATCTCTTTCCTTAACTCTAAGAATCTCCCGTAGTGCGACGGGTTTTTTATAGATCCATGAGTCCCAGGATACAACCAAAGTAATCTGTATCATCTACACTTGATATCAGATCTAACGAACATTAAACTACGATACTCTCGAATAAAGACTTACTCTCTAGACAGAAGGGAATTGAAGAAACTATTGCTAGAACTTTTAGAATGTGTTTATTGTGTATCAGAGGATGATTTTTTAGGTGAAAATCGTGTTGTATATATAGGAGAGAGGCTAGGGTTTTTCCCTGACAGAAAAGGAATATTTCCAGATCATCTTAGGCGGCTGCGATTTTTAAGTCGGCCTGTTGAGTATCGATCGATACCAAGGGGTATCGATCGATACCTCAAAA
>PKML01069064.1:242466-263887 GCA_002933935.1 Eutrema yunnanense | reverse complement strand
GCATAGCCTAAACAATGGCTGAAAACTCCTATTTATAACCTAAAACACGAGTTGGGGTCTTCTTGTAATTATCAGAGACTTCTGGACCAAGTTGCAATTCTTCAACTCTTCATTAAGTCGCGATGTCGTGTCTGCTGTGCTGGGTATCGATCGATACCAGGGGGTATCGATCGATACTGGCCGTGAGAACAGGTACTCAGCAACACGATCTTTAACTCTGCTCCAAATGCTCCAGAAAGCTCCAATACTTCCAATAATCCTCCAAAACGTGCTAAGACCTGTAAAAGACTCTAAAAGACTCCAAAATACAGTAAAGACTCTATAAAAGGACTTATATCATGGTCTAAACAGGGTAAAAACCATGATATATCAGAAGGATGGAACGTGGAGGATGTGCGTGGATTGTCGCGCGATCAACAACATAACGATCAAATACCGACATCCGATACCAAGGTTAGATGACATGCTTGATGAGCTTTCTGGTTCTAATTTATTTTCCAAGATTGATCTCAGAAGTGGATACCACCAAGTACGAATGAGAGAAGGTGACGAATGGAAGACGGCCTTCAAGACGAAGCAAGGCCTCTACGAATGGCTAGTTATGCCTTTCGGGCTAACTAACGCGCCAAGTACCTTCATGCGACTCATGAATGAGGTTCTTAGACCCTACATTAGTAAGTTTGTAGTGGTATACTTCGATGATATTCTCATTTATAGTCAAACTCTAGCTGTACATTTATCTCATTTAGAATAAATTCTTAAGACGCTTCAACGAGATGGTCTTTACGCCAACTTGAAGAAGTGCACATTTTGCGCTAATGAGCTTGTGTTTTTAGGCTTTGTTGTGAGTTCACAGGGACTTAGAGTGGACCAGGAGAAGGTCCAAGCCATCCAAGAATGGCCTACGCCAACAACCGTTAGCCAAGTTCGAAGCTTTCACGGCTTGGCTAGCTTTTACCGACGGTTCGTGAAGGACTTCAGCACCCTTGCTGCACCCTTGCTGCACCTCTAACTGCCATCATCAAGAAGGACCTGGCATTCAAGTGGGGAGAAGCCCAGGAAGAGGCCTTCAAAGGCCTAAAGGATCGTTTGACTCATGCTCCCGTTTTAACTTTACCCGATTTCTCTAAAACGTTTGAAATTGAGTGTGATGCCTCAGGTTTAGGGATCGGTGCTGTGCTTACTCAAGGAGGCAAACCTGTTGCTTACTTCAGTGAGAAACTTAGTGGAGCCACTCTCAACTATCCTACTTATGACAAGGAGCTCTACGCCTTAGTCCGAGCAATGGAGACGTGGCAGCATTACCTACTATCGAAGGAGTGTGTAATCCACACGGACCATGAGACTTTGAAGCATCTTAGGGTTCAGACTAACCTCAAGAGAAGACATGCTAAGTGGCTGGAGTTTATAGAGACGTTTCCCTATGTGATCAAGTACAAGAAGGGAAAAGATAATGTGGTGGCCGATGCCCTATCTCGGAGATATGCGCTAATATCGACCATGGAAGCCAAGGGTCTTGGATTTGAAATGATTATTCCATTATATGAATCTGATGTTGATTTTGCATAGATATACAAGAACCATGGAAAGGGAGCCCACGCTTTTTACTATGTCCATGACGGTTATCTTTTTAAAGATAAACGCCTATGCATCCCGCAATGTTCGTTACGAGAGCTTATAGTCCGAGAAGCTCATGGAGGAGGCTTCATGGGTCATTTTGGCATTGAGAAGACTCTTGCCATGCTGAAGGAGCACTTCTTTTGGCCACACCTTAAGAAGTCGGTCGAAACTTTCTGTGCAAGATGTATCACTTGCAAGAAAGCCAAGTCTCGGGTTCACCCGCACGGTTTGTATCTTCCTTTACCGATTCCTACTTTACCATGGATTGATATTTGTCGGATACGAATGAGGAATCAAGCTCTATGGACATCAATTACCTCGATGAAGTGCAAAAATTTGGCTCAGGCTGTAAAGAACTTTGCTGGAAACATGAGTGTCTTCTAGTTAACTGGTCAGTCTTTGGATTTTTCATTAGTCGATCTAGAACTGATTCTGTAACAATGGTCACTTAGAAGCAAGGTCAGATCAATAGATTCAAGAAAAAGATCACAGTCTCAAACAAAGTTTTGACTCAATAAAACAACGAATGACTCAAAAACGACTGACTCTAAGAAAAACAATAACAATGTCAGCGACTACCTCCCCCAGAATTGAACAACACTGTCCCCAGTGTTATCTAGCCTAAGGTTGGTGAAAGAAAACAAATGAACCAAGTGGATTGTGAAAATCGAAAATCTTACATGTGAAGGTGATGAGTATCGCTCGATACAGAATGGTATCGAGCGATACCAGTCGTATGTCGACACACTGATTTCAGATTAGTGGCATCGAGTTGCTTAACCCAGGGAAAGTGATCCGAAGTGTTAGAAGTTAGCACTGTTAGGAAAACTCAAAAACAGGTTAATAGCAACAAGATAATCAAGCATAAATCCATAAGTTCAAATGCAAAAATAAAGCTGACATAGGTTCAAAAGAAACTAAAAAGAAAAAGAAAACAAACGTGAAGATAGAAGAAGACTAATCCTCTGTTGCCTCGGAATCACCATCAGCATCAGGATCATCAACATGAGAAGGATCAACCGGAATCTGCGAGGTTCTAGGCTGCCCGCACGGTGTCGATTGACACCGCATGGTATCGGTCGACATCCATTGGCCAATTTCTGCTTTTTCTCCGCGTGGTATCGATCGATACTCCTCGCTTAATCTGCTTCACGTTAAGCAACAAGACACAAAACTAAAAATAAAAACAAAAATAAAAGACTTATTGATGAGGACATCGAGTCTACGACCCAAGTCATACAAGCACCACTAGTACCAAGTGGACCAGTGACTAGAACCAGGAGCAGGGACATGGAAAAGAAGTTCAACATGTTCATGGACCAGCTCAGACAAGAAGGTTTCTTCAAGACGGACACTAGTCCGCTAAGCCCATTTGCGAGCAGTTATTGGGCCGATTCTTTGAAGCAGTTTCCACTCATGATCCCGGATGATCCAGAAGGCGATCCACATATGAATTTGAAGCTCTTTGAGTTTAGTTTCCAGAACACTAAAGAGCAGCCCAAGAATCATTACCATTCGGACCAGAACGTCCAAACACTGAAGACATATCGGCTGGATCCTTTGCTGGCCGATAACACTAAGTGGCCACTCATCAAGCCCAGGCTCGTGGCCCACTTATCTATGGTCGATTTCACTTCACCAGAGATGACTTAGGCCCAAGGAAGGTCATTAGTTGGGTTTGTAAGTCGTTTGGTGCTCTTTTCCCAACCTTCGTTTTTATCCCACTGGGTTTTGCGAAGATGGGTTTTTACCGAGGCCGAACGTCTTGCAATATTATTGGCCCAATTAATGACTCTCTGTAAGCCCATGAAGACCAGCTACACGAGGCCTCACTTCTATTTCTCTTAGTCTTTTAATTATTTTGTAAACGGGCCTAAATTGTTAAGGACCCGTCTTGTTATTTCCTTTTCGGTTAATTTCTTTTTCTTTGGGGGCGTGAGCTCTCTTTAAAAACCGTAAGGCTTTGTCCATCTCAGTCACGCAGACAATAAGAATTTTCTTGGTTATTTTCGAGTTTTTGTTCTACACAAAAACGTTTCCTCTCTTTAGATCGTGAGTGAGTCCGATCCTTAGGGAAAACCCTTGAAGTATCAAGAGACCGTCGCCTCTCTTGTGGTTCTCATCGCCCCACCAGGAACCTCCATCTTATCCCGTTGACAGAAGAGAGAGACCTTAGTCCAGCTTCTTCAACATTTGAGCACGTATCATTTATGACGATCTTGACTTTACAGACGATCAGTCAGGAGAGGAATGAGAACTTGCTCCGAAACAAGCTCCACAATTTGACAGCCCCAGCTTCAGAGTTCTGCTCATCATGCTCTCCACAAACTCTAGTCCCTTCTCTTTCAGCTCCGAAGTGAGAATAACTCTAGCCTTAGAGAACGGTTTCGAAGTTCCCTTGCACTTCACCTTATATTCAATTGAATCTCCATCGCACTTTTGAGGAGTTAAAGTCACATGGGGAAAACTTTTTACTCCTTTGCTCTTCACCTTCTTTTCCGCCTTAGCTGTTTTGACGTCTTTCTTGGTGATGACAGAAGGACTATCTAGAACATCGATGGTATTAGATCCGTCAGGAGGCTCTTCCCAAAGATCAACTACCAACGTCTCTCCTGGAACATCGGTGATGCAAGAGATATGTGTGGGAGTTCCTCTAGGGATGGCTTTGTTGTACACCTCCTTGTCAATGTATGAGAACGAGATGTGCTTGCTGGGTGTGTCCATAATGGCACCAACCGTAGCCATGAACGGTCTTTCAAGAATCAACTGCGTATGAGATTGTGTGCTCATCTCCACAACCTGAAAATAAGTAGGAACCAAGCAATCTCCTACGTTAACCAGCATATCTGGGATTGTACCATATGGAAGTGAGGTGGAACTGTTCGCGAATGTGATAGATGACATGGAAATTCGAATATCAGCTCCCAATTTCTCTGTAATTGCCCTTGACATGACATTGGCGCTAGTCCCTGAGTCAACAAGAGACTCTTTGAATTCAACTCCAGAGATGGAGCATGGAACGGAGAATAGTCCTGGGTTTTCCCTCTTGGTCAATTGCCTCAGCGGTAGTGACTTGCTTCTGGATTTGAGGAATAGTGCCTTAATCTCGTCCTCAGTTTCTCTGCAATCTCGGAAGTGACTCAGCAGAGGCATGTACTCTAGAGCTTCTTCAAAAGTCAGTGTGTGTGGAATTCTTCGTACCATCTTCTCAAAGCCAAGCAGCTGCTTTGGAGTGATGGGGTCTCTGAGATGTCTGGGTCTTATGGGGTATGGCACCTTAGGTTTGTAAACCTTTTCTGCACTCAACTCGGGTTTCGGTTTAGCAACTGGACTGGTATCGACCGACACAGGGGTGGTGTCGATCGATGCTTTCGCTCTGGAATCGTCCCTGGCAGAACATTGGACGGGTGTCGATCGATAGAAGAGAATATCGGTCGACACAGGAGTGGTGTCCAAAATCTCATCGTCATCCTTGGCAAGATTGACCAAAATCCTTGCGGTTGAGCCCTTCTGCACTCCTGTGTGTACCTCTCTTCCACTCCTCGAAGGGATAGCAGTTACGTGTTCGTTCTGTGAATGACCCACCAGTTCCTTGACAGTTGCTGCAGTTTGAGCTACCTGAGTTTCCAGCATCTTCTGCTGAATATTAATAGCGTCGATCCTACCACTCAGATCGTTGTACAAGACATCAATCTTCCCATTGAATTCCACAGTTAGCTTCTGATGTCCTTGAAGGAGCTGTTCAAACATAGATTCAATCTTTCTCTCGGAAGTTATGGGTGGTGTGGATGGACATTGAGACCTTTGATCTTGAAATCCATCTCCACCAACGTAGTTAACATGTTCCACTGCATCTTTTTCAGCAAAACGAACAGCCTTCTGCTGCCTGCCCATCAACAAATTATGCACCGAATCCAGCTTGGCCTGAATCCCAGCAATCTGTGATTCATCAGCTACACCAGCGAGCCTCTTCCGCTCAAAGTCTGCATTCTTGGTGCTATTGCTAGACGCCAAGTTCTCAATAAGCAGATAGGCGTCATCAGGATACCTGGTTTTGAAATTCTCATTGCTCGCAGCATCCAAGGTCATCTGATACCTCCAATCAATCCCTATGAAGAAGTAACCCAGCAGCTGAACATCAAAGCACCCATGATATGGACAATCTCTCTGATACGACCTAAATCAAATCCACGCTGCCTTAAATCCCTCAGTTGCTTCCTGAGAAAATTGAGAGATCTTGTTCCTGAGCTCCTCGGATCTCGCATCATCAAAAAAAATGTTCAGGAACGCGTTCTTTGTCTCCTCCCAATTAGTCAACGAACCAGGAGACAACTACTTCAGCCATTAAGTTGCATCTCCACCAAGAGAGTATGGGAAGAGCTTGCAGAAGAGGTAGTCATAGGACACTCTATTGCTCTTGATGCTAGTGACCAAATTCTCAAACCTTTCAATATGGTCCATGGGATGTTCATTGGAAAGACCATAAAAAGGATGCTGACCCACAAGAATGAAGTGTGCAGGTTTCAGCTCAAAGTCATTCCTCTGAAAAGCAGGAGGGCGAATCGGTGATCGATTGGCGTAAAACTGATCAGGTCTATTGCACTCACCAATCGTCCTACCACGATTAATCACAGCGTTCCATGCATTCACAGCAACTGCAGGGGCAATGATATTTCCAGCTTCATCAAGTCGCTGCCCTCTCTCATTGCACAATTGACCCTCTTGGTCTCTCAAAACTCCAGCAGCATCTTGAATCTAAATCATTGGATCGTTCATCTCTGCTGGTTTCTTTGCTTTCATGTTTGCACGTTCCAAATTTGCTAGCTGCTCGTTTGACAGATCAACTAGCGGAGTGTTCTTGTTCCTTCTGGTTTCATGAAGATGCATGCACCTGAAACACAAAATCAAGAACGTAAGTAACTGAAATACACGACGGGTATCGACCGATACCACATGGGTGTCGATCGATACTCAACGATTTAAACGAAATTCTAAGCTAAAATCTAATGGCGAAATTGAGTCCCCGGCAACGGCGCCAAATTTGATATGCTCAAATTAATACCTTAAAAGTACTAAGCAGTAGTTGCAGTATATGTAGGGGTCGAACACAAGGACTCACAGAAATCACACAATATATTAAATAGATTCGAATTAAGCTAAACCAAAAGATGTAATTGAAAGCAATGCATAAATTAAACAAGTTGTAAGTTCGATTGGAGAAAGATAGGTTCAGGGTATTTCTCAGGAAATCAATGAATGCAGATAAACTAACTAGTCAGGATTCAGATTTAGCGCAGTTCTTATGTGCAGATATGTGCAAAAACGCCGGAGAGGGAGGAACAACACAATTTTTCAATCACTCGAGAAGACGAGAGACTAGACGGATTTGGTTGTGGAGGTATCGACAAATCAAGCTAAAAAGTTTCCTTGGAAATCGTTTGTAACCGGTAATTTTCGTACTCTTTAAGACTCCCGTTTAAAAGCGTTTCCCCTTTTAAAAAAACAAAAAAAAACAAGAAAACCAAAAGGAAAGTAAATAAAAGCCTAAGAGTCTTAGAGTAGTCTATATTTTTTCCAAGACAACTATGTTTCGATATGTGAGGAGTAAGAAGACGTTCGAATCATTACCCGGAGAAAAATCTAAGTCCGGGGGAACGAGAGAAAAGTTATGTCGAAGGGAGAAGAGTCCCGACGAAGGAGGAGTTTAGCAGCAACACTTATGCAAGCAAGGAGTGACTAAAAACTGTGTGTACCAACAGCTCCATCCTCTCTTGCTGTTTTGCATAATATCTAACATCCTCCGAAGAAAATACGGTAACCCGAAACACTTTTAGTCTCACCTCTAAATTGCCCGGAAATGCCTAGCATCGATTGTCTTGTCTAATATTTTTGGTAAGAATCACGCAATCATTAATGAATGTTAAGAGCTAGTTTACTGAAAGTTAGGATCTATGTGGTTAGAGTTTCGCATGACGGATACCGTGGATTAGCGTTGTAGTACTTTAGTGAGAATTTTCAAGATTAAGTATGATTGATGCATTACGTTGGTTATGGTTTAGAAGGACGGTCGCTGAGGATTTTGCTAGTTCCTATATTTTCGAAAACCTCTTTACGAGTTTAGATTTCGGTTTTGTTTGAGGACAAACAAAGATCTAAGTCTGGGGGAGTTGATAAAACCAGTTTTGACCGTTTTTATGGATCACTTTCATATTTTTTGCAGGTGTTTTAACTCCGTTTTCAAAGGTTTTCAAGTGATTTTCATATTTTAGAGATTTGAAAGACGTTTCAGGTAACTCGGAATAAAAGAGTGCATTTCAGAGCAAAAGTACGTTTTTGGATAAACTTGGACCGTCAAGAAGTCTTACAGCTAATGGAGACCTTTTCACTGTCTGATCATCCACAAATTTCGACATAACAAAGTAGAGACAACCAGCTTTCAAATGCAATTGGATTGGATGCAATTCAATGGTTGGATCCTTAAAAACACCTGAAGCACTGAATGGAGATGAAGCTGCCTCGAAGACAAAGCCATTGCGCCTGGAGGAGCTGGACCCACGGCCAAGCACCATTCCACCACCCCTGAAGCCTCTCCACCAGCGGTCAGAGGCCAGTTCGCCGTGGCCAGCACCCTGCGCGACCAAATCATCTTGTTTCTTCACCCGAGGCCAAAATCGTCTTTTCCCATCAAACCCTAAACGAGATTAGCTCTATAAATACTTATTTTATGCCTCTTAGATAGACATGTTACATTATTCTCACACTTGAAGGCAGAAGCGAAGCTCTTGTGACTTGTGCACTTGTTTTCTTTGGTTTGGAGCAAAATATTCTCGATTCGTGTTCTTTGATAGAGAAGCTTTCTTCATCCCTTTTTACTCACTGTTTTTATTTGATTTATTGAATATGATTACCTCAGCTATGGCTGAGTAATCTCCTTGTTGGGCATAGGGGTTTGAAGGAGAGCTTATGGTTCGATTCTTATTAGGTTTTTAGTCTAGGATACCGATTAATTAGGGTTCTTCGTTATGTCCTTTTTGTTAATGAGTTGCTAGACTAACCATCTTAGCAATCGATATTAGGCGTTTTAGAGCCACATAAGTGATGTATCTAATCGCTTGACCTAGGGTATACGAGCAAATCCGTCGTAAGATTTCGGAAGTATACTTAAGGAGGAATTGTGGGCGTAAACGACCATTGAGAGTATCTTTCACTTTTTGCGCGGGCGGAGTGGGAAGCTACCGTCCGAGTACTGAGGTTAATAGGTGTGTAGGATTACGGTAGTAGACTACACGCAGCGTACATGTTCCAAGTTCAAGAACCCAAAAACGACAAAAAGTCGCTTTAGAAATCCTAGAAATTTCCTCGTAAAAATCAGCCATAAACCCTAGAAAATTTCTGATTGCCCAACGCTTCGTTTAATTGATTCACAACCTCGATGAAATAATTAGTTAGCTACTGCCCTTCTTAATTTAGTTTAGATTCCATAGATACGACCGTAACAAAACCCAAAAGGTATTTACGTCTATACATAAGTTAGAACTCGTTAGAAATTGGACAACGTCTATCCTTGTGGATTCGATCCCTATATACTACTTCGTGTGTTGTGCACTTGCGGCTTAGATATAAAGGGTAAAACCCCACGTCGGGGTTAATTCCCGATGTGTCATCTCGCCACTCCTGGAGAACTTCCACCCACGGCCAAGAGGCGTTTCGCCACTCCCAGAGAGCCCGCACCCGCGGCCAGGACCCTGCACGACCAAATCAATTCGTTTCTTCACCGAGGCCAAAACCGTCATTTCACACCAAACCCTAAACGAAGATTAGCTCTATAAATACTTATTTATGCCTCTTAGACAGATACGTTACATTCTTATTACGCTTGAAGGCAGAGGCGAAGCTCTTGTGACTTGTGCACTTGTTTTCTTTGGTTTAGAGCAAAGGATTCTCGATTCGTGTTCTTCGATAGAAAAACTTTCTTCATCCCTTTTTACTTACTGTTTTTATTTAATCTATTGAATATGATTACCTCAGCTATGGCTGAGTAATCTCCTTGTTGGGTGAAAGGGGTCTGAAGGGGAATTTATGGTTCGATTCTTATTAGGTTTTTAGTCTAGGATACCGATTAGGGTTCTTCGTTCTATCCTTGTTGTTAATTCGTTGCTTGACTAACCATCTTAGCAACTGATATTAGGTGTTTTAGAGCCACGACATTTCTGTATCTAATCGTTTGACATAGGGTAGACGAGCAAATCCGTCGTAAGATTTCAAAAGTATAATTACGGAGGAATTGTGGGCGTAAACGACCTTTGAGAGTATCATTCACTACTTGCGCGGGCGGAGACGAAAGCTACCGTCCAAGTACTGAAGTGAGTAGGTGTGTAGGATTACGGGAGTATACTACACACAGCGTACGTGTTCCAATTTCAAGAACCCAAAGTCGACAAAAGTCGCTTTAGAAATCCTAGAAATTTCCTTGTAAAAATTGGCCATAAACCCTATAAAATTCCCGATTGCCCAACGCTTCGTTTAATTGATTCACAACTGATATTCCCATATTTTTGCATCTCTTAGCATGCATTTTTGTTATTGTTTTGTGTTTCATACATGTGTCTTGCATTGTTTTTATAGCGTTTTGGCCTTTATTAGAGTTTAAGATATTGCATTAAGTCCGAGAGAGTTTTTGCATTCATTTGGAGTGTTTTCAGGTGTTTTGGAGACATTTGGGATGATTGGAGTGGTTGAGCATCAAGAGAAGGAAGAGCTCATCCAACACGCCGGAAAGATATGGCTCGCCGGAGGCCTTCAGTTATGAATCAGCTTGGATGACCTTCATAAAATCTGTAGAGGGGTGAGTTAGCTAGCCACTGGAATTGGAATCAGGAGATTTGGACTTGTGGTTGGGAAGATATGGCCATTTTACTGAAGATATATCCGTCTGGCCGAGGCAGTTTATTCAACACCGATGTGTGACATCGGTATTGAAGCCTCAGGGGAATACACCGATGTCACACATCGTAACACCTTGGTATTTCCTATCTGAAGTGACTAGGAGAAAAAAAATCTTAGCACCGAGGTCCAACACCGATGTGTGACCTCGGTGTTGGACATCTCTCACCCGAACCAGCCGAGCTCTTCCGAAGTGTCTCAACAATGTGGCTAAACGGGGACTTTACAATCCGATTCAGCTTCAACTGCCTTCATAGAAGTTGTAGAGGTATGAAGTAGCTTTACACAAGAGTTTTAATAGGATTATTTGGACGTATGTATAGGGAGATAAGATGGATTTACTAAAGGTATATCCATCTACCCGAGAGAAGATGATACCATCCAAAACACCGGCAAAACGAAGGCCTTTCCATATGAATCAACTCAAACGGTTAGATTTATATAGGAGTTGTAGAGGGACGAGTTAGCTTTCTATAGGAGTTGGATTCAGGTCATTCGGACATGTATTCCAGGAGATATCGTGGTATTACCAAAGGTTCTACAACACCACCATCCGCACAAACCCATGTCCAATACCGATGTGCAATACCGACCAGTGATGTCGGTATTGAGTCACTCAAGACCAGATTTGACCCATTTTGAACCGGGTCGGTACCCGGTTTGTCCCGGGTCGACCCGGTTCGCCCCCTTTCACTATTTTATCCAAAAAATCCTATTTTTTCATGTAAGCTTTCTTCTTTCTAGAGTTGGGTTTTATCCCAAACTCTTCTTATGATTTTGAGAGGGATTTTGATTGTTCTTTATACAAATGCCACTCTAGAAAAGATTTATTCACCCTTATCTTTATATTAATGCATCTAATCTATCTTTATGTCTTTTTCTCTTGTGTTCTTCATGTTTAGGCCTTAGGCCCTTTTTTGTTGGTTCTTAGATTTAGCTTGATTTAGATGATTTGGTGATTGATTCTTGATGCTCATGTTCTTAATCCTTGCTTTCCTTTCTTGTTTAGTATTCTTAATGCTAGATCTAGCTTGAGAAAGTAGATCTAGATCATAAGGCATTTCATGCACACCAAGTATTTGATGAAATGCCTTGATGAACTATTCAAGGGATTTATGCTCCTAGCCTAAGAGATTAGTTGCCTAGGGTGTATTTTGGTTGCTCTTGTTTATATTCTTAATGCTTGCTAATCATTGATCCACAAATGAGAGTTTGTTAATGGATTGAGTGATTAGCATAGTGATTAGTTGCTTGAAAGAGAATTAATCAAGATTAGTGATCTTAACCTAAGGATTAGCATTGATTGTGTGTATTAGCATCATTAGTTAATTGTCTTGATGATTAGATGATGATGATTTAGGTTGATTCTTGTTAGATCCTTCACTTGGCTTGGTTCTTAATGCTAGATTTGATAAGACAAAACCAAAGTTTAGAACTACACCTAGATTAGGTAGGTCTAGTTGGCGTGACAAACCAATCTAGAGCTACACCTTAGGATTTATGGTCTCATCCTATACATTAGGGAGAGATTCGAGTAAACGGTGTTAGTGCTAGATTAGATTTATCGATTCGAGTCTCGAACTTAGGCATTTCACTCCTAACCCGAGTTTAAATGAATTGCTTGAACAAAACCTTTTGTGAGCTTTTCTTGCCTAGCCAACGAGAGTTGATGTCTTGGGTGATTAGTGAACTAATTGGGATTGGATTTTAATGCTTGTTAATCATCTTATCACAAACGATGGTTTGTTCTTGATTTGGTGTTTAACAAAGTGATTAGTGCCACGAGAGTGGATTAGTCATAATTGTGAATCCCATGTTCTAGGATAGTGTTTAATGCTTCCAAAGGATTCATTGTTTGATTGTTACCCATCTCATTGATAGCTTAGTTCATGATCCACATTTCTATCTTTGTTTCTTTCTTGCATTTGTTTTCTTTAGTTTAAAAACATAAAAACCCAAAAATATTTGCTCTAGCTTAGGAAGATTCATGTATTCTTAGTGTTTCAATCTTAACCTCCTTGGTTCGATATCTCAAATACTACAATGACATGAGTGGGATTTGAGTAATTGATTAGTAAAAATCCTACTATCAACAACCTCGATAAAATAATTAGTTAGCTACTGCCCTTCTTAGTTTAGTTTAGATTCCATAGATATTACTGTAACAAAACCGACCGTAACAAAACCCTCAATCATCACCCTCAAGGGTGTCTCACCCCAAAAAATATTACTTTTTTTAAAAAAATAATAATAATTGAATTTAAAAAAAAAAATTCGGACAAATCACAATGTGACACGTCAGCTTGGGTGTCTCAACTTCTTTTTTTTAGAGCATCTGCAGCGGTAGACACCCAATGGAGTGTCTCAAAAAAAATAAATTTAATTAAGTAATGAAAACAAAAAAAAATTGGACCAATACCCTCGCGCCACGTCAGTGCGAGGGTGTCTCAAACGAGAACTTTTGGGGGTGGGTGTCTCACAGTTTTTAGAAAAAAACAAAAAAAAAAATTTATTTTTTAATGGCAGTGTCTCAAGACACTACCGACGTAGATGCTCTTAGTGTCTCATTTGAGACAGCCATGTCTCTCTCTTCTTTTTGTATTTTTTTTTCTTTTGTTTAATGGAAGGTGTCTCAATGAGACACCCCCATTGTGGATGCTCTAAGAACACTACATAAAGAAGGAAAGCAAAGATCTAGAACCTAAACATCAACAATCAATCATCAAAATCATCCTAATCAAGCAAACTATAATCCAACAAAAAGTCAACTCACAAAGAACATGAAGAACACAAGAGAAAAAGACATAAAAATGAAGATCAAGAATCAAATAAACATAATATAAAGATAGAGTGAAGAAATCTTTTCTAAAATGGCATTTGTATGAAGAAAAATCCAAATCCCTCAAAAGAGAGAGTTTAGGTCGAGCCTCCACTCTTACAAGAAGAAAACTTGCTAAAACAATTAGGTCTAAGGCCTTATATAGAAGTCTTGGCCGAGTCCCAATACCTGGTGGTGGTTGGCCGGTGTGGAGGGCCGGTATATCTCATGTCCAAGCTTCTCCTTGACACCTGGTGGTGACATCGGTCCACGGTTGGTCAGTGTGGTGATATTTTTAGAGCAAAGAGGCAACACCGGGTGGAATGTGGTCGGTATGCTTGCCCGGTGTTCTCCCTGTCCAAGGTTTGGTTCAACAACGGTTCATGACACCGGTTGGTGGTCTAGGGAGTTCCTTTGGCTGGTGTTTTTGGCTGTTGCAACACCGGTTGGTTGCACCGGTCGAAGCTGGGCCGGTAATCTTTGAGCAGAACTCGTTTGGGCGCCGGACGACAGACATGTCTTTGCTAAATCTACTGTATCTTTCGAACCACTACTCCAAATGACCTGAACCCACCTCCAGGGGACATCTAACTCATTTTTACATCTTTGTCATGAAGAATGTTGAAGCTAAATACGATTGGAAAGCCTTCGTCTGGTCAGATCTTTCAGACACCTGGGGTGAACTCTGCCTTTTCCTATGCTCCATCACTCTCATCATCTCCAAAACGTCTCCAAGTACCTAGAAAACACTCCAAATGATGCAAGACTCACAAGGACATAACGAAAACTAGCTATACTCTAATTTGGACCAAAACACTAAAGAAATCTATGAAAATACATGCAAGAGACTCAAAATACTTAGTTCAATGCATGCTAAAATGAGTAAAATATGAGAACATCATTTTGATGAATCAAATTATCAGGGTAGTTATCATCATGGTTAACATCAATTTGATCAGGGTCAAGATCATGATAGGATGCATGACATGAAACAAATGTGGATAATAGTGTTGAGGAACCCAACGTAGATGCGAAATGATTTTATGATATGCTAGACGCTGCAAATCAGCCACTCTACGATGGATGTAGAGAAGGTCAATCTAAATTATCCTTAGCAGCTAGGTTGATGACAATTAAAACTTATCTTAACTTAGCTGAGGTTTGCATGGATGATTGGGCTGATCTTATTAAATAGTATTTGCCAAAGGAAAATTTGGGTGCCGAAACATACTGTGAGATACATAAGTTGGTTTTTAGTCTTGGGTTGTGTTCTGAGATGATAGATGTATGTGTTGTAAATTGTATGATTTTTTTAAAGATGATGATAAACTGCAGGAATGTCGATTTTGCCAAAAATCGAGATTTAGGCTGCAAACTTATGGGCGTAGTAAGATACCGTACCAACGGATGTGGTATCTTCCTATAACTGATAGGTTGAAATGATTGTATCAATATGAAAGGACAGTTGCATCGATGAGGTGGCATTTAGAACATTCACAGACAGAAAGAGAATTGACTCACCCGCCATATGCAAAAGCTTGGAAACACTTCAATACGGTACACCCAGACTTTGCTAAATCTAAGCAAAATGTCTATCTTGGTCTTTGCACTGATGGATTAAGTCAATTTGATATGTCTGGTAGGCAATATTCTTTGTGGCCAGTTATCGTAACGCCTTATAACCTTCCCCCAGATATGTGCATGCAAAGAGAATTTCTATTCATGAATATTTGAATCCCTGGTCCCAATCATCCAAAGAGGTCCATTGATGTGTTTTTGCAGCCTCTCATACATGAGTTGAAACAATTGGGGTATACAGGAGTTCGTACATATGACTGCTCGAGGAAAAAATGTTATATATAACATACGGAATGCTATCAGGTTGGACGACGCATGGGAGGTTATCTTGTCTTTATTGCCTCGATCGGATAGATCCATTTCAACTGAAACATGGTCAAAAAAACAAGCTGGTTTGATTGACACCGCCATTTTCTACCAATCAACCATCCATATCGGAGAAACAAGCGGATGTTTAGGAAGAACAAAATTGTGTGTGTCCCCCCCCCCCACCAGTGTATCTATCTGGAGAAGATCTTGAAGCGCAAATAGATCATTTTGGGGCACAAGAAACTGTGATTCGTGGGTGAAATTGGCACACTCTTGCTAATATGCATTATGGATACGAGGTCAATCACAATTGGCACAAGAAAAGAATTTTTTTGGCAACTTCCATATTGGAAAGATCATCTGCTGAGACACAATTTTGATGTCATGCACATTGAGAAAAACGTTTTTGATAACATCATGCATACAATGTAAAACGTGAAAGGAAGATCCAAAGACAGCGGAAAGTCAAGGTTGGACTTACCCGATATTTGCAACAGAAATGAGTTGCATATAATGAGCAATGAGAAATTTCCATTTCCTATATTTCGGTTAGGTGTAGAAAAAAGGCATCGTTGTTCAGTTGGTTTTCACCTGACGTGAAGTTTTCTGATGGGTACATTTCCAATCTTGCTAAATCTGTTGAGAAAGAACAAAAGTTTTAAGGGATAAAGAGTAATGACTACCACGTGTTTATGCAACGATTACTTCCTTTCGCACTTGCCGAACACCTTCCAGGAAATGTTTATAAAGCAATTGGAGGTAAGATACATCATCACATATAAAATTGTTGATATTAATTCCACGTGGTTAAATATTACAATATATAATTTTAATTGTCCAAGCATCAAAGCGTTTTTCCGGGATCTTAGTACACGGACGTTGTCAGAAGATGTAATTGCACAGCTGGCTGCTAATATTCCAATATTATTGTGCAATTTGAAGAAGATATCCTCCCGATGTTTTTTGATGTTATGGAACATCTTCTCATTCATCTCCCTCACAAATTATAACTAGGCGGACATGTTCAGTTTAGGTGTATGTACCCATTCGAGCGCTTCATAAAACATTTAAAGGGAAAGACAAAAAAAAATCTAGCAAGGGTTGAAGGATCAATTGTTGCGGGAAGTTTGACATAAGAAAATTCACACTTCACTTCATACTATTTCGCTACAAAATTCCGCACACGCAAACGAGCTCCCCGACGATATGATGATGGTGGTGTGGGGCAAACATATGCAGTAGAGGGTGTCCCAGACATCTTCTCACCAATCAGTCGTCTTAGTGGAAAATTGAAGGAAGTTTGGTGGTCTAACGAGAATGACAGGCACATCGCACATACGTACATCCTCCTAAACTGCGAGGAAGTGAGTCCTTACGAGAGGTAATGTAACTATTTAATTATCCACTAATCAATTATATATAGTTGATTAATTTCATTATATATTAATTAATATAATTAAAGGTGTTAATTTCCATGTATCTATATGTATTTTGCAGCTTATTTGTTACCCAGGTACGAGAATGCATTAAAGACATTTTAGATGATGAAATAAACGATCGTAAAGATCGTCACTTTGCTCAGTGGTTGAAGACGCAAGTAAGTTAATAGTTATAAATATTTCATTTAATTAGATCGATACTCAATCTAATATGCACATTTTATCGATATGCCTTTCATAGGTGGATCATGGCGACCCTGCATATCCAATATGGTTTCATGAGTTACTCCAAGGCCCCCTCGTGAAGATAACGACTGCACCCATGTATTTCACTCGTGGTTGTGTTTCATACATACAAGTACGGCGTTCGTCGGGTAACTACCAACTACGGAGTATGTGTTAGGGGTGAAATAGATTATTATGGGGTGTTGCAGGAAATAATAGAAGTGGAGTACCCCGGCTTGGTTAGGATGAAATGCGTTCTCTTCAAATGTGATTGGTTCGATCCAACAGTCGGTCGAGGGGTACGAATTAACAAATTTGGTGTGGTTGACGTCAACAAATCACGACGATACAACAAGTTTGAGCCATTTATCCTAGCATCACAAGCAGAACAAGTAACATATGTTCCATATCTGCGAGTTTGAACCACTGGGATCTCATGGTTATCGGTTATTAAGATAGCTCCAAGGAGTAAAAATTTTGGTGTTGACGATCTTCCAATGCAACAAGATTTTTGCCGTGACATTACATAACCAAAGATTACGGACAACGTTCTTTTAATTGATCCCCGAAACAAGAAACTTGAATATCTACCTGACGACACAGAAGAAGAAGGCGATTCCGATGAGTTTGAAGATAGTGACGAAGATGATGAACCCAATGAAGATGATGAACCCAACAAAAATGATGATTCTTATTGATTTATGATGTAATTGTTTAACTTGTATAAATATATTTTAGAACTTAATTAATCTTTCTTCTTTTATATAATATTTTGTTTAAATATCGTTGCAAAATTACACTCATGTAATTAAGCCTCATGTTAGAGCAGATCTAAATTTGCTAAGATGGGCTTCTACATTTACCCAAATAGACTCCAAAAGAGGGGCTTATTTGTAATTCAGGGTAAATTTTAAAGATCCACGAAGCCCTACAGGTGAAACCCTTTGTTGACCCTAATTTTGTCTCATAACTAATTCGCCTTCGAAGCTTCTCCAGGAAACAAGCTCCAACACAGGGGTCTCTGTGTCTCGTAATTTATCAATCGCCGCACCTTCGGCGGGAAATGAGCGGAGATAATTGGAGATGTGATCGAAATGTAGGGTTTAGGGCATGAGTATTACGACGATATTATGACGACTAGGACTTAAATCGTCGTAATACGCATACCCTAAAATTTGGGTAGAGTATTACGAATTACAAAATTTAGGGTTTATGGCATGAGTATTACGCCGACATTACGACGACTATGACTTAAAATGTCGTAATGTCGTCCTAATACTCAAAACCAAAATTTTGAATCTGATTATAGGGTTGGTTATATGTTGTATAGGATTGGTTTTTCATCGTTTATCTTTTTTTAACTAAGTTCTACTTATTGTATAAAAATCTTTGAGTTATCACATAAATCAATAACATTGTATATTTCATGTATGTTATGAATTTACTTATAAGAACAAAGGTTATACATTATTATGTAAGATAAGAAATTTTTCCATAAACTAGATTCAATTGTCGTTATTGAATTTGTTGTTTACTATGAGAAGTCTTGAATGCACAAATATACTTCGTTAATACATGACGGATTTGTGTATTGTAAGTTAGGGTATAAGGTATAGAATTATTTTTTAAAGACGATATTACGACGGATCCGTCGTAATATCGATGGTAAATTACGACGCTATTACGACGAATCTGTCGTAATATCGTTGTAATCGAAAATATTAAATTTGACGCGTATCAATAAATTCAGATTGGTTGAATTTTTGGTTAAAATTTTACGACGGAATTACATCGAATCCTTCGTAAAGTCGTCGTAATATAAAAATGTAATTTGCCGCGTGGAGGGAAAATTCAGATTGGTTGAATTTTTGGTGTCAATATTACGACGGATTTACATCGAATCTGTCGTAATATCGATGGTACATTACGACGGAATTACGATGGCCACAAACTCTATATATACGAGCCCAAATTTCTCTTCTTCGATCATTCTCACAAATCTCTCTCTCTCTCTAGGCGACTCTCTCTCTCTCTCAAAGGTAAAACAAAAATTATGCATAGGATTGGAATTAGATTGGAATTAGATAGGATTGGAATTATTGGATTATATTTTTTTATTCGTTAATATTGTTATTAATTAATATTATATAATTTATTTTAGATATATATGGCGCCACATAGATCTCACTATATTCACTTTATGAATGGCCGTGGCGAGTCGGGACCGAGTGATAATTTGCCGGTCCCGTCATCTTCTTCCTCACCGGCCGCGGTTCCGGATTCTGCATCCGCACCAGCGCCACCGCCTCCACCAGCACCTCGACCCCATTGATATATGCGGAGTACATAGGCGAAGATTTTTTGCGGCAGCCGGGTCATGATAGTTTACCCCGGTTAGATCCGCAACGCCCGGCGGGAACTTTTTGGTACGTAAGTTCAAAAAAAAAAATTTGTAATTAACTTTATTTACTAATAATTATAGTTTTATTTCTCAGGTTTAATCTCGATAACAAAGTCGGACTGGGTGTGTCTGACACCATTAAAGCCAATTTCATGGAGTCTCACCACAATTGGTTTGCGGTTCCGAACGACGTTATCGAGACGTGGTTCATATGTTTTGCAGTAATTTGTTTTTTGAGAATTAAATATTTTTATTTAACTAATTATAACTATTTTTAATCGTTTCTCTTTTATTGGAGTTTTTATAGCAAAAATGGCACTGAGACCTTGCGATCAACGAGACGGAGAAGACGAAGTTTAAAGCGAAGGCAAAATTTCGGCTCAATAATACCGTCTTCGATTGGAAGAGGAAGTGGGAGGTTGATGGTGATAAGGGAAAGCCCCCATACATGTCTTCCGAAGTTTGGACCGGTTTGAAGACCTACAGGACAGATCCGCATTCGCAACAAGTGGCCGCTAAGTGTTCGGCTTCTCGGAAGACAGTCACTCCAAACGGTCTTCCGGCGGTTACGCCACATACTTCGGGTCAAACGCCTTCTGCAAGAAGGCGCTTTCAAATGTTATGATTTTTCGGTTAATTTCTATTGTGATTTTTTTATTAATTAAAATTAAACATTAACCGTTTAATTTTTTTGGTATGTCGTTTTGTTAGGCAAACGGAGGCGAACTTCCTTCAATGACCAGAGTTTTTGAGAAAACTCACAAAAAGAAAGATGGCTCTTTTGTGGATGCTCGGGCAGAAAATGTCTAAAATGACACTATGGCAAAGATCGCTGAGCGTCAAACTCAGCTCTCTCAGCAGCTATCACATGGCGGTAGCTTGGTCCAATCCACATCGGAATTATTTTGTATTCAATTTATTAAATTTAACGTTTCTTTTTTTAAGGTTGCCCCAAAGAAAAAATAGCAATATTTCAGGGATTTGATTGATCCGAGATAGTGATGTCGCCTCGTCTTCCTCGCGTCATTCTTTCGAGGATCTGGTTGTGTTGCGGAACGAGTTAAACAACGCCCACTCCGAGATCAGCACTTTGAGGGCGAAGCAAGTGGTATACGATGAGAAGATCCAAAAATACGATCAGACGATCCAAGGATACGACGCTCTCTTCGATATTCTTGTCGCGAGTAACCCCACTTTGGCGATTGCAATGAGGCAGCGTCAAACGGGTACATCGACATCGGGCCCGAGGGATAAGCAACATGATGCGGGTCAGAGAGCGGAATTGGAGCAGAGAACCGCGACTTCTACGGACGAGAAGCTTTTTAGTCAATTCGATATTAACCAATAAGATAATAATTAGTATTTTGAATTTTATTTTGTATTTGGAATTTATTTATAAAAAAAAATAATTTATAATTATATTTTTGTTAATTATTTAATTTATAATTATAATTTTATTAATTTATAATTTTAATTATTAATTTGTAATTTTAATTATTAATTTATAATTTTAATTATTAATTTATAATTTTAATTATTAATAAAATAAAAATAATTTATTATATATATATAATTTATATATAACATTGACTTAGAATTCACATCGATCTATAAATTACGACGAATTTACATCGATTTATTTTTACATAGAATATATTACGACGGATTTCCCTATACAAAAATTCGATTATTCGATGTAAAATTGATGTAATGTTACAACCATATACCAACGATACCAACAAGGTAATTTTTGCCGTAATGTCGATGTAAAGGTACATCGATTTTACGACGGATTATTTACGACGATTCTTAATCGTCCCAGTTTTTCCGACGATTTTACAATAATTCTCGAGTAACGACAATCAGTTTACGACGATTTGGCAATCGTCGCTAATACGTCCCAAAGTCTGTTTTACATCGATTTTGTCCGTTGTAATACACATGTTTTCTTGTAGTGTGATGGTTTTTAATATGATAGAGGTTTGTTTTGTAATGTTTTTATATCGAGAATGATCTTGCATTGTTTTGATACTTGAAAGTTTATTTTTTAAGCTTTTTTAGATCGAGGTTGATCTTGTATTTTTTTTT
>PKML01069064.1:200228-242075 GCA_002933935.1 Eutrema yunnanense | reverse complement strand
AGAAAGTGATCATTGATATATGACATGAAGTGACTAATCAATGCAACGGTTAGATCTTGGTCAAAAAAATTCAACGGCTTAGATTGATTCGTATTTTTTTGAGAGAGTGATCATTGATATATGACATGAAGTGACTAATCAATGCAACGGTTAGATCTTGGTCAAAGAAATTCAACGGCTTAGATTGATTCGTATTTTTCTAAGAAAGTGATCATTGATATATGACATGAAGTGACTAATCAATGCAACGGTTAGATCTTGTTCAAAGAAAATTAACGGCTAATATCGATTTGCTTACACTATACAATGGGTATCATGTTTGGAAAATAAGAGGAATATCAAACAATCTTCTATTTCTTCTCTTCTCCTAAAAGATGAATTTTAACTACGGTAGTTCATCTCATATACCATCTTCTTCTTCTTCTTCATCTTCATCTTCAGATAATGATTATTACGATAATATAGAAAAGCAGGCAGTAACTCAAATTACCGCAAACAACAATTTCCTCATCACTCAAAAACTATTTAACTCGGAGGGTTCCCATGGTGGATCTATTCCAGGTCATATAGTTATCAACCGTGACCGGGAAAATGCTTCTCGCAATCTCTTCAACGATTATTTTGCAGATAATCCTTTGTTTCCTGAGACAATGTTCCGACGAAGATTCCGGATGAGATGTCCTTTGTTTCTGCGTATTTATGATGCCATACAAAGACATGACAATTATTTTGTCCAACGAAGAGATGGTGTCGGTAAACTTGGGTTGTCAGGTTTGCAAAAAATAACTGCTGTATTTCGAATGCTGGCGTACGGTTTACCGGCGGATTCCACCGATGAGTATATCAAAATAGGAGAGTCTACAGCTATAGAAAGTTTGAAGCGATTTTGTCGTGATGTTGTCGAGGTGTTTGGCAGCCGCTATCTTCGATCACCTGACGCTAACGATGTTGCACGGCTACTCCACATTGGTGAACGCCGAGGATTTCCAGGTATGTTGGGTAGTTTAGATTGTATGCATTGGAAATGGAAAATTGCCCAACAGCTTGGGGAGGACAATATGCGGGTCGTAGTGGATCTCCTACTATTATTCTAGAGGCCATAGCCGATTATGATCTTTGGATTTGGCATGCATATTTTGGTCTACCAGGATCTAACAATGATATTAATGTGCTAGAGGCGTCTCATCTTTTTGCTAATCTAGCTGAAGGAACTGCTCCACCCGCTAATTATGTTATTAATGGGAAAAATTATAATATGGGTTATTATCTAGCTGATGGTATATATCCAAAATGGTCCACTCTTGTTCAAACAATTCACGATCCACGTGGTCCCAAAAAGAAATTATTTGCAAAGAAACAAGAAGCATGTAGAAAAGACGTGGAACGTGCATTTGGAGTATTGCAGTCAAGATTTGCAATTGTGGCCGGACCAGCACGCTTTTGGAGTAAGAAAGTGTTACATGATATAATGACTGCTTGTATCATAATGCATAATATGATCATAGAGGATGAACGTGATGTTGATGCAATAATTGAAGAACGAGACGAAGTCTCAACTATAGAAGTTGAGATGGCGGGTGATGATGATGCTCAATTTCAAGAATTCTTAGCTCGACACAGGCAAATCAAGGATCGGGAAGCTCATATTGAACTTCGGAATGCATTAATTGAACATTTGTGGTCCGAGTATACTAATTCTGAGAATTAGTATGATGTAATTTATTTTTCAGTATTTTCAATTTATCGATTGTAATTTTATATTTAAGATATAATTAATCAGTTGTAAAAAGAATTAGTATTTATCAAAACTATTAAAAAATAAAAAGAATCTTAAATTTAATAATATAATAATAGAGAATATTATTTTTAGTGTTAGATTTAGTGTTGTGGTTGGAGATGGAAGAAAAAGTGAAACACTAAAACACCAAATTTGGTGTTAAAATAACACCAAATTTAGTGTTGTGGTTGGAAATGCCCTTATTAATTAATTTTATATAATTAATTTTAGATATATATGGCGCCACATAGATCTCACTATATTCACTTTATGAATGGCCGTGGCATCGGGACCGAGTGATAATTTGCCGGTCCTGTCATCTTCTTCCTCACCGGCCGCGGTTCCGGATTCTGCATCCGCACCAGCGCCGCCGCCTCCACCAGAACCTCGACCCCCATTGATGTATGCGGAATACATAGGCGAAGATTTTTTGCGGCAGCCGGTCATGATAGTTTACCCCGGTTAGATCCGCAACGCCCGGCGGGAACTTTTTGGTACGTAAGTTCAAAAAAAAAAAATTTCTAATTAACTTTATTTACTAATAATTATAGTTTTATTTCTTAGGTTTGATCTCGATAACAAAGTCGGATGGAGTGTGTCTGACACCATTAAAGCCTATTTCATGGAGTCTCACCACAATTGGTTTGCGGTTCCGAACGACGTTATCGAGACGTGGTTCAAATGTTTCGCAGTAATTTTTTTTTTGAGAATTAAATATTTTTATTTAACTAATTATAACTATTTTTAATCGTTTCTCTTTTATTGGAGTTTTTTATAGCAAAAATGGCACTGAGACCTTGCGATCAACGAGACGGAGAAGACGAAGTTTAAAGCGAAGGCAAAATTTCGGCTCAATAATACCGTCTTCGATTGGAAGAGGAAGTGGGAGGTTGATGGTGATAAGGGAAAGCCCCCATACATGTCTTCCGAAGTTTGGACCGGTTTGAAGACCTACTGGACAGATCCGCATTCGCAACAAGTGGTCGCTAAGTGTTCGGCTTCTCGGAAGACAGTCACTCCAAACGGTCTTCCGGCGGTTACGCCACATACTTCGGGTCAAACGCCTTCTGCAAGAAGGCGCCTTTAAATGTTATGATTTTCGGTTAATTTCTATTTTGTGATTTTTTATTAATTAAAATTAACCATTAATCGTTTAATTTTTTTGGTATGTCGTTTTGTTAGGCAAACGGAGGCGAACTTCCTTCAATGACCAGAGTTTTTGAGAAAACTCACAAAAAGAAAAATGGCTCTATTGTGGATGCTCGGGCGGAAAATGTCTATAATGACACTATGGCAAAGATCGCCGAGCGTCAAACTCAGCTCTCTCAGCAGCTATCACCTGGCGGTAGCTTGGTCCAATCCACATCGGCTTTGACCACTACCCAGATGGACGAGATATACGAAGAGGTAATAATAATTAAATTATATTTTTACGGAATTATTTTGTATTCAATTTATTAAATTTAACGTTTTTTTTTAAGGTTGCCCCAAAGAAAAAATGGTAATATTTCAGGGATTTGATTGATCCGAGATAGTGATGTCGCCTCGTCTTCCTCGCGTCATTCTTTCGAGGATCTGGTTGTGTTGCGGAACGAGTTAAACAACGCCCACTCCGAGATCAGCACTTTGAGGGCGAAGCAAGTGGTATACGATGAGAAGATCCAAAAATACGATCAGACGATCCAAGGATACGACGCTCTCTTCGATATTCTTGTCGCGAGTAACCCCACTTTGGCGATTGCAATGAGGCAGCGTCAAACAGGTACATCGACATCGGGCCCGAGGGATAAGCAACATGATGCGGGTCAGAGAGCGGAATTGGAGCAGAGAACCGCGACTTCTACGGACGAGAAGCTTTTTAGTCAATTCGATATTAACCAATAAGATAATAATTAGTATTTTGAATTTTATTTTGTATTTGGAATTTATTTATAAAAAAAATAATTTATAATTATATTTTTGTTAATTATTTAATTTATAATTATAATTTTATTAATTTATAATTTTAATTATTAATTTGTAATTTTAATTATTAATTTATAATTTTAATTATTAATTTATAATTTTAATTATTAATAAAATAAAAATAATTTATTATATATATATAATTTATATATAACATTGACTTAGAATTCACATCGATCTATAAATTACGACGAATTTACATCGATTTATTTTTACATAGAATATATTACGACGGATTTCCCTATACAAAAATTCGATTATTCGATGTAAAATTGATGTAATGTTACAACCATATACCAACGATACCAACGAGGTAATTTTTGCCGTAATGTCGATGTAAAGGTACATCGATTTTACGACGGATTATTTACGACGATTCTTAATCGTCCCAGTTTTTCCGACGATTTTACAATAATTCTCGAGTAACGACAATCAGTTTACGACGATTTGGCAATCGTCGCTAATACGTCCCAAAGTCTGTTTTACATCGATTTTGTCCGTTGTAATACACATGTTTTCTTGTAGTGTGATGGTTTTTAATATGATAGAGGTTTGTTTTGTAATGTTTTTATATCGAGAATGATCTTGCATTGTTTTGATACTTGAAAGTTTATTTTTTAAGCTTTTTTAGATCGAGGTTGATCTTGTATTTTTTTTTTGTTATTTGAAGGGTTTTTTTTTTGCATTTTTCCCTTTATATTAAAATTATGTAATTTCTATAGCTGAAATTTTAATATCTGCTGAAAATTACAATAGAAATATTTCAATTTATAGATTTTATAGAAGTTATCAATCATTTTATTAATATATCAAAAATACTCTAAAGA
Source organism: Eutrema yunnanense (assembly GCA_002933935.1). Classification (NCBI taxonomy): domain Eukaryota; kingdom Viridiplantae; phylum Streptophyta; class Magnoliopsida; order Brassicales; family Brassicaceae; genus Eutrema; species Eutrema yunnanense. The sequence goes on along the minus strand of PKML01069064.1, from coordinate 237,506 downwards.
TAATTATGATAAAATTCTAAGAAATACAACAATTAACACGACAAAACAAATATATGTCTTTCATCATTTCATGAGTTAAAAACAATCGGACACAAAAAATGATCTCGTTATCTTAAATCCACCGTCGTTATCATCACAAAATACTTATGGTAGATACCGTGGCTTTAAGATAACAAGATCAAAAAATGATCTCGTTATCTTAAATCCACCGTCGTTATCTCATGATAAATTCAGTATGGTTTTTAAGAATTCATATATGATTTTTTAGCTTATATTAGTTTGTTAATTAACTCAAACATAGTTGTTTCCAGTCCACTAAGAATACTTATGGTAGATACCGTGGCTGAGAGCCACTTGTAGAGACTGTAGAAATCGGTGAAGAGAGGCGTTATACATTTGTGCGCGTAACTGACATTTTGGCTTGCCATTTTTTTCGGTTTAAAGTTTTCTGCATGTCAAAAAGAGGGAGAATCTAGATAGAAAGTGAATATGAAATTAAGTATGATGTTATGATGCTACATGACAATACAGCTAGAAGATATGGATGCTTTTTGTTCTTGATATTGATACATTTGGCAACTGTTATTATTATTTATTGGGAATATAAAATATATAAAGTGGTAACACCGAAGTTCTATGTATTATAGTAATTTTCTGGATTTTATTTATTGATAATTTTGTAATTGGTAATGGTTTTTGGAAGTTTTACAAAAAAATAGTTTAGATTCGACATCGTTTTAAGGGAAAAAGGAAATCAATTATATTAATGTTTTTTGAATTTCTATAGTTGACATTTTATTTCGATTTAAAGTTACAAATAGATTTCAATTTATAGACATTTTATAAATTTTGTATGGTTTTATTAATATATCAAAAATACTCTAAAGTATCAACACACATTTTTTAGAAAAATAATTATTGTAAAATTCAAAAACAAATACCACAAGCTGTCAACAAAAAAAACCACAATTAGCACCACAAAAAAAAATATTTGTCAATTTATGAATAAAACAATAGGACAAAAAGGTGATCTCGTCATGATACGATCAATATGATTTTTAAGAGTTTTTATAAGAGTTTTTAGGTTGTATTAGTTGGTAAATAAACTCAAACCTAGTTGTTTTCAGTCCATTAGGCGGAATCACGTTTTTATTTATGGTTGATATCAGGGGTGGACGTAGGTGTAGATGGAATGTGGCATGTGTCACATACTCTTTTTATTATTATTAATTTATATAAAATTTACTAAAATCCATTAACCCAACGTGAAAATAAGAAAGTGTTTTAACTCAATTAAGAACAAAATATAGTATTAAACCCAAAGTTGTAGGACCTGATTGGTAACAGCTGTAGCTTTCGGTTTTATGTTGTGGTTTTTTTGCTGTANGTGGCATGTGTCACATACTCTTTTTATTATTATTAATTTATATAAAATTTACTAAAATCCATTAACCCAACGTGAAAATAAGAAAGTGTCTTAACTCAATTAAGAACAAAATATAGTATTAAACCCAAAGTGTAGGACCTGATTGGTAACAGTTGTAGCTTTCGGTTTTATGCTGTGGTTTTTTTGCTGTAGATTTTTTAGCTGTAGGATTTTGGCTGTGGCTTTTTAAAAAGTGAAAGACATAAAATATGGGCTGTGGAAATATAGCTCTCTACAGCAAAAAAAAAAGGATACAAATGGCTGTAGGTTTAAAAATCTGTAGATATCATGATTGGAAAAAAAATTAGCTTTTAAAAATCTGTAAAAATCATGATTGGAAAAAAAAATTAGTTGTAGAAATAAATATGGCTGTGTGCAGCCTCTAAACCTCATTCCAATCAAGCCCGTAATCTAAAACCTCACAACAATATCATATTTTGCTTCTCCAGTTTTAGTCTCTCCCCAACTTTTCGTCGTATGACATTTTTTTATGTTTTTTGTTCGTTTGGTCGTAAACTTTTATTTATGTTATTTTAAAAAAAAATATGCTCCATACTAAATCAATTTCTAGATCTGCCCATGGTTGATTCCATAGACGAGGTGACATATTACGAGCGTTGAGAGCCACTTGTAGAGATTGAAAAAATCGGTGAAGAGAAGCTAGATTTGGTCAAGCTTTGCCTTTGTGAATGTAATCGATACTTTGAGCTTGATTGGTATGTTAAATGAATAGTATAATAATTGGATAATTGTTAGTAAAAAACTGAATTGGATCAAGTTTTAGTATCATAATTATGAAGCGTTAAAAAGCTATTTTTAGTATATTAATCACATTTTTATTTTTCTAATTATATTTTTAACACATTAGTTGTATAGCGGAATCATTTAAAAAAAACGTAAAAATTGATAAATATTGGGCTTGAATGGTATGTAACTTTTTCACGTTTTGAAAACGTGATTACGCCGAATATATAACATTCACAGTATAACGCAAAGAATAATAAAACATGAAATTTAACAAGCGATTTTCATATTCATCCCACACATTATAATTTTACAACTAGATTAAACAAAATTCTATTCATCTACTAAATAGTACTCCCTCCGTTCTGAATTAACTGATGTTTTAGAGAATTTTTTTTTTTCCACAATTAAGTGATGTTTTCACTTACCAATGCAAAATTAAATGATTTTTAATTATTTTTGACTAATTACATTTTATAGACTATTTGTTCATTGGTTCAGATGAATAATAAATGGGGTTTTAGTATAGAAAAAAACAAAAATTAATTGTTTCCTTAATTTGTGTGCATACTACTAAAACACCACTTAATTCAGAACAGAAGAAGTAGCTTTTGTCATTTAACTTTTTGATAATTCTGTTTTAGTTTATTTAGGTGATGAATAGTATATCACTTGTTCACGTTTTGAAAACGTGATTCCGCTATTTTTTACCATTCATAATATTCATCAATTTTTTACGCTTTCACGTTTTTGAAAAGTGATTCCGCTATATACAACTACCGTGTTAAAAATATAATTAGAAAAAAAAACGTAATTAATCTACTAAAACTAACTTTTCAGTGTTTTATAATTATTCTCTCGGAAACTTGATCCAATTCAGTTCTTTCCGCTAACAATTATTCAATTATTTTGTTATTCTGCTATTCAGGTGACATACCAGTCAAACCCATTATGAATGGTAAAAAACTAGTGGTATTACGTTTCAAAACGTAAAAACGTGAAAAATAGTATATCATCCATCACTTTTGATTTTTCATTTTTTTCGGGTTAAAGTTTTTTCCGTGTGAAACCGAAAAAAACCTAGATAGAAAGTAAATATGAAATTAAGAAATGATGTTATGATGGATTCTAAATGACAATAGATAGAGAAGATATGGTTGCTTTTTGCTCTTGATATTGATACATTTGACAATTATTATTAGTATTCTTATTTTGAATGAATGTAAAATTTATTCAACAAACAAAAATCGTTTTGTACAAAGAATGCTTCTTGAGTTTAAATTTTGCTGAGACTATAAAATAAAGAAGAAAAAAATACAATCCTAGAACAATTATCTAGTTGCAAACCAAATCTACATGCCTTGATCGTATCTAGTGTCTCCTTTGCTCCGGATGGTCAACATATTGTTTCTCACTTGCTTGTCTTCTCTTGACGTGCGGAGAAGGAATGGTAGGAGGTTCGCCATGTTTTCTACCATTTTTGCCCGCCAAATGGAGTGTATAGTTGCTTGGAAAACATATCGCAAGAGAAATAAGTGAAGCTTATCTTGCGTCTCGTCGATTAGTATCTCGAGAATACGATCCCAATCCGTGGAGAAGTTTAGGGCCATAAGGTTACCAGCAGGGAGGCCATTCCACATCTCTTCTGAATACATACAAAGGAAAAGACGTGGTTCCAAGTTTCGATAGGTTCTTGGCAAAAGATTCAAGATACACAAGCTCCTGCATTCCAAGACATCATTCGATCGCACGTTGAGAGTCTATTGTGTGTTGCTAGCCATGTCATGAATGAATATTTGGGTGTGCCATATGAAAACCATACACCCTTATACCATTCTTTCGTTGGCTGCGTTACACGAGTGAGCTTTCACATGTCTTTATAGCTGAATTTTTCCTTAAACTTGTCTTCCTTATGCTTCCACAATACGAGATCAGTATTCATATACTCTGGATTCCATTTTTGGCGTTGAAGCTCTATTATATCCTCCACTTGGTTTAGAATTGCGACTAATGGCGTCTCCTTCTATGACCAGCAAGAACTTCTTTTAAGGTTGAATTAATTTGATATCTCAGATCTATGCACCCTCAAATGCATGTCTCGTCAAGTAACATGCCCATCGTAGACCAGCTGTCATACCATAAGGAAGTTGATGCTCCATTGTGTACTTCGACTTTAACAAATGACACCGCAAGATCCCTATATTTGAGAAGCTTTTTTCATGTCCATGAACCAAGAGAAGAGGATTCTTTTATGGACCTGAAAGAGCCCTTTCGAATCAAAAACCTACAAACCCAGTTGGTCCATAAAGATGAATGAGATGATAGAATCCTCCAAATCAATTTTAAGCAGCTCACTTTGTTAGCTTATGTGATCGATCTCAATCCCAAACCCCTTCCTCCTTTGACTTAAATACATTCTCCCATGAAGGCTTGTCCTTCTTTGTGTTTAAATTTGGTACTGGCTAGAGAAATGCAACGTTGAGCTTATCTATCTCCCTTATGCATGCTTTATGCATGCTTTCGACAACTAAAACGCATAAATCTATAAATTCGTAAGACTATGAATTACCGACCCAATTAGTTGGAGTCTCCCTGCAAATGATAAATGTCTTGCAGTCGAACTATTGATGCGGGATCTAATCTTCTCTATTAATGGTGTATAGTCAGCTACTGTCATTCTCTTAGTCAATAGTGGAAAGCCCAAATATCGAACTGGAAGAGATCCTGATTCAAACGGAAACTATTCCAGAATTGTAGCTTGTGACGACTCTGAAACTCCCTCCATGTATAAGGTTGATTTTTCCAGACTTGTTCCCAAGCTTGATATGTCCGAAAATTCCTGAAACACGCTCATAATGCCTTATATTGATCGTTTTTGCCCGTCTGAAAAAACCAGCAAATCATCCACGAAACACAAACGTGTTAGCTTGAGATTCTGGCAATAGGGATGATATCCTATATGTCTATCAAGATCCGCCTTATCTAACATTTTAGATAGCACATCCATGCATATCGCAAAGAGATAGGACGACAATGAGCAGCCTTGACGGAGCCCTCTTTCGCTTCTAAAGAAACCCGCTAATTCTCCATTCACCTGAACCGAGAATGAAGCCGTTGTAATACACAGTTTTAACCAGTGAATGAATTTCTCCGGTATGTTCAACACTTTTAAAGTCGAGATAAGGAATCACCATTGAACATAATCAAATGCCTTTGAGATATATATCTTCACTGCACAACGAGAAGACATCGTGTCCTTATGATAATTCATTACCAATTCACACGCAAGCATAACATTTTCCATCAACAATCTATCTTTCACAAACGCTGAATGATTTGGAGCAATAAACTTTGGTAATACCCTCTTTAGACGATTGCCTAAAATTTTCGATATTACCTTATATAATACATTGCAGCAAGAGATAGGACGGTAATATTTCATCACCTTCGCTTTTGTCTTCTTCAGTATGAGAGCTAAGATAGTCGAATTGAGCCCCTTTGGAAGAAACCCTTTATCAAAAAATGATTGAATGGCGACTACAACATCCTTGCTCACTATCGGCCAAGATTCTCGAAAAAACTCCCCTGTATAACCATCAGGACCAGGGGATTTATTTCCGGCATAGCAAATAGTACCTCCTTAATCTATGTTTTAGTAACTCCTCTCGTTAGCATAGTACCATCCTCCTCTGCACACTGAAATCCCAAGAGATCGTGAAGAGCTTCTTCAGAAATACCCTCGTAATATGTTATCTTGTAAGACAAGAACTCATTGAAAAAATTATTCGTTTCTATCTTGATATCATCCTACGTAGTAGCAATCGTGCCATCTTCTATCTGGATCTCCCTAATAGAATTTCTTATTTCTCTGGTTTTTGCAGCTTGGTGGTAATATCTCTTATTGCCATCTCCTACTTGCAACCAATGAAGCTTTGATTTTTGTCTAAGATATTACTCCTCTAGGTCTGAAAGCAAAAACCATTTATCATAAGCACGAGCTTCCTCTTCCATTACCTCCCTAGTTGGCGACACCAATATTTTTGTTTGACACTCACACAACAATTCGTATGCCTCTTTAGTTCTTTTGGCTAAATTTCCAAATTGCTCTTTTCTTAAGATACAGTTCGCGATGTTTTGTTCTCCTTGAATCGAGTCTCCAACAAACAACCAAACTGCATTGAACATTGTTTTATCCATTTGCGGACCACAAAATGTTTTGTTGATTTGTTAAATCCACAAACATTCCAAAAAAAAAACTCGACATTAATTATTTCTTCGGGTGCTCCTTCTATTCAAAGTACTAGGATTGACATCCATAGTCTTTTGAATGGTTGGGTCTGAAATGGGTTTTTGATTGTTCTTGGAGTTACGGGGAAGAGGTTACCTTAATAGACTTTCTTTCCCATGTAGTTCCGCTTGTATCTCCTCTCCTTTTCCTTACTCGTGTCTACTCTCGAGAGAGAAAGTATGATCTGCGAGCTCCTCTGACTTTTTCTCCTCTATTTTTTCATCTTTCTGAGCGTCCCCTTCTACTCCTTCTTGAAATCTCCTTCTTCTTTATTGGTATCTTCTTCTATTTTTTCTTCTTCTGCTTTCTGGATTTCGTCTTCAACATCTTCGTCACTCAACACTGAATATATGGATTTTGACAAGATCGAGATCTGACCAAATTCTAGTTTTTTTTTATTATTTGGACTCCTTCCTGCTTTCGTTGGAGTAACTTGCATTCACTATGTTTCTTTTGTCTTCTTTGTTTGAGTATTTGGTACATTGTTTTCACTAGCAGCAGCTTCAACTGTTTTCTCGACTACTACCATCGCCAACTCTACTTCCGAAGACTTGTTAGTAACCTCCTTTTTTGTTTCTTCCTTCACACAGTCTTTAGAATATAAGTAATAACTGCAAAAAAAATATAAGTAATAACTGCAAAATTTCACATATATGGTAATTTTCAAAACAAAATATTGATAATTGGTAATTTTATAAATTTCGCTAAACTTAGAATATTTTAAAAATTACAACTAAATAAACAAGAAAATTATAAGTTGAAGAATTTTGTGGTTTGTTTCTTGATATAACTAATTAAAGCTAACAAGCTTGTTTAGATGTCACACCACTTTTAAAAAATGATTGAGTTAGTTGTGGATAATTTTTCGCAACATCACGTGAACAAGCTTCGTTGGAATTTTCAATGAGCACGGCACAAAAGTATCGGTTTATCGGAAAGATAAGTACGCATTCAACCCACTTTATTGGGCATTATAGTGTTCTTGAAAACCAAGTCTCGTAATCATTTCTCGGACACTTCTGGTACGCAGGCCATTGTTCAAGCCACTAGAAATCGACAAAGACATGTACGAGAAGACAATTCTCGGGACATGGTTGATTAAGTGGATTCTTCACTAGATATTATTAGAAGCCTAGCTTGGTTCACTCCCCAGTGAACGAATCACCTACCCTACCCTCGTCTGCAATTACAACGCAGTTGATGTGCCCCCTTCATGTCCAATCTCAAAAATATGTCCTAGAAAGTTTAGCGGTTGAAGGAGGGAAACGTTAAAAGCTTACTCATAAAATATCCAAGGAAAACAACTAAGTGCTCAAGGTTTTCGGCTAGCATAAGAAGTTTCCATAGCAGGAGCTAACACCAGACTCAGTGGCAAATCCTTAGTCATAAAACATGCAACAGTTTAAGAGGCGGTTAGAAGACATAAGGAATCCACATCCACTCATCAAGTTGGAAGAACTCATACAGCGGGGTCCAATCGGGGACTGGGTCCACCCTTATTGCTTAAACAAAAGCCATAGAGTTATACAAATACAAAAGGGCACCATAGTGTAATCCATAGGAAACACTTAGTGCAGCTCTACCGACCAGAGGGACGCAACATAAAAAGAAATGTGACATCTAGTCCTTTATGCCAGAGAGATCGGCGATCACAGGCAATCGTGCCACCAGAATAGCATGGAGGACGAAAAGGATGAAGCCAAGAGAAACCGCCTATAACGGAGATCCCACTAAGGTTAGACAAGATTTGGTAGGCTAAAAAGACGCCTCAGGCCGTTTGAGTCTGTTGATTAAGCAAAATGCCAAGCAGGAAAAAAAATACTCCACAAGGACTTTAGGAAGTCGCCCTCGAAAACCCATGCAGATATGACTTGATAGGGGGAAATTCGCCAACATCCCCCTCATTGGGCATCACATCCCAGATAATTCGTCATCTCAATAGCCCACAACAAATTTTGGAGTACATGTGGAGATAGGAAACCTGTGAGGAAACCATCAGACTTCCATGTAAAGAAAGATTGAACGTTTCAGGTCCTCAACAAAGGGGAATTGAACTCCCAATTGTTGATCCACCATCACTTTTATTCATGGTCATGTCAAAAGTGGAAACGTGAAGATTATACTACAATAGAAAAAAGCAAAGGGATTTGCACATGATTGCGAAGAAATGAACGATTCCCAAAACCCTAACTTTGTTTCATTTTATTAGGCAGAGGCATAAGACGAAACAACATTCAAAAATTCTAGGGCCAAGACGAAAAGCAATCAAATTTGAGAGACCAAATTTAACACGTACATAATACCCTCCAGAGAACTTAAGTGTGCGTCTGCGAGAGATGTGTACCTCTTAGGTACATGTGTATATCTCGTCCTTCAAAGAAATTTTCCCTTTGCTTTTTTGGATTATTAGCCTTCCTGGATTCTTTGCCTTCCAAGTATACAATCGCCATTCGGGGAAAACCGTCTTCATCATGCTTCTCTTCTGGACATGCGTTCCAAGTCTATCTCGTCCTCAAAGAGTTCGAAGCGCATTCCTCCCTCAAAGAGTTTGAAGCGCATTCCCCTTGGGAATACCCCCGGTGTGTTTTCAACCGACAAATATTCAATGTTACTCCTCTTATGGACAGACGCCCGTAAGTTCGCATATTCCTGCTGAGATTTTGATTCAAACAACCTTTTCCTAGCTTGCCCTTCGGGAAAATTTGAAGTGTGCTCCCATGTGAATTTACTTGCCTCAACGACAACTTTGCATCGATAATCTAAGGCATGTTCCATCCAGAGACATTCCTCATGTACCCCTCCCCCCATGCAGACTTAAATTCGGGTTCACTTTCCCTACATAAATGGACCAACAATATACAACCATATAACACTTGTCATATGAAATATTTCACTTCTGATGAACATTTCAATTTCAGTGGATACGCTTGAAGTGGTCAATATATGCCCTATACTCTAAGCTTTTAATGTTTGGTGGTGCACTATTATGCAATGACAAACAATGTGACATAATCGCATAATTACCTGATATGGTATAGTGCCACTCCAACTTATATTCCTTGTACACGGATAACTAGTATCCCACGAATTGTTGGGATATCTACAAGATCCACGAGATCATTAACCATATCTAAATTACATGTTTTGTCACGAAGGTTATTTATTGATTCATCGTAAGTTTTTTAACAAGATTTACCGTAAAATTAGGATCGCGAATGTAACCGTTACTTTTTGCAGGTTTAGGTACACTATCCAGGAGCCATGGTTCATTCCATAATGTTGGGCTTTGGTGATGGAAAATCATGAGTATTAACTAGGCCCGCGACTTGGGTTAGTCAATTAGGAATGTGTTTTTCCTATTGGGCTTTGGTTTAGGTTTAGACCGTCTTAACTTTGTAATTGTCCTTGTCTATATAAAGACATGCATGTGTGAGGGTTTTCTGTATCCTGGAAATTCTAGAGAGAGACTAGAGAGATCTTTCTTGTTCTTAGAGAGACTGTGAGGAACCCTAATTCTTTGTAATCCTTGGTGATAGTGGATTACTGGAAAGCTCCAGGCCGAGACGTAGGATCACACACCGTGATCTAAACTCGTTAATTCTCTGTGTCTTTTACTTATTGCTCAATTCCGTGATTATCAAGAGAGGATCAAATCTCAACAAAGTGGTATAAGAGCCTAGGGTTTTAGGTTTGGGAACAATTGGACAGAGAAGTTCTGCATGGATCTAGTTTTTAGATCTGGATTGATAGCTGGAATCAAGGCATCAATTGGACAGAGAAGTTCTGCAGAGATCTAGGTTTTAGATCTGGATTGATAGCTGGAATCAAGGCATCAATCGGTTTAGGGTTTCAATCTGACAGCCTGGGAGAAAAAGCTGTGTTCGGGGCGAAGAAGAAGATCGCCCAGATCGCTTAGGTATCGACCGACACCCCTTCCTGGTATCGATCGATACGTCTGTTACGTGTTCACAGAAAGACAAAGAAAAGTTTGGTATCGATCGACACTCCATCTTGTATCGATCGATACGATAGCATAAGCGTGTTAAGAAGTTCGTTTGATCGAGATGTCTTTAGAAAAGAAGCCGAAGGTGAAGATAGCTATCTTCGACGGACAAGGTGAAGCGTATGTGGCTCGTGGGAGACAGCAAAATAGGGATCAACGAAATTCTGGGAATCGAGGCAGAAGCAGGTCGAAATCGGGAACAAAAGTCACCTGCTGGTTATGCAAGAAGGAAGGACATGTGAAGGCTGATTGCTATGCTTGGAAGAAGCGGAAAGGCGGCAATGATGAAGATGCCACGGCAGTGGTTGTCATCGAAAAATCAGCAAGAGTTGATGCGTTATCAGTCTCGGAAAATTGGCATCTAGAGAGGTGGGTGATTGATTCGGGTTGTTCATATCACATGACCTCAAGGAGAGATTGGTTTGATACATTTAGGGAGCTCAACTCTGGACAAGTGCTACTGGGGGACGACTATTCTGTGGAGGTTAACGGAATAGGTTCCATCAATATAAAAGTATGTGGTGGCACGGTGAAGACATTGACGAATGTCAGGTATATTCCTAAGCTGAAGAAAAATTTAATATCTACAAGTACATTGGATAAGCTTGAGTTTAATCATGTTGGAGGCAAAGGAAAAACAAGGTTCTATAAGAATGGGAAGATGGGTCTTCAAGGCACTCTATGTGGTTCTTTGTATTTGCTTGATGGAGAGACTGTGGTAGGACAGTCAAACATATGTGTTACCAGGAAACCAGCCAAAGACGAGACGGCTTTATGGCATAGAAGGTTGGGACACATGAGCATGAAGAATCTGATGATCTTGGTAAAAATAGGCATCATTGACAAGAGAAGGATTGGGGAGATGGATTTCTGTGAGAGATGTGTAATAGGGAAGACCAAGAGACTGAGCTTCAACATTGGGAAACACAATTCAGGAGAAGCGCTAGGATATGTTCACTCAGATCTTTGGGGATATCCATCGGTCACTCCAAGTATCTCTGGTAAGCAGCATTTCCTGTCTATCATTGATGATTACACTAGAAAGGTGTGGGTATTCTTCTTGTCTGTTAAGAGTGAAGCTTTCACAAAGTTCTGTGAATGGAAGAAACTTGTTGAGAATCAGATAAACAAGAAAGTGAAATGTCTGAGAACTGACAATTGGTTGGAGTTTGTGAACAAAGACTTCGACGGGTTTTGCAAGCAGCATGGGATTGAGAGGCACATGCCTTGTGCATATACTCCACAGCAAAATAGAGTTGTAGAACGCATGAACCAAACAATAATGGAGAAGGTGCGTTGCATATTGGATGAAAGTGGCTTAGGTGAAGAATTCTGGGCTGAGGCGGTTAGCACAGCTGTGTACCAAATTAATAGAAGCCCATCATCGGCCTTAGATGGCAGTATTCCTGAGGAACTTTGGCTGGGAAAAAAGCCGGGTTATGGACACATGAGAAGATTTGGGTCATTGGTATATGTTCATGTAGATCAAGGGAAGTTAAGACCAATAGCTATGAAGGGAATTTTCATAAGCTATCCGGAGGGAGTCAAAGGGTACAAGGTATGGCTCCTGGATGAATCAAAATGTGTGATTAATAGAAATGTGGTCTTTGTGGAAGACACAGTATTCAAAGACTTGAGAAATAAAGTTTATGTGGAAGAAACTGCTCAGAGGAGCCCGACTTCTGAGAGTGTATCGATCGATACCATCCCAAGTATCGATCGACACAGACACGAAAAAGAAAAGTCTCGCGAGCCTTCTGAGAGTGTATCGATCGATACCATCCCAAGTATCGATCGACACGGACAAGTATCGATTGATGCCATCTCGAGTATCGATCGACACCGAGGAGAAGCAGATGCGACAACTTCTGTTACTGAAGACAGTGGGCAAGTTGGATTTTCAGGTGGAACTGTTGGAGATCAGGAAACTGATGATGTACCTCTAGAAGATTGGGAGTTTGCTCGAAACAGGTCTAAACGAGCAACAAGGCGACTTGAACGTCTTGTTGATTATGATTTAGCGAGTTTTGCCTTAATCGCTGCTGTCGAGATGAGTTCTGAAGAACCTAGGGACTATCAGGAAGCTGTCGAAAGCAAAGATAAAGTTTTCTGGAATGGAGGTATGGTTGAAGAGAAGAGTTCTCTAGATAAGAACAAGACTTGGAGGTTGGTTAAAAGACCAAAAGGTAGAAAAGGGATTGGTTGCAAATGGGTTTACTGGTTGAAGTCGGGTATCCCAGGGGTAGAAGAACCGAGATATAAAGCTAGATTGGTAGCCAAGGGTTATTCTCAGAAAGAAGGTATTGACTATCAAGAAGTGTTTGCTCCGGTGGTGAAGCATGTTTCTATCAGGTTTCTTCTATCGGTTACAGCAAATATGGATCTGGAATTGGAGCAGCTTGATGTTAAGACTGCGTTTCTTCATGGTTTACTTGAAGAGGAGATCTATATGGAGCAGCCTGAAGGTTTTGTGGTTAAAGGAAAAGAGGACCACGTTTGCTTGTTGGAAAAGGCATTGTATGGACTTAAGCAAGCTCCAAGGCAATGGAACAAGTGCTTTGATCAATTTCTGGTAAGTCATGGATTCAAAAGGAGTGAGTTCGATCACTGTGTTTACATAAAGGAGAGCAAAGGTAATTGTTTCATCTACCTACTCCTAGATGTTGATGACATGCTAATTGCTTCAAAGGATATGAAGGAGATACAGATTGTGAAAGATTTGTTGAGCAGTAGATTTGAGATGAAAGATCTAGGAGCTGCAAGAAGGATTCTTGGGATGGATATTGAGAGGGATCGTGAAGGTGGAGTTCTCACCTTGTCTCAATCTGGTTACATCAAGAAGATTCTGCATGTATTCAATATGGATGAAGCTAGATCAGTTTCTACACCTATCGGTTCGCACTTCAAGTTGTCTGCTGTGAAAGATGATGACGCAGAGACAATTTTGGATGATATTCCATACTCAAATGCTATTGGGAGTATCATGTATGCGATGTTAGGAACTAGGTGTGATCTCGCGTATGCGGTTGGCTTGGTTAGTAGGTTCATGAGTAAGCCAAGCATGATATATTGGACTGCTGTGAAGTGGGTGCTAAGGTACTTCAAAGGTGCCCAGGATCGAAAGATTGTGTTCCGGAAGATAAAGGTTTTTAAGGTTGAAGGTTTATGTGATTCTGACTTTGCATCGGATCTGAACATAAGTAGATCGATTTCAGGTTATGTCTTCACTGCTGGTGGGACTGCTATAAGCTGGAAATCAAGTCTTCAACATGTCGTAGCGCTGTCTACAACTGAGGCAGAGTATATGGCGTTGGTGGAAGCTGTAAAAGAAGCTATTTGGCTAAGGGGTTTGACTGAGGAATTCAGATTCAAACAAGAAACGGTAGAGATCTGGTGTGATTCTCATAGTGCTTTGAGTTTAGCCAAGAACAACGTTCATCATGAGAGGACAAAGCATATTAACATGAGGATGCATTTCATCAGGGATATTGCTGCTTCTGGTGAAGTGAAGCTGTCAAAGATCCCGACTGAGAGAAATCCGGCTGATATGTTGACAAAGGTACTTCATGTGGATAAGTTTGAGAAGGTTTTGAGTTTTCTCAACTTAGAAGAGCAGTAAGGTGCTGGACTGTCTGGAGCTGCACATGAATGCAAAGATGAAGAAGTTATACTCGGAAATGATTGTCATCAAGGTGGAGTTTGTTGGGCTTTGGTGATGGAAAATCATGAGTATTAACTAGGCCCGCGACTTGGGTTAGTCAATTAGGAATGTGTTTTTCCTATTGGGCTTTGGTTTAGGTTTAGACCGTCTTAACTTTGTAATTGTCCTTGTCTATTTAAAGACAGGCATGTGTGAGGGTTTCCTGTATCCTGGAAATTCTAGAGAGAAACTAGAGAAATCTTTCTTGTTCTTAGAGAGATTGTGAGGAACCCTAATTCTTTGTAATCCTTGGTGATAGTGGATTACTGGAAAGCTCCAAGCCAAGACGTAGGATCACACACCGTGATATGAACTCGTTAATTCTATGTGTCTTTTACTTATTGCTCAATTCCGTAATTATCAAGAGAGAATCAATTCTCAACACATACCAAGGTCGAATACTTTGAACCGACTCTTTTGATCATAATTTTTTGAACCAATTAGATCTCACCAAACGAATATTTCTCCATCCATATGAAGGGAAATAGTTTCTGATAGGTTTCATCATAGTGGACTTCCTATGGTATTACTCTTTTGCGAAAAGTGATCCCTGAGATTCTATTAGCCACCACAGTTGTTTGGTGTCAAGCACTTTTTAAAGTCACAAATCATCAAATCAAGTATATTGAGATAACCACTACTAAAACTTAACAACAAACATTAAATCACCTCAATCAGAGTTTGAAGTAAACATTATAAAACCTTGAAAGTTGACTAGTAAAATCATATGTTTTGGGTACGAGAGGGATCATAATGGTCATTAGCACCCCCGGACCTATTGCACAGAGATGCTGACTCCAAAATAATTCTTCATTTTTAAAGCTAACATTGCGCTAGCACACCAAGTGGTGCCGACACCTAGAGATCTACAAAAGCTCTATTTTTTTTTGTTTCTGCAAATAGGGATCAAACCATACTCAATCCGGTATAATCTCATATACCACTGCGACTTCCATAGCTACATAAATCACAATTTCAAAATCAACAACGCGTCATGTCCTCCTTAAAAGCCAAATCTCTTATTTCCATTTATGTGCACTCGGAAAATGTAAACACTCTCCCTATATAATCAACTTGTTCCTTAGGTAAAAATCATCAGTTCGTACAAGAAAAAAAACACAAATGTAAGTATGGAAAGGAATGTTTAGTTAAGTTTGAACTTCCTGATACAGACGGAAAGAAGGAGGAAGAAGCGAAGCTTTGTCGGGGAAGGGAGCATCAACGACGGAACACTTGGAACCCAAACGTAATGTGATAATCTATTGGTCAAAATCAAATGGTCGTCTCTCCATAACGAAGATAAAACCTTCCTTCGAGTTAATCTTGAATTGAAACCTCCCCTTTCCAAGGTTTTATCCATGAGCATGTCCTTCGAAATCCCGCACATCGTTAATGTAAAATAATAGCCACTAATCAAAAAACGTAACACCGACAAAAATTCCTAATCGGGATTAACACACATCAGCAGCAAATAAAGGAACCACCAGAGACGAAAACCTGATGAGAAACCACCGGAAACATTACAACTTACAATAAACTTGTTTACCTTCAACTCACTCAGATTTGGTTAATTGTAAATTGATAATTTCACTCTTCATGTATTGGAAAAAGAGAAAAACTAATAAGAACTATAAATTCGAAGGAAAAAAAAACCATAAATTGAAAGGAAAATAATAATAACATTTTCTTTAGCTAAAGAGAAAGTACGAGAAGGTTAAAAAGATCAGCTTCCTTCGATTCGTTCGCCAAGTCTCTCATAAAATCCCCCAAACTTTCCCATTTCATCTCTCAGATTCTTCAGTTTCTTAATCCATTTCTCTCTCTTCGTTATCTCTCCACTTCCATTTTCCCGTCGGACAAAGATTATCCCTCGATGGTTCTGGAAGCTTGTTTCTTCCTCACAGAGTTCGATCTTTCCATGGACTTGGACCACAAGACGTACGATGCCTGAGCTGCGTAGCCAAGCACGCAGAGATCGGGCCAATAAGAAACCGAACCAAAAGTCAATTGCTTTGAGGAGAAACCCGAGGCGGCAGAAGAGAGTGGTCGCGCAGGATCGGAGTGAGAAGAAGGAAGCGATCGTAGCAGGAAGTGAAAAGACGCCGTTAGTGAAGACTGAAGAAAGAGAGGAAGAAGAAGGGATTAGGGTTTTAAGAGAAGATTTCAAGAAGATGGATGAATTCAATAGTGGCGGTCAAGCACCTGTGCCTGACGATGAAGGAAACGCTCCTCCACTCCCTGAAAAGGTGTAAACTTTTTTGTTGGTTTTTGCTCTTTTAAAGTCCCCTTTTGGGCATTTGTCTCTTGCATTGTGTGTGATGTGTTTGATTAGTAGAAAGCTGTTTAAATTGGGGCATGACTGATTCTTGCAAAAGTATAATACTTTTTTTTTTCCTGCTGTTACAGGTTCAGGTTGGTGGTTCCCCAATGTACAAATTAGATAGAAAACTAGGCAAAGGAGGTTTTGGACAAGTTTATGTTGGTCGAAAGATGGGTGCGAGCACTCTTAATGCTAGATTTGGCCCGGGAGCTATGGAGGTATGCTGTTTGTGTTTCCGAATTTACTAGCTTCTGTTCGATTTCTTATGGTTTGTATGCAATTTTGATGTGTCTACTTTTGCAGGTGGCTTTGAAGTTTGAGCATAGAAGCAGCAAAGGATGTAACCATGGGCCACCGCATGAGTGGCAAGTTTACAAGTGAGTTCTATGGTTTCTTGTATTTTGGCTCTAGTATTCTTCTGCTTGTGGGTTTATAAGAGGATGGGATAACTAATGTATGCTTTATCATCTGTTTGTTCAGTGCACTTGGTGGCAGTCATGGTGTGCCACGAGTTCATTACAAAGGTCGGCAAGGTGATTTTTACGTGATGGTATGTTGACTTTAGCTAGGTTTGAACAAGAGCACATTCTGTTCATAGCTACTTGCGGTGTGACTAACTACAGATTTTTTCCATACAGGTTATGGATATTCTAGGGCCTAGCTTATGGGATGTTTGGAATAGTACCAATCAATCGTTAGTATTGTAGCGAACTTTACTTTTTATTTTTGGTAGCATCTGAAGATTTTGTTGATCCCTTTTATAGTGGTACTCACTACTCACCAGATGCTTTGTTTGTTTTATAAATTTCAGGATGTCAACAGAGATGGTTGCATGCATTGCGATTGAGGCAATATCCATTTTAGAAAAGATACATTCTAGGGGGTAATTTTCTTATTTTTATTATTATTTTCCTGACTGTGGTACTGCTACTGCAACTCTCTTTCTTAAAACAATGCTCCTGTTTCTGGCAGATATGTGCATGGTGATGTAAAACCAGAGAATTTTCTGCTTGGGCCACCTGGAACTCCCGAAGAGAAAAAACTTTTCCTTGTAGACCTCGGCTTAGGTATACTTATTTTTTTTGTTAATAAGAGTGTGCGTACTTTGCTGTCTGTGTGCTGCTTATTCAATCTGTTGATCTTGCAGCAATTAGATGGCGTGATACTGCAACTGGACTACATGTTGAATATGATCAGCGTCCTGATGTTTTTAGGTAAGTTAATTCAGCTAGGAGAAAAAAGGAGAAAAAGCGCGTGAGATTGATTTTTGTTACTTACTAATGTGTCGGCTTTTGCATTCTCAGAGGAACAGTACGTTATGCTAGCGTACATGCTCATCTTGGCAGAACTTGTAGTCGGAGGGATGACCTAGAATCTCTTGCTTACACTCTTGTTTTCCTTCTTCGAGGCCGGCTTCCATGGCAAGGGTACCAGGTTGGGAATTCTAAAGTTAGTGATCTTTTTTTTTTCCTGGCATTTTTCCTCGACAATCATTAATTTTTTTTTGCTAGGGAGAGAACAAAGGTTTCCTTGTTTGCAAGAAGAAGATGGCTACTTCTCCAGAAACTCTTTGCTCCTTCTGCCCCCAACCTTTTCGCCAATTTGTTGAGTATGTGGTCAATTTGAAGTTCGATGAGGAGCCTGACTATGCTAAATATATCTCCCTTTTCGATGGAATAGTCGGCCCAAACCCAGACATTAGGCCAATAAATACTGATGGTGCACAGAAGGTGATTTAGTGATCTCCTTTATGACATGTTTACTGAGTTTCTTCTATTTAGGTCCTATCTAGAATGACTAAAGCTTGTTCGTTTTTGTCTGGTGAGAAGCTCATACATCAAGTGGGTCAAAAGAGGGGGAGACTGACAATGGATGAGGAGGACGAACAACCAACAAAGAAGGTCAGACTGGGAATGCCAGCAACACAATGGATCAGCATATACAGTTCTCACAGACCAATGAAGCAACGGTGCCATCTTGGATTATACTTTATAGTTCCTGAAATGTATATAGATGAACATGCAGCTGACATGTCTCTTACCTTTGTGCAGATATCATTATAATGTTGCGGATATAAGGCTTCCACAGCACATTGAAAAAGGAAATGAGGATGGGTTATTTATCAGCAGTGTGGCTTCTTGCTTGAATCTCTGGGCTGTAATCATGGATGCAGGAACTGGCTGTACGGCTCAAGTTTACCAGCTATCACCTAGCTTTCTCCACAAGGTAGTAGCTTCATTCAATATTTTCGGGTCTGCACTGCTGCTGTCACTTCCATTTTTGATATTCTCCAACTTGTGCATTTTGCCATTTGGTCTTATATCTTGTAGGAGTGGATTATGGAACAATGGGAAAAAAATTACTATATTACAGCAGTAGCAGGAGCAAGCAATGGGAGCTCATTTGTGGTTATGTCGAAGGGTAACGTTGTTTTATTCCTTTTGAATGCAGGCGTAAAATTTATTTTCCGTGTTATCTCTGTTTCACAGCTTTTCATCCTTTGTATTCAGGGACCCCGTATTTACAGCAATCCTACAAAGTCGGCGATTCTTTTCCCTTCAAGTGGATAAATAAAAAGTGGAAGGAAGGATTTTATGTTACATCGATGGCAACTGCTGGAAGCAAATGGGGGATTGTTATGTCTCGTGGAGCTGTTTTTTCAGAACAGGTCTTGTGAAGTTTGCTTTTTGTGTGTTTGGGTTTTATCTTGAATAGAAGCATGCATCAATCACTTGGAATTACATCATGGTAATATGGGGGTTTTTGTGATGCAGGTTGTAGAACTAGATTTTCTATACCCTAGTGAAGGTATACATCGTCGATGGGGTAATGGCTACCGAATTACATCAACTGCTGCAACTTGTGATCAGGCTGCCTTTGTTCTCAGTGTGCCAAGAAGGAAGCCTACCGATGAGACACAGGAGACTCTTAGAACCTCTGCTTTTCCTAGTAATCATGTCAAGGTTTGCGTGCTGGTCTCTTATTTCCTTGGTCTATCCTTATTTGGCTTTCCATCTTCCAGGGGTGTGACTTCTAGTATTTTCTTCTGCAGGAAAAATGGAGCAAGAATCTTTACATTTCATCTATCTGTTACGGTCGAACTGTTTCATGAAGTTCTAATATTTTTTTTGTTAGGAATGCAACTCAATTTAGCTTTACCATACATCCGCTCAGTGAGAAAGAACAACCGTTGTGATCAGTGATGCTATGGGCTTAGGAGAATAGTTTAGCAAGGATGAATGAAAAGATGTACTTCACTACTGCTGTAATGTAGTAGTGTGTATCAACTGCCAAAAAAATTACCCTGTTTTTCAACTTATGACTTGTGAGTTAAGAAGATATCTAAGAAAATGGAATGTTTTAATCTTATTAAAAGGTAGAGCCATGGTTTGATTTCATATGGAAGCAAGAAATGGAAGTTTCTGGTATTTATTATACCTGTTTTCAAAGTTTTATATGTGTTCCTAGCATGCCGTTTTAAGTTAATCATGTAGGAACTAGGCATGGGTGTTTGTAACCATACCTGATATCCGAACCAGAACCTGATCCGAAGTATCGGTTTTTTTTTTATATATACATTGATTAACTCGATTGAGAAAACCTGTTTGTGCCAGTTGAACTATTTCGGGTTTCGATCATATTATGGATAAAAATATTTGAGCATATCCAAATTTACATAAATCCATAGTTACTTAGGTTACAAAATACCCGATGTAACTAGATTCAAAATGTTATTCGGGTAAGGACGGATTCTAATCAGTTTACAAAACCCGAACCAAACCTAATAAGTCCCGAACCGAATCTGATAAGTTCCGAACCGAACCCGATAAGTTCCGAACCGAACCCGATAAGTCTCGAACCGAACCCGACCCGATGGTTTAAAATACCCGAACGGGGCCTCTGAGCCTAAACCCGAAAACCCTACATGAACGCACATGCCTAGTAGGAACCAAGGAGTTCAACTATCAAAGGGGTCTTTGAACCTTTTCAGGTTTGAGGAATCCAACAGAAACTGATTTTGTGGCATTTGGGTTCAAAAATTAGACTCATCTTGATCGTCATCTACTGCTTTAAATAAGGTGATGTTAAATCTACCAATGTTTCTCTGGAAATGTAATGATTTGTTTTTTTTAGAGACACACATTGCCAGTTCTAAGTTGTCATGTGTTTTATTTCTCCTTACCTTTTCTGTTCTGCTGCTTGTATCCAAGATGAATGGTAATTATATTTTCCATGGTCTGATTGTTTGAACTTTGAAGCATGAAGATGAGAGGTAAAAAGAGTAAAGACAATCTTACAAGGGTGATCCAAAATGTGTTTGTTGCAGTCTACAAGATTACTTGTACGGAATTATTATTCTTTTTCTTGATTTTATGTTTTGTGCCCTTATTTTGTTTCAAAATTCCTACTCTTATGTTTTTCTATCTCCTCTAGTTTTGTTCTGAAAACCAATATAAGTATTAATGTTGCTTATCACTAGGGATGTCAATCGGGTTGGCCTGGTCCGGCCCGGTCCGAAACCCGTAAACTCTGCATATATTTGAGTCCGGTCCGATCCGGCCCGGCCCGAAAAAAAATCGGGCATATATTCTAAAGCCTGGCCCGGCCCGAACATGGCTCTAAAGCTTTTCGGGCTTTTTCGGGCTTTTCTTTACAAACACAAAAATTCACAATTCTCAAATAAAAAATAATTAAAACAAAATATTTATCAAAATAAATCTAAATTTAAATGTATTATATCAAATCCAATTAAATTTAAAAGCAAAAGTTTGACCAAAAAACAAATTAAATTTAAATAAATTGTATTATCAAATAAAACATAAAATCAAAATACTTCAAATCTAGGTAGTAAAGTTTAGATTAGAATCTCCTTCATCATTTTCTAAATTCTCATCACCATCAAGAGCTATAGATAAAAAAAGAGTAAAATAATATTAAGCTTTTAGAGTTATAAATCATATAGAAATGTCATTGAAAGTCTATAGATAAAGATTTTAAAAATATGAAGAAAATATGGATGAATGATAATGGTACATGGATCATGAAATGTAAACCCATCCAACCAAGTGCGTGTACAAATCAGTGCTTCAACGTTTCTTGGTAAAAGACGATTTCTATATTTATCCAAGACATGCGCACCAACATCAGTGATGCCACTGTAGTTATCGGAATGCTTAGAACATCACATGCCATACGAGCTAACTCACCATAATGTTGTGTCTTGACACTTCTACCATTATAAAACATCCATGTATTCATAAAAAGACAGTTCTAACATATCGTCTTCTAAGTATAGAGTCAATTTAGACTTTCCTTCTTCTGGTACGTTTTTCATACGTTTTGAAATCATATGATAAGTAAACCCAAATTTAATAAGACATACATAATCAAACAGTTCCGGGCTTTTCGGGCTAAGCCCGAAAAACACACTAGCCCGAAAAGCCTATTTTTGGGCTTTTATTTCTAGACTCGAGCCCGGTGTTTTTCAGGACTGGACCGGACCGTCAGCTTTAACCCTAATTGACACCCTACTTATCACACTTCGATTTATCCTTTTGTAAGCCCAAGATGCGAAACATGTTTACAAGTCATTCCTAATGATGAGATCATAACCGGAGTAAACCGAACTAGAAAACCAAACTAAAATACTTGAAGTAATCGACCAATTTGACTTGTTCTTTGATTTTATTTCAGTTTATGTTAATAATGAGAATTAGTTTTCTTATTGTCTAGGAAACTACTTTCACCACTTTTCTCATTTCCTTGTACGTAGGGATCGATAATCTCAACTATCTTTGTACTTTTCTTCTATTTAAATCAATGAAAACAACAAAAAGAGGTAGTAGTCTTAATTACCCAAAAAAATTAATCTTAGTTTGTTCTTTGAACAAATTCTCTTAACTTTAAAAAGGGACCAAAATTAGCATTCGTTGCTAACACTTAACCTTTACTTCGTTTCAAAAGAAAAAAAATGGAATTTTGCATGGTTTGTCCTTTATTTTAAATTTAGTTAGTTTATTTAACATTTTTTAAACTTATTTAGTTTTTTAGCTTTTTAGGTACCGTACACCCTCAATTTTTCCGAATTTGAAACAACGTTGACGGTTGTGTACGGTACACTATGAAGTAAAGGGAGGGGTGAAATTGTCTTTTGACAGATAAAAATATTAAAAATTTAACTAGTTTTTAGAGTGCTAAAAATTTAACAAAACAAGTGACAAACCAAATGGCATTCATACAAGTGGTCAAGTCCATATTCAATTTCTCAAAACTAAAACGCTCTTGTAAAGCAATGTAAATGCTAAAGAGGAGCCAGCGCCAAATTACGTGCGTTTGCGTAATTCATTTAAGTTTATACAAAACCCATAAGAGAATCTAGATTCCCCTATTAAGAGAATCTAGATTCCCCTATTAAGAGAAGTTGTAATATTATACTCATAGTCTATTCCTCGACAACATCTTGCCTTCATGTCTGTACATATATATTGTATTATTTTTATTTTTTTGAATTATTAAGAGGTTCAGGGCCGAAGCGCCGTATATCCCTTAGGCCCGGGACTATAGCATTTTATATGGTCCCGTCCAAAATTGTCACTCGATCCTGTGACCTCTAGACTTTGCCTTTGGTATTTTCCCAATTGAGCTAACGACACTTGGTGTACATATATAATGTTGTATGCATATTGATGAAAATATCAAATCCTCGAGCTGTTTTGTTAATAATTTTAGAATCTGTACTCTAGTCCGCTTCTGCTTTCACAAGCTATTATGTAATATTCATCAGCATAAAAGGATACTAGGATGGTACCGGTTGGGGAAGAAGTTTAAGGTTAGCAACCCTTTATTATACGGTAATTTTGGTAGTGAAGCGGGAATTGATCCGTGAGTGTGAGACCTGCTTTAATACGTTTTCAGCGAATGTCATCAGCGACCTGTGAGCTCCGAACTGCCCAGAAAGACGACGGCTTCAGCTTCTTGTTTGTCGCTGTGAAAAGCCAACCCAGCTGAGTTTCACACGTTGCACAGTTTGCAATCGTCCATGCATACCTGTTGTCGATTTAAGAGACATACATAAGAGTTATTATGGTAGACTTGAAATATCACGGATTTGACCAACGCTCCAAACCAGTCAGTCTATGCCTATGGCCTATTGATCTAAAGGGTTTGCTTACAACAAATTGCGCCCGATGCTTTATTTGCTAATGCTCTGAAAATTTAGCTTGTTTTTGTATCATACAAGTCGGAATCTCCATAGATTAACTATAGTGATTGAGCTATATTTATAAAGAATTGAGGTATCAAATAAGTGACAAGTATAGTGAAGCAAGTATTAATGTAAAAACTCTTACCGAGGAAACCAGCTGTCTTTTTTAACAGGTCTACCTCTAAGCGCTATGTCATTTGCTTTGTAAAAGGTCATTATCTCATGCACATAGCCATATGGGTTTACGTAGGCACCGAGAGGACCGTCACTAGACATAACCAACATGTCACTTCTTCTTGCTATGACAGTCTGCATTTGTATGAAAACGTATCAGTGAACCAAATATGCAACGGAGAGGAAGTAGAAATGATATCTACTATGCTCCCGCATTACCTGACAGTGTTTACATCGAACACGATCAAAACTCTCAAGCAATTTAATCTCTCGCTGCAATCTGTAAGAGACTCCGTCAATCTCCAAGAGCTCTTGTCTAATTGACTCAGATACCGGAATTTTACTAGCGATAAAAAAGGATAAAACATCTGGTTTATTCACTATAGCCTCCATGTTTGGAACCCCAACGATCTGCTTCCACAGATCTGCATATTATCTTAACATTAGCAGAATCTTAATATGTGTGCTGCTTGAAGAAAACGATAAAAAAAAAAAAAACAAGGAATTTACCGGCTGCTCTTTGAGCAAGATAGTATGAGTCGTACATCCCATATACCCAGAATGGCCAAAATGCTCTTGGGGCCATACGGAATCGGGTTAGATCAGTATTTTCCCGGAAACTAGTCAGCTTATTTTGCTTCTGACCTTTCCCTTGTGAAACAGGGGTCTCGTCATTTCCAGATTGCCCGTCTTCCTTTTCGTCGTCTTGGCCAGAAGATAAACATCCAATGGGCCTAGAGCTGTATGCATGAGATCCACTAGAGTGGATATCAGATGTGCTGACTACTTCATCATCACTACTCGTCCAATCATCCATGATTGGGTCAACTGCCGAATAATGAAGTCTTTTTTCTGACGGAGAAAGAGCACTTTCAAAACTTTCTTCTGAATTTGTTACTGACTGTTCGTCTGTAT
This sequence comes from Eutrema yunnanense, assembly GCA_002933935.1. Lineage (NCBI taxonomy): Eukaryota > Viridiplantae > Streptophyta > Magnoliopsida > Brassicales > Brassicaceae > Eutrema > Eutrema yunnanense. The sequence continues at coordinate 212,732 of PKML01069064.1, read as the reverse complement.
CTCTAAGAGGTGCAGATAAAGCCATTGTACTCGAGTGACAGCGACCTCGCAAGTTTCTTATCGGTACCAGCTTCCCAAACGCATCCCTGGGAGTCCTCAAGGGCACATCTTCCTCAACAATCTGAACCTCTCCGCAAGGCTGCAAGAAGGATATAATGAGAAATAGGCTTCTTTCACAGTAAACAGAGATGTATTCCCCAGTTTTACTAATAACAAGGCGGTGTGTCTATGTATATATAAGAATGAATGTCCTTACGAATCCTTCAACATCAGTCCAGCGACGCTTTAAATGGAACCGCTGTTGTCCACGAGTAATAATATTGAATGAACCATCTCCAAGTCGACGGTATTGTCGTATCTGTGATTATTACCGAGAATCATAAGTTACATAGCAAAAAGTACAAGATCAAAACTATTCGCACAGATTTAATATAAAACAACAGCCATGTCATTTCCCAACTTCCTACATCAAGACCCAGAGTTTAAAAGCCCAGAGTTTTTAGGCATGAAATCGATCAACAACGAAGCCAATTGTAAAATGTAATTTGTTCAGATTTGTTAGTGCTACCACCAATCATGTCTGTTTCCACAATTTCAAATACAAAATTCTGCAACCTAATTAATGCTGTTTCAAAAATGAATCTAAATTTTCGATACTCAACCCACTCTATAAGAACCTCATGAAAGTACACCCAAAACCTGAAGCTTTCTTGAGATGAGACAGAGCAACAAATGTTTTGGAAACAGAAACCTGAAAGGCATAATAACATCATCTAACAATCATTCGAAAAAAGGAAATAAGAAATATAGAAATATTACCTCTGCGGTTGTCCCCACGCTAGCATACTTGAACTGAGCACCTTCTCTGTAAACACGAATCTAAAGATAAAAGGAAAGATTTTATGTGTAAGAAAGTTTGTTGAAAATAAAATGATATTTAGAGAACCCAAAACAATTAAGTCACCTACCACACCTATCGTACATGGAGCGTTATCTTGGTTCAAAGCTCTCTCAACAGCAGCCAAGAAACTAGGCTGAATAATTCTAAGGGGAAGTGTTGCCTCTGGAAATAGAACTACTCCTGAAGTTTTGCAAAGCAGCAGTGTCAATGTCTTACATAGATATATGAGTACAAAACAGTTTGTGTAAGAACATGTTTCACACCATACGTGTCTTACACAAACTGTTTTTTAGAAATGGTACTGAAGTATTACAAAGCAGCAGTGTATTGAAACACGGTGTGCTCGTTCAATTCAACTTAGAGATACTCGTGTCAATGAATGTGCATATATCATCATGACATATACTAATGAATACCTTCAAGATAGAAAAGCGGGATCTTCAAAACGGTGCCTCCATCCACAAAAGCAATTCTGTTTTGAGTGTCTTCAACCTCTGGTAAACAGTAATAAGAAACGTAAGCTCAAGTGTGGGAAAGTATAAGAAAACACCTCGGAAAAAACACAAGACGAGAGAATCCATTCCATACCGCCAAGATAGGTATGTAAAGAAGCCAAAGCTGGGTTGAAAGTATGTTCATCAGCACCAAGATAACCACTGTCAAGCACCATATGCAAGAAAAACAAAAGCTTTATTCATCACTCACCCCAAGAAAATCAATTACTGTTTCGTAGATCCGTTGTCTGAAGAACCACAAATTTTCAAACAATTTAAGCATCACGAGACCTAAGTATGCAAAAACTGGAAAATCAAACTAGTCGCAATTCCGGCCGGTAACACTGGCACTGAGCCCCCGAACGGTCGCTAGAGAGAAGAATAGAATGTAGAAAGAACAGGTAACAAGTGAATTTCGAAGAGAGATTGCTCACGAAAGAGTCGTGTGGGAGGTAACGCGAAATGCAGCGAGGTCATCTTCTTCGTCGGAATCTCGAAAATCATCGATTTCCTCTACTTGCAACTCCTCGAAATCAAGCTCCCGAATTTGCTCGATCTGAAGCCTCTCTCTCTCTAGAATCCTGTCGTCGTCCATCTCTCTCTCTCTCTCGTTGCGTTTACCCGCCAGCAGAGACCCCTACACCACCTCGGCGTTTTCGTTTTGTCTTCGTCCTGGTAAGTGATCGGGCCGGTTTCTAGATCTAGTACCCGGCCCAACTATCTCAGGTTGATATTTTTGATTATTTTTGTTCCATCTGAAATAACAGATATTTTACATTGTGATTATATTTCTTCATAATATTAATCAGAAGTTAAAAAAAAAAAAAAAAAACTAGCCAAGTAAACATGTTTTTTAAATACGAACTAGATATTCACCCGCGCGCCGGCGCAGAATTTTCTTATAAAAAAATTAATACAATATTTTCATATCATGATCAGACCAGTCGGTCCAGTTATAGCTCTAAAACCTGGATCCAGACAACAATTCGGTCATGTTATAGCTATAAAACCCGATATTATAAAAATCCAATAAAATCCGTAAAAACTCAGCAAATAACCGTGAACTGGACATATTAATCGTTGATCCAAACGGATCATGGTTCTGTAATAATTCAATAAGAGGGTTTTCTTTATTGTTTTTATTGAGTCATTGAGATTTTACATTCTGGTACTTTATAATCTTCTTCCGTTTGTGAATAGTACTTTATCAAAAATAATAATAATTACTTTGTCAGTTAGACATATCATTTTTAAACATATCTTAGTGATTTGTTAATTTTTATACTTATATATATATATATATATATGTATCGTGTATATATATAATTTCATTAATTGTTGATTGCGGTCAGACCGCATCGAACCGGGTTAACCTATGGACCCAGTGGCTTGAAGGACTCTTTGGTTTGCTTCCTGTGTCGGATTTCAAAACATTTATTTAATGTATTAAAATAAATTTTATAACATAAATTTTCTTATGATTTAAGTTAGAATCATAAAATCTAACCGAATTTAAACAATTTTGTTTGATATTTTCAACTTAAAATCTCTAAAATCTAATATGATTTTTATCTTAGTTAAAATTTTAATCCACATTGAGGGCGACTGACAATTTTTGTATATATCTTTTATGGTTTTTTATATTGTATAGAAATATATAATTATGGTATGACATGTATGATTTAAAATTTATTATTTTGCTATCCAATTTTTCTGACCCATTTTGTAAACTTTATTATTATCTGAATTTAGATTATTACATAACCAATCTATATATTTATAAGTGTTACAATGTTAACCCGTTTTTTTAATCTGCCTCAAATCATCCTACTACATTGGATCTTTTGACTAACAAACCAATAAAAGATGGCGATTATAAAAACATAACCCTAACCCGCCCATCATATTACCGTATAGTATAAATATTTATTTATTTCAATATTTGAATTTTTAAGATGATTGATTATGATAAAAAACAAAATACAATAACATATTTTTTATCATATGTGTTATTATGGTTAGATTATTTAAATTCGAAAATTTAGATTAAATCTAAAGTAATATCCGATTTATTATTTTTGAAGATAATAACTAATTTTCTGATTTTTGGTAAATAATCTAACCTATATAAAATCTAAAATAATCTAAAATAATATTTTTAATTTTCAGAATTAAATTAAAATATAAAATATAACCAAAATTAAAAAAAAAATTGTGATATCAATGGTTTAGAAGATTATGGTTTGTATTTGAAATTTTATCTCCAAAAAATGAATTTTTAATTGAACAAAATTATTCTGTTTGGAAACAGAATAGTTATCCACAAAAATTGAAAGTTTAAAAGTTATCCAGGATATGAATAGTTTTAAATGCATTTTTCTTGTTTGGTCACAAAATAGCACTCTGTTTTAATATATTAGATAACTCATTCGTGCTTTGAGAAAAAAAAAAGAATATTCTCTCTCGCGGCAGCCTATTCTCAGGCGCAACGGTTTCTAAGCGTCTCTTCGACTTGTTTTCTCTCCGACTGTATTTTTTTTTTTCGGCAAACGATTTCATTTATTTTAAATTGGGATTGCAAAGTCATACAGAACTTTCGAAAAACAAGTTATTACATAAGCAAATATATGTGTCATATAGTGAAAAAGATACAACAAAAGAAGTGATATTGACGATGCTTTCCGTAGACAAGTCTTACTCACTAACGAATCATGAAATCCGTTATTTTCTTCTCCGTATTTGATCTTAATCTGATGCGAAATGTGTGCCTCGGTAGCATCTCTTGGCTAAACCTTTGAATTGCACACCGCATAACAAACTCCGATGCTTTCGATAATTGTCCTGAAACTTAGACAATCTGATACCAACACTTCCGTACCAGCGCCTTTTTGAAATATATTGACTTTGTTGTTCTTCATATTCGATCCCAATTAAGACCAAGCATTTTCTCGTTGATAATTTTCTCTCGAAGAATTTGTGAGGATATCCTGCAACAGTATCTCGTACATGATGCTTCAACATCAATTAGGAATTTTTGCTTCCTTAGTTTCACGAGTCCATAATTTTTGAAATTCCCATCTTCATTGTTATCTCCATTCTGAGTTGTTGTCACTGTCTTGTCTTCTGCTGCACACCATGTTTCATTATTTCTCCAATGATTTTCTTAAAGAGAAATTGATGTCCGATCAAGATGTCTTTAAGAATAAGAGCATCAAATTGATCATCAACATCCCAATCGTTTAAGAACAATACAGTCCCAATCATGTTTTGGGATGTAATCGGCATCATGGTTACACACGACAAACGTATGATGGCATGATTCCGGCAAAGTCGCCGGAAAGAAACTCTACTAACGAGAGACAACACGGTTACCCATAGGAACCGACACCAAGCGAGATCGAATTCCGGATGGAAATCTCTGGTTTTTAAGAAAATTTGTCGCAACGGATATTGGATATCGTTCAAATACATCGAGATTCCATGAGGAGAGTCAACCATCGAAATCTGAATAAAACAAAATAAAAACAAACATAATATATACATATACAGTGCCGGCGTGGTGCCGGTCACCGGCCATGGACGTTTACAGCGAAGATGAGAAGTTGCAGATGTGATGAATTGAGGATATCAAAGAATCGCCTTTGGGAGAGAGACTGTATTTCTTTTGTTTATAAAGAGTGAAGGGCATCTCTCCAACTTCGACACTTGTTGGTCATTTTTATTTTCTAATTAATATTTACATTTTCTCATTTTTTCTATTATATGATGTATATCTATATAAATTAGTAAGAGAAATAGTTACAACATTTATCGAAGGATAATAGATAATAAATTATGGAAAAAATAGTTTTCGCAATGGCGCCAATAGTCAAAGTATTTTTATAACAATAAATTTTTCATGTCAACAACCAAATGTAAGTGAAAAGAATAAATTATCGAAAAAATGACTATAGATTAAGAAAGTTTCAAGAAATTAAAATAAAAATTAGAATAAAAAACCATAAGACAAAAGAATATAATAAAAGAATCGAAGAAATAACAAATTATCAATAAAGAAGAGAAGAAGATAACAAATAAAAAACATAAAAGACATAAACAAAGATAAATACAAGAATTATAAAGCGTAGAAAAGAGAAACGTAATAGTGAAAGATATGTGAGAACAAAAACTCAAAATGGTAAATTGATAAAGTTAAAAAGTGTGGAGAACAAGTAAATATTTAGAAAAAAAATAAATGGAAGAGATTACTAAGGTCATTATAAAAGAAAAAAAAATATATAAAAAGATACAAGATAATATTGAAGGTTCATCGATTCCTCGAGTAGTGTCGTCGAAGAAGAGGTATTGGTAATCGATCTGCTATGGCGACAACCAGTCCAGGAAGAGGCCATGATCGCCCCCGCCGTAGATGCAACCTCCTCCATCTCTGTCTCCGAGGATGACGCGAGTTGGGAATATGGTGATTCATCAACCTAACAAAGACGAGAGCTCCGGCTCTTCTAGCGATGATTCGTTTTGAAATAGTAATGATCGCAGATTCAATCTCCTGAATTACAAGGGGCAAGGCTAAAGGGTTCAAACGAGGAAAGGAGCAAGAGAGGCGCTTAAGGAGCCGAAGAAGAGGATTCTTAATCGAACAGCGACATGCCAGCCTTTTTCAATGGGGCATGCGGCGTCGGGAAAGGGGCATCACCAGGCGGGTCCGGTGAATATGAGTTTAGGTTCGATGGCTAATCATGATCAGTCCCAGCAACAACAAACGCAAGGAAAACATGTATTTACCGGTGGTGGAATGGATGCATCGTCGTTTATGCTAGGGAACCAATACCATCCGGTTTATGTAACCGGAATGTTGGAGAATCCAGCTTTAGCAGTGATATGCTCAATTTAATACCCTAAGATACTAAAGCAGTTGTCGTAGTAAAGCTAGGGGTCGAACCACAAAGACTCACGGAGATCACACAATAGATTATGAAGTGTCGAATTACGCTATGCCAAACGAATGTAATTAAAAACAATGCAGAAATTAAAAGAGTTGTAAATCAATCAGAAGAATATAGGCCCAGGGTTTTTCTCAGGAAATCAATGAATGCAGACTAACTAACTAACATGATTCAGATTAAGCACTGTTCTTGAACTCAAATCACTAAAATATAATTAACCAACTCTCGTTGCGAAAACTATCTAAATCTAAATCCTAGGAATTCCAAATCTCTTTGCGAATCCTAAAGTCTAAATCAGCTTTAATAACAGGTTTGATATGTTCACAAATCAATTAAACCAAATCTCTTTGCGAATAATCAATTTGCTCACCTAAGGTTCTATCAGGTAATTAATCGCACTCTCGTACCTAATCAATTATCCTAAGATCTAAATTCCAGATTCGTCAACCTAGAATTAGCTTTGAACACAACCTAAGGTGAAGAACTAATTCAGATGGTGAATCCTAACAGATAATTAACCTAGCATTCAGAGAAAATCCTTTGTGAGAAAAACCCTAAACCTAAGGTGGATCTACTCAGACATGGCAATTGAATCAAAAGACATGTTTGAATAAATCATCAATAAAATAATAACAAGGGTTTTAAGATCTGATCTCGGACGAAGGAAAATCAGACTTGTCTCTAACCAAAGTAATAAAAAGCATAAAAAGGCATCCCTAAACAGATGGCTGAAAACTCCTATTTATAACCTAAAACACGATATGGGCCATCTTGTAAATATCAAAGTCTTCTGGGCCAATTCTGCAATTCTTCAACTCTTCATTAAGTCGCGATCCTTCTGTTTCCTCGACGGGTATCGATCGATACTATGCAGTATCGATCGATACTCATGTGATTTTGACGTCTTAGCTACACGGATCTTCTGCTTCGCTCCAGAATGTTCCAGAAAGCTCCAATATCTTCCAATTAAGCTCCAAACGTGCTATGACCTGTAAAAGACTCTAAAACACTACAAAACACTAGAAAGACTCTATAAAAGGACTTATATCATGGCCTAAACAGGGTAAAAACCATGATATATCAAGCAGCAGCAGCCGGAGGAGGTTACATGTATCCGATGTTGGAGAGTGCTCTAACCCATGATGGGTTGAGCCATGCTTTGTTGCAGTCGAGCCAGATGGGTGGTATTGGTGAGGCAGGCGTTTGTGATGGTCTATCTAGGATCTTACTTTAGAGGTCAGAGCCTGCCTAATGCTTATCGTGATTCGGATACCGGGAAATGAGGGAATGGTAAAGATTCGGATGTTGGCGGCTCGTTTCATGGCTACTCAAACTATTCATGGTACACTCTCGATGTAACCTCTTTTGTTTTATAGCAAATCATGTGCTTATATTATGGTTTAAATGTCTTTAGATAAGCATATGTTGCATGATTCATAGTAGGAGCGTATGTATTTGGCTTAATGGATATATACAATAGGTTACGACTTTGTGGTAGTAATCGAAATATCATCTGGCATGATGTCTCTTTAGATCTGCATTTGTTATGAAGAATTTTTTTTAAAAATGTACAAAAAACCCTCTAAATAAAAATACACGCGCGTTAGCACGGGGACTCACCTAGTTCCAATAAATCCTTATCAGAGACGGTGACATCCTTCAATTGGTAGAAAGATTTTCGAATCAGATTGGGTCAATTTCTCTTCTTCCTCGATGCAATCGCTGATTTGTCTCTTCTGAATTTATGGGCTTTTGATTTGTTCATCCTATGATAGATTTTACATCGCCTTGTGGTGGTGATTGTAAATGTACACACCACAGGTCCAATTTCACTCGGATATGTCGTCATGCGCACGGCCGACTGTATTTTCTATTAAGCCTTGGACAAAAAAAAAAAAAAAATTTGGCCTTTTGAAATTTTGAATGGTATAATAAAAAAAAAAAAGCTTTTGGGCCCTTTTTCTATATATATACTAGGTTTTTCTCCTGCGCGCGGATACGTATTAATAAATTGGCTTAATATATATTTTGGTTGACTTAGAGTAAAATAATTATATAAGATTAACGATTAACGAATTTTTTTATCTTTACTATTTAGATTGTCAAAGTAAATGTCATAATAATAAAGATAATGTTTTTGGATTAATTTTAATTAAAACATATTGAAAACATGATTTACAATTTTGCTTTTTATATTTGTGTTAAGACTAAAGATATTGGTCTTTCAAATAAAGCAATCATAAATAATTTTATCAAAATTAAATATTTAATTTACCAAAATACAAACAAGTAACCGGATGTTCTCGCTCCGCTATTTTGATTCACCGCAGTTCCATAATCTTTTTCAAAGAAGGTTTCAATTCGTGAAGTCACCTAGTAGAACTGCCATTTTTACTATCTTTTTATATCATTTTATAATTTTTATTAATTAATTTAACCTTTTTTAAAAAAGAATACAAATTTACAAATATGTTTTGACAATACAATGTCACCCGTGTATAAATAAGAGAATAGAAGTATAAATATGTTATTGTTATAATTTTTTTAATAAAATTTAGTGGAAAATATGTTTTTACGTTTTCCGTATTTACAACATCTTAATCATTTTTTCCTTGAAAAAAAAAAAAAACAAATCCAATAACAAATGAGAATTTATGGATTAGCTCGAAAAGACTTTCCTGCCGAACCCAATATACCTCAAATCCAAAATCTTATATGTGTTAAAAACAATATTCGCCGTTTTCCCCTATGACATCAATTAAAATAATCAAGATTAACCAAAATACTCAAAATTACAATTATAAACCGAATATATTAGTTATGTTTAGACCGAAATGACTAAAATACTCAAAATATTCGAAAATCTTTAGTTATATTTGTCAAAATTAAATAATTTTTGCAAAATATAACAAAATTTTATTTAAATTAAACAATTTTTTTTTGTTTTTTCGAGAATTGGCATAAATTTTGGGTACCCGAAACCTATCCGAATCCGGACGGAACCGATCGAACCCGATCCAAAAAAAGAAATACCCGGATGGGTCCTATACTTCTAAAATCTGGGTACCTGAAAGAACCGACTCGAACTCGAGCGGGTATCTAAATACCCATGCCTAGTCTTACATGGAGATTTGTAGGTATATGTGAAACCTAAATCTAGTAAACATCTAGCATAGCATGCTGATTTGAAATCTAGAATTCCATCAAAACTTTGTGGTCTTTTTAGTTTGTTAATTAGTATTCTTAGAAAATATTAATTTGTGGCATGAACCAATGTTGCTTTTTTGAGTGAATTAGATTAGAAACTTGTAAGAAATCACCATGTAGTTTGCCTTGTTGTTAATGACCAATAATTTTTAAAAATCTTGTAGACTACGTCGGCCTTTAGGTTTGCCTCATAATAGCCTATTCGATTAGCTGTTATGATTGTGTTAAAAATTCCATCAAAACGTCGACTTACAAAATTTGTGTTAAAACAAAATATAATAGTGCTAATTAAATTTTCGATTGGTGATGAGTAAATATATTTCCTAGAGTTAACATAGATATCAAATTAGTTTTCTTTTAAATGATTTTTTCTTTTTATATTTATTTCCATTTTAAGAGATACAATTTTTTGGAATTCTTGACATTATTTAAGATTTAATCAAAATGTTGATTTGACATATTTTAATTGGTCGTTTAAAATTTTATGTGGACACCCTTAGATGCATAAAATTTCCTTTTATTAGTTTTTTTTTGTTAAGCTTTTTATTTTGATTTTCTATAGAGTTAGCATAGATATCAAGTTAATTTCCTTTTAAACTATTTTTTTTTGTTAATTTAGCTCTTTTGATATTGATTTCCATTTTAAGAGACATTATGTTTCAGCATATAATTTCCTTTTTCTTTATTTGTTTGTTAAGCTTTTTATATTGATTTTCCATATAGTTATCATAAATATCAAATTAGTTTTATTTCAAATGGTTTTTTTTGCTTTGTTAATTTAGCTCTTTTGATATTTATGATATATCATGGTTTTTAGCCTGTTTAGGCCATGATATAAGTCCTTTTTATAGTGTTTTTCTAGTGTTTTGTAGTCTTTTAGAGTCTTTTACAGGTTATAGCACGTTTGGAGCATAATTGGAAATATTGGAGCTTTCTCGAACATTCTGGAGCGAAGCAGAGATCCGTGTAGCTGAGACATCAAAATCACCTGAGTATCGATCGATACTGCCTAGTATCGATCGATACCCGTCGAGGAAACAGAAGGATCGCGACTTATTGAAGAGTTGAAGAATTGCAGAATTGGCCCAGAAGACTTTGATATTTACAAGATGGCCCAGAACGTGTTTTAGCTTATAAATTAGGTTTTCAGCCACCTGTTTAGAGAAAGCTTTATTTTGTAAGCTTTATTTTACTTTGGTTTGAGAGAGACAAGTCTGAATCTCCCTTCGTCCGAGATCAGATCTCAAAACCTCTTGTTATTCTTATTCTATTGATGATTTATTCAGTTATGTTGATTGTTTCATTCTCCATGTCTGAGTAGATCCACTTTAGGTTCAGGGTTCTCATAAGGGTTTTCTCTGAATGCTAGGTTGATTAGTTTATTAGGATTCACCATCTGAATTAGTTCTTCGCCTTAGGTTGTGTTCAAAGCTAATTCTAGGTTGACGAATCTGGAACTTAGATCTTAGGATAATTGATTAGGCACGACAGCGCGATTAATTACCTGATAGAACCTAGGTGAGCAAATTGATTATTCGCAAAGAGATTTGGTTTAATTGATTTGTGAACACATCAAACATGATATTAAAGCTGATTTAGACTTTAGGATTCGCAAAGAGATTTGGAATTCCTAGGATTTAGATTTAGATAGTTTTCGCAACGACAGTTGGTTAATTATACCTTAGTGATTTGAGTTCAAGAACTGCGCTAAATCTGAATCCTGATTAGTTAGTTTATCTGCATTCATTGATTTCCTAAGAAATACCCTGAGCCTATATTTCCTCCATTGAATTACAACTCGTTTAATTTCTGCACTGCTTTCAATTACATATGTTTGGCTTAGCTTAATTCGATACTATACAATCTATTGTGCATCTCTGTGAGTCTTTGTGGTTCGACCCCTAGCTATATTACAACTACTGCTTTAGTACTGTTACGGTATTAATTTGAGCATATCAAATTTGGCGCCGTTGCCGGGGACTCAATTCGCCATTAGATTTTAGTTTGAGGATTTCGACTAAGTTCGTCGGTATCGATCGATACTCTTTAGTATCGGTCGATACTCGTCGTCTTCTTTTGTTGATATCGATCGACACCACTTGGTATCGATCGATACGCAACATATTTTTTTTAGTTACTTACGTGCCTTGTCTAGTGTTTTGTTTTCAGGTGTATGCATGTTCGTGAAACCAGAAGCAACAAGAGCACTCAGCTAGTTGAACTGTCACTGGAACAGCTAGCGCTTGTGGAACGCACAAACAGAAAGACCAAGCAAACATCAGGGATGAACAACCCAGTGGTTTTAAGAGCTGATGAAGCTGGAGTCTTGAGAGACCGAGAGGGTCATGTGTGCAATGAAGGAGGGCAGCGACTTGATGAAGCTAGAAACGTCGTTGTCCCTGCTGCTGTTGTTGAGATTGTCGCGCCAGCTGGGAGCGCCAACGTTGGGAATGCTGCAGATGTTCGAGCTAGGACACTTGGCGAGCACAACAGACATTATCAGTTCTATGCCAATCGATCTGCGATTCGCATCCCAACTTTTCAGAGGAACGACTTCGAGCTGAAGCCTGCTTACTATGCTCTCGTGAGTCAGAGTCCTTTCCATGGCCTACCTCATGAGCATCCCATGGATCATATCGAAAGGTTCGAAGATTTGGTCACTGTTATGAAGTACAATGAAGTGCCCAATGAGTTCCTATTTTGCACACTCTTCCCATACTCTCTTAGTGGAGATGCTGCTTATTGGCTGAAGCAGTTGGCTCCTGGTTCGCTAACTACTTGGAATGAGACGAAGACTGCATTCCTGTGCAATTTCTATGATGATGCGAGATCCGAAGAGCTCAGGAACAAAATTTCCCAGTTTTCTCAAGGTCCAACAGAGGGACTCAAGGCTGCTTGGATTCGCTTCAAATCATATCAGAGAGATTGTCCGCACCATGGGTTCAATCAGGTTCAGCTG
>PKML01069064.1:174781-196320 GCA_002933935.1 Eutrema yunnanense | reverse complement strand
TCTTTTCGATGGTTCATGAACAGGTGAGTCTCTACGTTTTCAAACCTCTTTCTCTGGTTTAGTCTTCTATTTGCTTGAGGGCAAACAAAGGCTAAGTCTGGGGGAGTTGATATATCATGGTTTTTACCCTGTTTAGGCCAAGATATAAGTCCTTTTTATAAAGTCATTCTAGTGTTTAGTAGTCTTTTAGAGTCTTTTACAGGTTATAGCACGTTTGGAGCATAATTGGAAATATTGGAGCTTTCTCGAACATTCTGGAGCGAAGCAGAGATCCGTGTAGCTGAGACATCAAAATCACCTGAGTATCGATCGATACTGCCTAGTATCGATCGATACCCGTCGAGGAAACAGAAGGATCGCGACTTATTGAAAAGTTGAAGAATTGCATAATTGGCCCAGAAGACTTTGATATTTACAAGATGGCCCAGAACGTGTTTTAGCTTATAAATTAGGTTTTCAGCCACCTGTTTAGAGAAGGCTTTATTTTGTAAGCTTTATTTTACTTTGGTTTAAGAGAGACAAGTCTGAATCTCCCTTCGTCCGAGATCAGATCTCAAAACCTCTTGTTATTCTTATTCTATTGATGATTTATTCAGTTATGTTGATTGTTTTATTCTCCATGTCTGAGTAGATCCACTTTAGGTTTAGGGTTCTCATAAGGGTTTTCTATGAATGCTAGGTTGATTAGTTTATTAGGATTCACCATCTGAATTAGTTCTTCGCCTTAGGTTGTGTTCAAAGCTAATTCTAGGTTGACGAATCTGGAACTTAGATCTTAGGATAATTGATTAGGCACGACAGTGCGATTAATTACCTGATAGAACCTAGGTGAGCAAATTGATTATTCGCAAAGAGATTTGGTTTAATTGATTTGTGAACACATCAAACCTGATATTAAAGCTGATTTAGACTTTAGGATTCGCAAAGAGATTTGGAATTCCTAGGATTTAGATTTAGATAGTTTTCGCAACGACAGTTGGTTAATTATACCTTAGTGATTTGAGTTCAAGAACTGCGCTAAATCTGAATCATGATTAGTTAGTTTATCTGCATTCATTGATTTCCTGAGAAATATCCTGAGCCTATATTTCCTCCATTGAATTACAATTCGTTTAATTTCTGCACTGCTTTCAATTACATATGTTTGGCTTAGCTTAATTCGATACTATACAATCTATTGTGCATCTCTGTGAGTCTTTGTGGTTCGACCCCTAGCTATATTACAACTACTGCTTTAATACTGTTAGGGTATTAATTTGAGCATATCAAATTTGGCGCCGTTGCCAGGGACTCAATTCGCCATTAGATTTTAGTTTGAGAATTTCGACTAAGTTCGTCGGTATCAATCGATACTCTGTAGTATCGGTCGATACTCGTCGTCTTCTTTTGTTGATATCGATCGACACCACTTGGTATCGATCGATACGCAACGTATTTTTTTTTAGTTACTTACGTGCCTTGTCTAGTGTTTTGTTTTCAGGTGTATGCATGTTCGTGAAACCAGAAGCAACAAGAGCACTCAGCTAGTTGAACTGTCACTGGAACAGCTAGCGCTTGTGGAACGCACAAACAGAAAGACCAAGCAAACATCAGGGATGAACAACCCAGTGGTTTTAAGAGCTGATGAAGCTGGAGTCTTGAGAGACCGAGAGGGTCATGTGTGCAATGAAGGAGGGCAGCGACTTGATGAAGTTGGAAACGTCGTTGTCCCTGCTGATGTTGTTGAGATTGTCGCGCCAGCTGGGCGCGCCAACGTTGGGAATGCTGCAGGTGTTCGAGCTAGGACACTTGGCGAGCACAACAGACCTGATCAGTTCTATGCCAATCGATCTGCGATTCGCATCCCAACTTTTCAGAGGATCGACTTCGAGCTGAAGCCTGCTTACTATGCTCTCGTGAGTCAGAGTCCTTTCCATGGCCTACCTCTTGAGCATCCCATGGATCATATCGAAAGGTTCGAAGATTTGGTCACTGGTATGAAGTACAATGGAGTGCCCAATGAGTTCCTATTTTGCAAACTCTTCCCATACTCTCTTAGTGGAGATGCTGCTTATTGGCTAAAGCAGTTGGCTCCTGGTTCGCTAACTACATGGAATGAGACGAAGAATGCATTCATGTGCAATTTCTATGATGATGCGAGATCCGAAGAGCTCAGGAACAAAATTTCCCAGTTTTCTCAAGGTCCAACAGAGGGACTCAAGGCTGCTTGGATTCGCTTCAAATCATATCAGAGAGATTGTGCGCACCATGGGTTCAATCAGGTTCAGCTGCTGGGCACCTTCTACAGAGGGATCGATTGGAGGTACCAGATGGCTTTGGATACTGCGAGTAATGGGAACTTCAACACCAGGTATCCAGATGATGCAGTTATGCTGATTGAGAACTTGGCGTTTAACAATAGCACCAAGAATGCTGATTTCGACAGGAAGAAGCAAGCTGCATGAATTGATGGATCTCAGATTGCTGAAGTTCAAGCGAAGCTGGATATTTTGCTTGGGAAGTCGAAGAAGACTGTGCACTTTGCTGATGGAGTCAATAATATCGGTGGAGATGAAATGAAAGATTGTAACTACGTTGGTGGTTCTGGATTTCAGGGTCAGCAATTTGGGTACAACAACAACCGGAACTTCAGCAACAACACTCGCAATTACGGGAATTCTTCGTACCAGCCCATCTCTCCAAAGTCTACAGATAATAAAATGGAATCCATGCTTGAGCAGATTCTTCAGGGACAACAAAAACTGCAAATGGATTTCAATGGGAAGATTGACCATCTGTACACTGATCTCAATGAGAAAATTGACCACCTGAATGGGAAGATTGAAGCTGTCAACCTTAGTCAGAAGAAGCTGGAAACTCAGGTTGCTCAGACCGCATCAGCTATGCAGAGGCATGAAGGTTTTCTTCCAGGGAGAACTGAAAATCCAAAAGCACACGTCAATGCGATCTCCTCAAGTGCAGAAAATTTCGACGAGGATCCTGAAATCGCCAGGGCATCGATCGATACCCCCAAGTGTCGATCGATGCCGGTTACAATTCTGAAACGAGATACTTCCAAATCCCGTGTATCGATCGATACCCCATTAGTATCGGTCGATACTGAGGCGATTTCTGAGGAGACACCTGGGGTTTCGACTGTGGTGCCTAAGGTAGTTGCAGAACGAGTGTATATACCCAATATGCTTTATCCTATAATTCCTAAGCTGACAAGGAAGGAATGGGAGGACGCTAGATGCAAGGCTTTGCTGGATAAGCAGAATGTGGAGCCTCTTTCTGATGATGATGTATCTGCCAAGGACGATTCAACCGCTCTAGTATCGATCGATACCCTACCTGGTGTCGATCGATACCCCTCACAGAACGAGCCATAAATTGTGAAAACACCTGAGGTGATCGAAGAACGAGTTCGCAAGCCCAAAAAGATGAATCCTATTCCTCAGCACCTCAGAGATCCCATCACTCCAAAGCAGCTGCGTGGCTTTGAGAAGAGGGTACGAAGGATACCCCACTCGTTTACTTTTGTAGAAGCTCTAGAGGGCTGGCCTCTGCTAAGTCACTTCAAGGATTGCAGAGAAACAGAGGAAGAGATCAAGGCACTCTTCATTAAGGCCAGGAGTACATTTCCTTAAACATTTTAAAAATTCTGGAGTGGGTCCAGGGTGTAGGCCCCTCTCGCCACCCCCTAGAGACAGGCCTGGTCATGGGTTCCAATTCAGACATGGGTGGTGGAATTTCAAAATCAAAAAAGGATCTACGCACTTTGCTCAATCAAATTCGCTTATGGCAGTTTCTTTGATAAGTGGAATCGCTTTTTTTATTTCTTTGTTTATCCTAGTGATGGTTAACTTCGATGTCTCTCTTAGTAGAGTACTTGTTTCTGGTGAGTTTTCTCTGCCGGCGGAAAGTCTTGTTATCAACCGGTGATTGAATTCCTACCTCGTGGTATAGAGGTTTCACTTGGGTTTTTGATCCCGAAATCACTGGAAAATCATTTTGTTAGAACAAGGAATAAGGTTTTCTATTATATCGAATCGGGAGAACAAAAAAAGTCAAACATTTCAAAAAAATCTCTGATATAGAAGCGTTGGTATCAGATTGCCGAAGTTCCAGGACTATTGTTAGAAGCATCGGGTTTTGTCACGAGGTGTGCAATTCAAAAGTTTAGCGTAAAGATGCTACATATGCACACAATTCACATTAGATTAAGATTGAATATGGAGAAGGAAATAACGGATCTTATTTCGTTAGCGAAAATACATCTTAGATGGAGGAGACGGTGGTGAAAAAAACGGATGCGTGGACGGTGAGGAAGACAGATGCGTGGAAGAATTTTTCTACGAGGATGCGTGGGCGGTCTTTGTAAAAGACATTTGCAGAAGATATAAGAAATACAAATGGGAATAGATTTCAATTGGTAAATAAAAAAGGGATGAATAATAAAAAAAAACAAAGTACAAATGTCATAAAATAAAAAAAGGAGACCTATGGTCGATAGTAGATAACATGGTCTGAAGTAGTCAATGGGATGAAAAGTCTTTTACCACTCCTTTTGGCGGAATATAATATTGATTTCTTATTTTCCTAGTTTGATAATGAGATTATGTCATCTCACCTAATGTCCCAATAATAAAAGGAATTTATACTATTACAACAAAATCAGTGTTTATTATAACACTAGATTAAGTTTCGCATATATGTGGTATTTATAATTTAATATTTTATAATTTGTAGAAAACAAAATAAAACACAAAATCATATCACCCATAAAAATAAAGAAAATAAGATTGAAAATGCGAAATCACCCACGAATAGAGAAGCCTAAGAGAGTAACAAATATTTATTTATTTATTTTTATTTTCTTTTTTTTCTTCAATTATTTGGTTTTTTTTTTAACTTTGCCTTTTAGGATAAATTTTAAATTTTTTTTTTCTTTTTGTTTACAAACTTTACATTTTCCAATTATCAATCAATTATTAATTTTTCCTTTTATTGTTAGTATTATGTGTCAAAATCTGATCAATTAATTTTTTATTTTACTTTCCTAATAACGCTTAATGTCAATGTCAACGCTCATGAAATAATCGCCACAGTCTGTAAACGTCTAGCGCTTAGGCACCGCCTAGACCGCTTTCAAAACACTGATTTAAACACCCGTTTTAGTTCAAATCGGTTTTACCGGTTACGATTTCTTTGGCACACATATAACAACATCATGTCCAAAATGGTTAAGGAAACCACCGATAGGCGATGACAATTTAAGAACCGATTCAAATCGCTTTTACCGGTTACGACTTCTTTGGCACACAGATAACAACATCATGTCCAAAACGGTTAAGGAAAAAACCGACGGGCGATGACAATTTAAGAATCGCTTGCAATACCAACACCTTATCCCACAAAGCAACATAATAAAACATAACAAATACGACAAACAAGAAAAAATACGACAAAAAAACATTTTAAACAAACATATCAAGAATACGAATTGCAAACAAACCCGGGCACTAATCCCTAGTCTAAAGAAATGACACAAAATCAAAAGACCATAAGTCTTGCCATCAAAGAATGAATGAGAAACTTTACAAGCTAATAAGTTAGTTACTGAGTACAGCCGATTTGGCTTCAGTTACAAGAGAACAAGCCCGAGATTATTGTCTCCGACATGATCCAAGAACCGTAACTTGAGCAAGATTCTTCAAACGTTTAACCACTGTATTTGCAGAGGTTTTCGAAACCCATGTACTCGTGCCGTTGGAATTTGCCGATCATGTTCACTATTCCCACGCCACCTACGAACAAATGATAACAAAATTACACATCTTCCAAAGATGATTAAAATCCGCTACTAGCTGCGTATAAGCTTACAGAACAAAGCAAATACTAAAAACTAATATATGCTTAAAGCAAAACAAATTGAAAGCATTCGAAATTGTAGAGAAAGTCGCTTATTTATTGTGTATTATTCATAAATTCATAAAATCTCCTAATTTGTAGCTTAGGCATTAGGATGATTGAGTGTGTAGGAAGGTAGTGTGACTCACACACACGCACAAGTTAGCAGAATAAGGAAGAAAAAAAAAAGTTTTAGGTGAGAAGGGAGGTCACATACCAAGCGATATCGCACTGATAAAAATCATGGAGGCAAGGATGAAGATGATGAGAGAAGCTCGGCCGAGGACTGTAATCAGTCTTCTGACTACATGTTGTCCAACCAAAGCTGCAATTGTTGCCACTCCCACAAGGTACAGAGCTGCACAAAAGTAAAGCAGATAATGTGAAGTTATCGATCCCGAGGTAAGAAAACAGCCTTATATCGAACAGAAGGACAGGGGAACTCACCATATGGAACAGGGAATCGTTTGAGAAGATAGTATTCTACAACAGACATGGATGAAGAGAACGTCATTGCAAATGTGGCTGTGGCACTTGAGACCTACAAAATAAAACAAGAACAAGTGATTCTCGATTATAATGTTGTTTTTGAAGTATAATATCTGCAGAACTTAATAAATTCGCACCTGCGGCGGAACACCTAGTTCCAAAAACAATGGACCCATGATGAAACCTCCGCCTAAACCAAGTAAGCCACCAACTATGCCCGCCAATACGCCAAATGTACAGTAAAGAAGAAGCTGACCAACGGTAAAATTCGAGTCTCCTTGTCCCTTAGATGCAATGATTCTTCTACCCTGGTACAAAGCTACTGCCTCATAGCCTGATACACCAACTGCAACCGGTATCTGCAAGATGGTAGAAAACCGAAAGTATCTATAAGCAGTAATCGTGGATCTCTTAGCAAAAAACAAAATTGTAATTGATTCTATACCTGTAGCAAGTTTATGACCCAATATGCTACTGAACAAGTAGCCATATTTTGCTGTTTCCATGAAAAAAATAATGAAAAGTATCAATAAAGGTTGAACATGAACAAGTATGCTCAATTAATAGATATGTATGTGCATTAACCTTTATTATCTGCAGTGCCAGGAAAACAACCCAGACAAAAACCAGAAGCCCTAGTTCCTTCCAGTATACATTTTCAATAATACTAACCTGCAACATTAAAATGGTTAATTTTGACAAAACTTGCAAACATAGAACCAACCAACGGTAACGTGAAGAGAATGAGACTTACTTCTTCTTTCTTGTTGTTTTCATTGTTGGTGCTCGGAGCTGCGGGAAGAGGCATGTACTCAACTTCTGTGCCAGATACACCTGATGAAAATGATGTGAGCAGTGTTTTTCTAATAAAAGCAAAACAAGTCGCTGAAAAATGTTAAACCCAACGAAAATTCAACTCACCATTCGACTCTAAACGCTTAGAAGCTTCCTGCAGAACAGAACAGAATAAAAGTTTGATGGTTATTCATTAAGACTGGTACTGACTAGCTAAGGTGTTGGCTTATCCCTTCAACTACAGGTCCATTGAAAGAGGCTAAAAGTTCATATTAACAATATCCTAGAATGTACATCAAAGAATACTTCATTCCAAAACCGAAACCTCGCAAGAAGTTAAACATTAAATGATAAAAGTGTTGGGTTTATCCCTTCAACTACTGGTCCACTGGAGGAGGCTGACATATTATACAAAAATCTACTACCAAAACCAAAAATGGTGCCACGCAAGATTTTAGCGATGTACCTTTTTCTCTATAGTTTCCTTCTTCCAAGTCTCAGAACCTTTCAAAAACGCTTTTGTTGATGTGCCTGCATACATTGATAAAAGAATGGTCATTCCAAGCCTAACCGCCGATGACAAAAAGGCCATATATCTGAGTCTTACCTAGAAAGAGGATGATGAGTAGAACAGTGACCATCCAATCTGGAAAAATCACATTGAAAGCAACCCCAACGCTGATCCCGAGCATTAGCATCGGTTGGATCAGGAGCGCTAGATCATAGTCAATGATTGGCATATCAAGCGTCGGATGCCTCAATCTAAGATTGTAATACACAGTTGACACAGAAGCACCCATGATCATGCCTATGAAAATGAGCATATCATATCATATAATGAAAACTTAAGATCCTCAAAAAAAACACCAAAGAGAAAATGTAGAATGTTTACTCATGAGCCTTCTTACATTTTGACATCGCTGTGGCGGATTTTGGATCAAACCCAATAATCAAACTGATCATAGGCACAAAAATCCCACCTCCACCAACACCTCCTACGCTACCAAAGGCAGCACCGAAGAATCCAATGAGAGTGCCGAGAACGATTTGCCAGTTAAACTCAAATTCCTGGAGATTGATTTTGTGATTCCGAATCAGAGTTGATATATCAAAGAGAAGATTGCCACACACAATTTTCGCATCAAGGAAGAAAATAATCATAAGGCTTTGAGGAAAGCATGGTCAAATAATTCATTTCTTAGTTTCTATCGAGCTAATATATGGCGCATATTTCTACTGATGTAATAATTTGCTTCGAAGTTTATGTAATGACAGAGCACTCCAGTTTTGGTTCGAAGCCAGGAGCTGATTCTCGAAACTAAGAGCTGGTTTTCGGAAAATCTCTATTTTATGTTTAAAGATACTCAAAACAAAGATGCACTTGTTGTAAAAAAAAAATTTTTTGGATGAATAAATTTTACATTCGATAAAAAAAAAAAAAAAGACTTTTGTAAACTCGTTTTGATATCAATGAATTCTCGATAAGATTGATGGCGAAAAGACTTACGGGCCAGACGTGATGATAACTTGTTTGGTCAGATTCCCATAGAAAATTCACGGCTCTGAGGAAGAAACTGGGCTCGTCACTTTCTCGCGTTTGTGAATCAAACTTGAGAGATTTTCCTGTGAAGCTCCTCTCAGCGGAAACGAAGGCAAAAGCTAGAGAGAGACTGATGAAGAGAACGATTACCGTTCTCAGACTCCGACGATTGGATCTGAATTCCGCCATTGAAAATTCGAAAAAAAATCACAGCAACTTCAAAACGATTAATCGATCTGTATTATATACGCCGAAAACTTGAAAAAAGCTAAGAGAAAATCGAAGCCATGGGTTGAAGAACGAAAGGGAGAATAACGTAGGAAGAAACCATAATCATGTGAAGAAGAAGAAGAAGAAGAAGAAGAAGAGGAGAATGTGTTGCTTCTACGATCTAATTAGTTTGCAAGCGAGATCGAATTTTCAGAATTTTTTTCTCGAGAAAAAAAATCAGAGAGAGAGAAAATGGGATTCGAGGGAGAAGATTCAAATACGTAGGAAAATGAGAGAGATGGATGGAGATGATTATATGGAAGAGAATGCCAAGTAGACGGCTGATTTCGTATGTTGCGTTTGTTTTCTTTCTAATCTATCTATGTGGTTTTTTTTTTGTTTATTCCACTTCAGAGTTTGAATCTAGACGTTAGGCCTCGCAAAATACAAAAATCAAACCGGAATCAAACCGAATTAGACTGAACCAAATAGTTATAAATATTCGAATTGTTCATTTTATAAAATATTTTGGTACTTGAATCGAAACTCGAACGGGTATCCGAAATATACGAAATACAATTATATATATAAATATTATATATCTTTAGTTTTGAAATAACCAAAATACTCAAAATTACAATTATAAACTGAATATATTAGTTATGTTTAGTCCAAAATAATCAAAATATTCGAAATATTCGAAAACATTTAGTTATATTTGTCAAAATTAAATAATTTTTGCATAATTTAACCAAATTTTATTTAAATTAAACAATTTTTTAAAGTTTTTTTGAAAATTGGAATAAATTTAGAGTATCCGAAACCGACCCGAACCCGGGCAGAACTAATTCGAAAAAAAAAATACCCGAATGGATCATAGATTTCTAAAATTTGGATATCCGAAACCCGAAAAAATCAACCTGAATTCGAACAAGTATCCGAATGTCGAGATCTACTCGACGTGGTAGATTGAAGTGACGTATGAGGAGGTGGGTGTCATCTAGCTGTTTTTCTTTTGAAAATAGGATAAGTGTTGTCATTAATGACCCCAGATTATAGATCATGGAATAAAAAATAGATTTATTTGATGTAATTCTGAAAATAATTAGTTTTTTGGGTTGGCTGACTTGACCTAGTAGATTATATCTAGTATAGAGTGTGGAAAACGAAGATGGTGGTGATAGCGATGACAAAAAAAAAAAAAAAGCAAAAAAGAAGGGAATGGATTTGAGTTTGGATTTGAAGATTCAGTAGCGAATTTTGTTGATGAGTTGTTTGTTGAGCCGACACAAATGTGGTTGGTAATTAAAGACGACCTAAGGAAAGCATATTTATGCTTCGAAAGGGACTTAACTAGGCATGTACATAAAAATCGGAACCGAAATATTTTAACCAGAACCGAACATATATACATGAACTGGAATCGATCCGAAATTTCCAAAATACTCATTGGATCCTATTCATTGATACCTATGGGTATCTGATAATACCGGAACCGAATCAAAAATATTTCGGGCATCCGAATACCCGAAATATAATTATATATCCAAAAATATTAAATATATATAAGGTTTTTGAGTATATTTTTGGTATTATGGGTATATTTTATTTAGTTTTTTTTTCGTTTTTGAGTATATTTTCGGGTTTTCAAATATAATTTTGAGTTTCCGGGTATATTTTTAGTATTTCGGGTATATTTTCCTTAAACTTTTTTCGGATTTTCATGTATCTTTTCGAGTTTTCGGGTATATTTTAGGCATTTCGGGTATATTTTAGGTATTTCGGGTAATAAATACTCCGAACCGATCCGGAACCGAAAAAGAACCGAAAAAGTTCGGGTATTTCCGGTTCTTAAATCTCGGAACCGAACCGACCCGAAACCGACTGGTACCGAACCGGAATCGAACCGAAATCATTTCGGTACCTATATGGATCCTAAACCTCTCTACCCAAAATACCTGAAACCGAACTGAATACTCGAATGCCTAGGCGTAGACTTAACGTTGAAATGCTCTCTTGGGTCAAATGATATTCTGCTGACAAGAAACATCAAATGCCTCAACACCTTGCTCCCATAACATTCGCAGCTCATAAATCAATACCTGCAAAAACACATCAAATGATCTCTTCAAGAACTCCCGTCTCATGCTCAAAGATGGTGGCAAATTGTAAGGTGTTACAATTACTGGCCACAAAGAATATTGTCTGCCATGCTTCCCAAAAGGGTTGAAACCATCGGTACATAATTCAAGGTATACGTTCCTCGCCTCATACGCAAAACTAGGATACATTGATTGAAAATGTTTTCATGCTCCTGCATCTGAGGGATGAGCGATTTCTCCATCCGTTGTATGCTCTGCATGCCATCTCATTGCTCCCACTATGCACTCTTATTGATATAACCTCTTCAATATCTCTGTTAACGGCAAATACCACATCCGTTTATATGGGACCGACACTCTTCTGCTTGTTTCCTTATACCGAGGTTTGCGATAAAAATTGCATGTCGAGTGGACTGCGTCCTCTCTCCAGTAGAGCATACAGTTGTCGATGCATACATCTATCATCTGATACGGCAATCCTAGACCTTGAACAAGTTTATGTATCTCATAGTATGATGCCGGTGCAAGATTATCTTCTGGCAAAATATGTCTTTCACAAAATCAGCGATTGCATCAACGCACTCCTCACTCAAATTGAAATTCGTCTTTATACCCATCATCCTGTAGGACCAATAAATTCGCACAATAGACAGGATAAGATTTAATCACGATTGTATAAATAAACAGTAAGGAACAGAAGATTCATAAAACGATAAAGCATAAATAGATCTAAGGAGGCGAGATGAATCTCTTTCCTTAACTCAAAAAATCTTCTGTAGTGCGACGGGTTATAATAGATCCATGAGTCCCAGGATACAACCAAAGTTTATCTGTATCATTTACACTTGATATCAGATCTGTCGAACCTTATAACTACGATACTCTCGAAATAAAAACTTAGTCTAAGCAGTAGGGAATTGAAGAACTTTTGCTAGAACCTTTAGGATGTGTTTTTAGTGTTTCAGAGGATGATTTTTAAGGTGAAAATCAGACAGTATATATAGGAGAGAGGCTAGGGTTTTTCCCAGACAGATATGGAATATTCCTCAAAATATTCTAGGGGCTACAATTTTTTAAGTCGGCCCGTCGAGTATCGATCGATACCGAGGGGTATCGATCGATACCTACAAAAGTCCACAAGCCCAACAAGGCCCAAGACGCGATCTGCGCGCATGTGGTCTTTTCTTCTCTTTTGTTGTTAGTCATTTAAATCAATGACACAACTACTCCAAACTATATACAAGAGAAAACATTTCTCAACTAGCACTGTGGGATTTTTGTTCTTCCCACAAATAGTTATAGCCAATGAAAACGTTTCATTTGAATGAGCTTAACTCATTTCTTTTTACACTATCACAATTTTATCAAGCCCTCAATCTTTGATAAAAATTAGTTCCAACAATCCCCCACATGAATAGAAATGACTCTAAACATATGAAAATTGAACATACTAGACAATCACTAGACATACTTGACTAGACTCATCTAGACGTAGACAGACTTTCGAGAGTATACGAAAATGTAACTGCATCTGAGAGGTAGCGTTTTCCAGCTTTGAACCAATCATTTTTTATATCTGTCGAGTTTACTCGGCTAATAGGTGAACATGATGTCTTGAACCACCCAGATTTTGATGTAAACTGAGACAACTGATATCGCACATCAACATTTTCTCGTAGAACTTTGTTCTCTATTGTGTTCATTTTGGCCTTGAACATGCCTGATTTTTCGTGAGTGAACTTGGAGAATATAGCCTTCTCATTCATTCTCCTAGAAACGGCCCTCATTTCACACTTCACTAGGTGATCTTTTATTAGCTTGTTTTCAGAAGTGTCCTGTCACACTCCACTATTACACATCTATGCGATCATTAAAAGCCAACGCGTATCCTTACTATCCACAGGTAGCACTGTTTTATCATCCTAGGAACTGGGCAGATACATAGTCTCACAGTGCTCAATTTTGAATCAGTTCAACTTTTTTTTCCCTTTGAACCTAGATCTTGGGATCTCCAGTCACATAGGTGGGGTATCTGTCAAACGTCATCTTTTTCTATAGGCTTTAAACCCATTCCTTTTGATGATTTAACAAACTTGATCTCGAGGCTAACTTTTTGGGAAACAGATCCGCTAAGTTATCAGCCGTTTTGAGATCAGTTGTCTAAATGGTCTTATGTCATTCTCGAGATTTGCCATTTTATAACTTACTCATTGCCCGAGAGATAGCTCACTAACTCTCACAGTGTACACATAATGCTGGCACTTATTTTTCCCACATCGGGATATCTTCCAGAGAGTTTCGAAGCCATTCTGCTTCCTCTACAGCTTTTATCTAAAGCTATAAACTTTGACTCCTTGGTTAATTAGGCCAAGAGTACTTGTTTGGAAGATTTCCAGGATACTGCTGCACCACCAAGAGAAAATATTATCCACTTATAATATATGTCAGGTTTACTAGGCCAAGAGGTGAACATAATGTCTTGAACCCCCCCTGACTTTGATGTAAACCGAGACGACATATAACGCTGGATAATTCAAAATTCTAGTTATGGCTTTCCACAGAGTATGACCTGGATTACTCTTGTAGCGACTGAATGCGCTAAATCGGATCTAGTACGATTCATCAAGTACGTTAGACTTCCGATAATTCTTGCATACATCACTTGTGATACAACTTTATCACAATTGGAGTTATTGCAATCTTGTTTGAGTAGTTCTCAAAACATTCTAGGATCTTGAGACAAGATTATCCACTAATCTTATGTCTATCAAACTTTCCACTAAGCACATTATTAGTATGTTAGATTATGTCCTTCTTGCTTCCATGATGACCGTGTCATCATATAAACATAACAAAACGTATCCATGTGGAGTACTTTTGATGTATATCACCTTAAGTGATTTGGAAGCTATTTGACATCACTTTGTTGTCAAACTTTCCAAACTATTGCTTAGGAGCTAACTTAAGCTCGTATAAGGACTTTGCAAGTCTACTTATTTTCTTTTCTTGTTCAGGAGTGACATAACCCTCGGGTTGTTTCATGTAAATCTCCTCTTCTAAATTGTCGTTTAGAAAGGCAGATTTTACATCCATTTGATGGATTACAAGATCTCATATTGCTGTGATTCCAATCAGCGTACGACTAATTTCAACTTTAGCCTCTTCTGCTTCTTTACAGAAGTACCAGCATTGCTCGATCTAAGGTCCAATGCCCGTCAAGCATCGATCGATACCGAGGTGTATCGATCGATACCTCTAAAAGCGTAAGAGCCCAAGAGATCAATTGCTCGCCTCAATTCGTGAGGTACTAGAGCTTATCCTTTACACGGAAACTCATGTTCAAAGGAAGACACATTCCTTGGTTACCGTGATTACTTGGATGTCTGGTATATCTAATTTATACACCAGAAAGCAATCAACACTACATTGTGTGCATATGCAATGAAGATACAATCCACCGTTTTTGGTCTGATTGTCACCTTCTTAGGTGGTTGCTAGGCACCCCCACACTTTCATGTATTTGTATAAAAACACATTACTTTTCCAAAGTTCACATGAAACATTTCCAGTGACTTTGTGTGGTTTTTAGTTCAGGATATAACTTGTGGTAAGCAATGCTTCCCCCCACATTTCTGGACTAATCCAGAATCTTGCAACATTGCATTCATCATTTCCTTGAGAGTTATGTTCTTTCTTTCAGCAACTCCATTGGATTCAGGTGAGTAGGGATCAATCGTTTAATGGATACTACCATGTTCATGTCCTCTATCACTTCAAACTATGTTGATAGTTCTTTCGAGTTGGTTTTCAACCTCGAGTTTAAACTCCTTGAGTTTTCCAAGGTCTCGTATAACTATATTTCGTACAATCCTCAACGAAAGTCACGAAATATTTCTCACCACCTTTTGTATGAGTCAAACCAAGAGGTTCGCTCGATTGTGGTGTTTTAGTGAGTTTGGTTTGAACGCAAACCTCACACTCATCTTTGCTTATTTTATATTTCGGGATCTCATTCAATCTACGCATAGATTCGAATATAATGTGACTGAAACATTCAGATCAGATACTAAGAGATTCTGTACCATAAGCAAATGATTCTTTCTCATTAATGTCAACAACATTGGTTACATTAATTTTAAGTCCGACTGTCTCAACGTTAATTTGGACCAGTCCGTCCTTAATATAGACAACATTCTTTGTCAATACACGCTAATCAGCTTTGATAATTGACGATGAATTCGTGCCTAATTAGCATTGTGCACTAAATAAGATTTTTATGCATCTCTAGCACATGCTTTACATTAGTGAGAGTGAGCTTCTTTGAGAAGTCAACTTCAGCACCAAAATTCTTGTCATTATTTATGGTAGGAGAGAAACATTTCCATCTCAACGCATATATTGGTATAATACCACCACTCATGTGGGTTATGCTTAACCATATTGACTCCGAGGATGACATTACACATTTCTATCTCGACTACATTGGCTTGAGCCATTCCATTGTCTTTTACACCACCGAATCTAACAAAGATCACATCGTTGTTGTTAGTCATATTGAAATTTGATTTTGTTCAAGAGAAACAAACCAAATTAATATACTAACCAATACCCAACTCTCAAGTTAAATGGTAAAATTAAATTCGATTTCTAGAGTTAATTCAGAAAATTTGCAATTTAATAAACTTAATACAATATCGAATTGTATTAGTTTTCTTGAAAACATATCAAGAATCGCAAGAGGCCTGCTAATTTAGCCCAATGATTTAATTAACCGATTAAATCAGCCTCTAATACTTAATTGAACATCAATTAATTATTCCAAAATCGCAAATTTTTGGAAACATAGTATTGAGCTATTTGCAACATACTGCAACTTAACCCATCTTTAAAACCAAAGACGGTTTAACGATTTCAACGTTGTATCAATTTAATAATTAAACATTAAGAGTATTCGATGAGAATCTGAAACCCTTTTTTTATTTTAAACCGCATTATTAGTATGAGTTTGCGGACGTGTATAAACGGTTCGACAAGTGACAACTTTGCGGTGCTAATCCCGCGTTGTTTAGCGTTTGCGAATATCTCATAGCGTTTCTCGTAAAACCGGCTAAAATATTCATCAAAAGCGATTCAAGAAACGAATCGGCGAACGATCTACGGAGGTTCAGATTAGAACGCGCGATAGCGATTCTAAAACGATTTCATAATTCGTTATAATCCGCTTATCGAAACGACTAGAACCGCATGTGCGTGTTCTAAAGTTTGAACCGCAAACTTGCGTTCAAGTTCGAACCTCCTCAGAGCGTTCGTCAAACGGTTTCTCGAAATGCGTTTGATTAGCGTTTTAGACGCAATTTTAAACCTTTTGAAGGTGTTTATGAGAGACGTGATGAAGCGTTTAATAGTAAACTCCGCAGAGCGTTCTTCAAACCGTTCTCCAATGTGTTTGATGTTAGGTGTTCGCAAACCCTAACCCGGGAAGCGTTTTAAAAAACGTTCCAAGGTAACCACTTGCTTTGTACACAAGCTTCACATTTGTACCGATATATAGTTAAGAATCGCAATTCTAATGCTAAAATCGAACCAAACAGCATTGGTGTTGATCGATACACACATATGGTGTCGATCGATGCACACACAGTGTCGATCGATGCAAAAGAATTTTGCACAGACTCGACCGATGCGACTGTAGGTGTCGATCGATGCACACACGGTGTTGATCGATGCCCTACAAGTGTCGATCGATGCTCTACCAGTGTCGATCGATACAGACCCGAACTGGTCGATGCAAAGTAAGTTTGCACAGTGTCGATCGATGCACACTCAGTGTCGATCGATGCAAGTGAATTTTGCATAGGATCGATCGATGCACCACGGTGTCGATCGATGCTCAGCTGGTGTCGATCGATGCACTCATTGTCGATCGATGCATCCTAGGTGTCGATCGATGCAAGTGAATCTTTCACAGGATCGATCGATGCACCACTGTGTCGATCGATACATTTGAATTTTACGCAGTATTGATAGACATAGACCCAACATGGTCGATGCACAGTATCGATCGATGCACCTCAGTGTCGGCCGATACAAACTTTTGCATAGTATCGATCGATGCACCTCAGTGTCGACCGATACAAATTTTGCATAGTATCGATCGATACCACAATGTGTCGATCGATACTCACACGGTTTCGATCGCAATCGAACCTATCAAGAACCACATGGTGCGTTCGTTGATTACACCGTTCATTAATCGCAATTGATGACGGTTGTAGAAGATGTTTAAAAACAATACTGCTTCTACTACACGTTTCAAGTTGCTAAACAGCTTTTTGATAACGTTTGAGTATCACTAGCAGTTGAACATCTTAAAAAATAAACAGAAATTGCTTCTACTACACGTTTCAAGTTGCTCAAAAGCTTTTTGATAACGTTTGAGTATCATCAGCAGTAGAAGAATCGTTTTATAAACCGTTTGAAAACGTTTATTTACACGTGATTAAAGATCCGATTGAAGTAATAAAACAAAATCAGATCTTCTTTGAGTTAAGATTGTAGGACCAATAAATTCGCACAATAGACATGATAAGATTTAATCACGATTGTATAAATAAACAGTAAGGAACAAAAGATTCATAAAACGATAAAGCATAAATATATCTAAGGAGGCGAGATGAATCTCTTTCCTTAACTCAAAGAATCTTCCGTAGTGCGACGGATTATAATAGATCCATGAGTCCCAGGATACAACCAAAGTTTATCTGTATCATCTACACTTGATATCAGATCTGTCGAACCTTATAACTACGATACTCTCGAAATAAAGACTTACTCTAAGCAGTAGGGAATTGAAGAACTTTTGCTAGAACCTTTAGGATGTGTTTTTAGTGTTTCAGAGGATGATTTTTAAGGTGAAAATCGGCCAGTATATATAGGAGAGAGGCTAGGGTTTTTCGCAGACATATATGGAATATTCCTCAGAATATTCTAGGGGCTGCGATTTTTTAAGTCGGCCCGTCGAGTATCGATCGATACCTACAAAAGTCCACAAGCCCAACAAGGCCCAAGACGCGATCTGCGCGCATGTGGTCTTTTCTTCTCTTTTGTTGTTAGTCATTTAAATCAATGACACAACTACTCCAAACTATATACAAGAGAAAACATTTCTCAACTAGCACTGTGGGATTTTTGTTCTTCCCACAAATAGTTATTGTCAATGAAAACGTTTCATTTGAATGAGCTTAACTCATTTCTTTTCACACTAACACAATTTTATCAAGCCCTCAAGTTTTGATAAAAAATTAGTTCCAACACATCCTAGTTGCCGTTGATAAATGGGAATGTCCACCTCTACACCCATCATATAACGGATTCTTCGCAGCGTTTAACATATCAAAGAATCTTCGAGCTTCTAAGTTAGGTTATTCTCCTCTATCTCCATACTCAGCAACCGATGATATACTTTTACGAAATGCATCGTTCACCATTTGAACATGACCTACATTTTCTACTTCCATTTCAGGTTCTTCTAAGTTAGCGCTTTTCCCAATATATTGTTCACTAGTACTAGCATAATCCACTATTGTATCATTTTCTCCATGATAATACCAAATCTTGTAACCCGGCACAAACCCATTACAATACAAGTGTGACCATACTTCATCTATCACGATTAATCTACGATTCCGACAATTGGTACAAGGGCAGTAGATTTTACCGGTTTTTTTGTTTGCTTTCTTCTGCATACCCAAAAATGCCATGGATTCCTGCAGACTTTGTTTGTATTCTTCCGTAATTAAGCCTGTCTCCGAAATTTGATAAGGTTTGTCCATCCATGCTCGAAAATAATTATAAGGATCTGAATAAGACATTTTGGTAAGGAATTGTAGATGAGAGTTTTTTGTGATTGTAAATGAGAATGGTGGATACGTTTTTATAAAGAAATTGTGCGCGATTTCCGACAGATTTTCTACGGATTTTCGACGGATACCGACAATATTGAAACGGCTATCGACAACATTCAAACGGCTATGTAACGTCTACATTCTTTCAAACGGCTACAACATCCGTCTATATTCCGTCGGAAATTTCCGACGGATTTCCGACGGGTACAAATTTCCGACGAAGGTTAATGTAACGTCTATATTCTTTCAAACGGCTACAACATCCGTCTATATTCCGTCGGAATGATTATGACGGACACACGTCGTCGGAAATTCGTCGGAAATTTCCGACAGGCACATATTTCCAACGAAGGTTAATTTCGTCCGAATTCCGTCGGAAATGCTCATATTTTCTTGTAGTGTGGAGAGCAAAAGATTTAGCGATGAATACTGGATGGGGTCGCTCGTCATCTCATTGTGTGATAGAGAGCGTGTTCTACTGGATTAATGGCACGACTATTGATTGGTATGACTCCAAAGATAGGTTATGGACAACTTTGAAGGGTTTGGAAATATTGCCTAGGTTATCTTGTAGTGGTCATGTTAAATTGACAGATTATGTGGAAAATGGTGGTTTTGTTTGAAGAGTTTGAGTTTGAGTTTGTTAAGAACCAGAAGGAGAGAATAATTTGGTGTGCCGAAATTGCGATTGAAAAACGCCAGAAGGGGAGATTTGGGGGATGCTAGAGTGGTTTGACGATGTGTCTACAAACGATAAGCCATATAGTTTAGTGCATGCTCTTGCTACTACCATTTTATGAATACGTCATGAAGGCATGATTCATTTTAAAAAAGGAAAAAAATTAGATTATATCCTTTTAGATGTAAACTACAAAAAATAGAAAAAAGTAAAGTATCAGAAAAACCCGAAACTACAAAATCGAAAAATATAAACTATAAAATATATATAAGATTCATAATATATAAATTTATAAGAATAACAATTTGTTATTGTGTGTTTGATAATTAGAAGGTTTATGGATAATATCGATTCAAATTTCTTAATTGCGAATTATAAAACATAATTTGTAGAAAATTTAATGAAATCTTAATTTAAAATCAAATGATACAAGTCATAATTACACAGATTATCAAATTAAAAATTTAAACATTTTATTATTTTTCCGTGTATCACGTGGAACCTAATATAATCTAGTTAGATTATAAATATGCATGCATATACGCGGAATCTAATCTTGTGATAAATAAATACTAAACAATTTTGGTAAAATCATGACAAAAACAAAAGGTGGAGTAAAAAATAAAAGAAAAGAGAGAGGACTACATACTTAAAATTTGTGAAGAGAAAAGGAGATTTTACTCACATAACGCAACTATGGTAAAGATTTTGGAAAAGTGTAAACACTAGGGGTCGTTTTGATGTTTCTAAAAATACAAGAATAAAGGGAAAGAATCGTGACCAAAAAAAACAAAAGGGAAAAAAAAGTAAAAATGAAAGAAAAAAAATCTACAAGAACATAGAGAGATATAACTTGCGAAAGTCACTGCTGTTTCGGGATCGCAATCTATCTCGAAGCCTCGAAGGGAAAAACAAAATCTCTCAACTTTCTTCGATTTCTAAGGGAAGTCTCTCGCTAATCTCAAATTCGTCACGTCAAAGCCTGCTGAATCTTCAGACTCGTAAGGCAAAAATCTCGAGTTATACACATGCCACTTCATGGCTTTGTTGAAACATCTCTCTCAAATGGTTTCAGGTGGTTTAAGTTACAAAAGAGTGCTTTCTATTAAACAAGATAAGCTCTCTGTGTCGAGGACACAGTCGTCAACACATGATCTTCAGGAACTTGAGCAAGTCACTGTGTCGAGGACACAGTCGTCAACACAGAATCTTTAGAAACGTGAGCAAGTCACTGTGTCGGGGACACAGTCGCCAACACAGAACCTTCAGTACAAAAGCTCATGAGAATTAAATACTCATCTCCCATCCAACGGCTCTTTTGTTCTCTAACGTCTCCTTTTCAAAGAAAAGTTCTTTTAGGGTTTGTAAGCTCTCTTTTGATTCTCTATAAAGAGAGATGTAACATGAATCAATAATACAACTCTTGGAGACTTCTTCTCTCCATTATTCTCTCTACTCTTCTCTATTCTCTCTCATCTCTTATTCTCTTAAGCAATCCCTTCTCTATTCTCTTGATTCCGCAAGCTATACTCTTGAATTCTAACATGGTATCAGAGCTACGATCTTAATTCTTCTATTCTCTCCTTGATTTTCTCTTGTTCTATTTCAAAATCTTCAAAATTCTCAGTTTCTTTCAAAACGCCCACAAGGTGTTCGACGAAATTCCTAAACAAAATTCCAGTTTCTTTAAGAATGAGTTCTAGTGTTCTTGTCACTGATAACTCAAAACCCTTGATTGTCCCTACTATTCTCAAGGGAAACAACTATCTCTTGTGGTCTAGAACCACTAAAACCGCCGTTGGTGGTAGCAGACTTTGGAAGCATGTCGAATCAAGCGAATGCCCAAAGAAGACCCTCAAGAAGAAGGGCAAAGACAAGGAGTCCTTGTCTAATGAAGAGCTAGAAGAAGCTCTACAAGAAGAGTTAGA
>PKML01069064.1:158705-173575 GCA_002933935.1 Eutrema yunnanense | reverse complement strand
GATCCGATCAACAATCGACTTCTTGTGTCTAGAGATGTCAAGTTCATTGAAGGACAAGGATATTATGATAAGAAGGATTGGGAAGGTCTAAAGGATCTCTCGAGGTCATCGTCGGACCTAGCTACAAGTTTAAGGTTCTTACTTGATCATTTGGGAAAAGATGAACCACCAAGGCAAGGAAATGCAAATGGGGATGAATCTAACAGTAACTCAAATGAAGAAGAATCAATCCCAATAATACCACAAGATCATGAGTATGATCAAGAGGGGGAGCCGTCCCAAGATCAGGCTCAAGAGCAAGGGGAGTTGGGTATGGAAGAAAATGTGCCTACACCACAAGAAGAAGTGGAAGAGGTGGTCGAAGAAGTGGTCGAAGAAGTGGCTCAACCACTTAGAAGAAGCACTAGCCCCACGTTTCCCTCCAAATGGGTGGATAATCGGGTATATTACAACAATGAAGCCGTGGCTCATCCAATTCAAGCTACTTGTTCTATTGCCCTTTTGCCAACCGACCATCAAGCATTCCTTGGGAAGATTGAGCAAAATCGAGTTCCCAAGACTTATGAAGAGGCTAAAGATGAGAAGGTTTGGGTTGATGCAATAGGAGATGAAAAAGGAGCTATGGAAAGGAACCACACTTGGGATATTGCGGTTCTTCCAAAAGGAAAGAGAGCGGTTAGCTCTAAGTGGGTGTTCACCATCAAGTATAAGAGTAATGGTGACATAGAAATGTACAAGGCAAGACTGGTAGCAAGAGGTTTCACACAAACATATGGTGAAGATTACACGGATACCTTTGCTCCGGTGGCTAAGTTACCCACGGTGAGGGTAGTTTTATCTTTGGCTACTAACCTCTCTTGGAATCTATGGCAAATGGATGTCAAGAATGCATTCCTTCAAGGGGAACTTGAAGAAGAAGTTTACATGACTCCTCCACCCGGGCTTGGAGATCTTTGTAAACCCGGAGAAGTATTAAGGCTAAGGAAAGCCATTTATGGTTTGAAACAATCACCAAGAGCATGGTACCACAAGCTTAGCTCCACACTCACTAATCACGGTTTTCGGAAATCCCATTCGGATCACACCTTGTTCACTCTAAAAGGTGAAAAAGGCCTTGTTGTGGTTCTTGTGTATGTGGATGACCTTATCATAACCGGTGATGATAAAGAGGGTATCCAATTCACCAAGGCCTTCCTCAACACCACATTTGATATCAAGGATCTTGGAGAGTTGAAGTACTTCCTTGGACTTGAAGTGTGTAGATCACCGAATGGCTTGTTCCTTTCTCAAAGGAAATACACACTTGATCTCTTGAGTGAAACTGGAAAACTTGGCTCAAAACCGGCCAAGACTCCACTTGAAGATGGCTACAAGGTCAATAGAAAGGGGGAGAAATCGGATGAGAAGTTTAAGGATGTCCCTCAATATAGAAGACTTGTGGGAAAATTGATATATCTCACTCTTACGAGGCCAGATATATGTTTTGCAGTCAACCAAGTGAGTCAACATATGCAAGAACCCACGGTTTATCATTGGTCTATGGTAGAAAGGATACTTAGATATCTCAAAGGAAGCCCTGGCCAAGGTATATGGATGGGAAGGAATGGTAACACCGAGATTGTTGGGTATTGTGATGCGGATTGGGCTGGTGATAGAATAGATCGAAAGTCTACAACCGGTTATTGTACCTTCATCGGAGGAAACTTGGTGACTTGGAAGACAAAGAAGCAAAAGGTTGTATCTTGCTCAAGTGCGGAAGCGGAATATAGAGCTATGAGGAAGCTAACGAGTGAATTGACTTGGCTCAAAGCTCTTCTTAAAGACTTTGG
The DNA here is from genome assembly GCA_002933935.1 of Eutrema yunnanense. Classification (NCBI taxonomy): domain Eukaryota; kingdom Viridiplantae; phylum Streptophyta; class Magnoliopsida; order Brassicales; family Brassicaceae; genus Eutrema; species Eutrema yunnanense. The sequence continues at coordinate 171,746 of PKML01069064.1, read as the reverse complement.
TATTGAGCAAGAAGGACCAATCACCATGCATTGTGATAACCAAGCCGCGATCCACATTGCCACTAACTCAGTGTTCCATGAAAGAACCAAGCATATTGAGATCGATTGCCACAAGGTTCGTGAGAAGATTGAAGAAGGAGTTATCTTGCCATGTTACACAAAGAGTGAAGACCAATTGGCAGATATCTTCACAAAGGCCGCAAGTCTTAAGGTTTGCAACAACATCTATGGCAAACTAGGACTTGTGGACCTTACACACCCTTGATCTCATGTTCCCTAATCCATGGACTTCACACTCTTTTTCCCTTAACATGGTTTTGTCCCAAGTGGTTTTCCATGTTAAGGTTTTTAATGAGGTGATGTTCTTGGGTTTCCAAGCTTAGCCTTTTTATTGTCTCTACGGCTAAGCTTGAGGGGGAGTATTAAACAAGATAAGCTCTCTGTGTCGAGGACACAGTCGTCAACACATGATCTTCAGGAACTTGAGCAAGTCACTGTGTCGAGGACACAGTCGTCAACACAGAATCTTTAGAAACGTGAGCAAGTCACTGTGTCGAGGACACAGTCGCCAACACAGAACCTTCAGTACAAAAGCTCATGAGAATTAAATACTCATCTCCCATCCAACGGCTCTTTTGTTCTCTAACGTCTCTTTTTCAAAGAAAAGTTCTTTTAGGGTTTGTAAGCTCTCTTTTGATTCTCTATAAAGAGAGATGTAACATGAATCAATAATACAACTCTTGGAGACTTCTTCTCTCCATTATTCTCTCTACTCTTCTCTATTCTCTCTCATCTCTTATTCTCTTAAGCAATCCCTTCTCTATTCTCTTGATTCCGCAAGCTATACTCTTGAATTCTAACACTTTCTACCAATGAAATATACAACAAGCACACGATCCCACTTAGCAGATTACACACTCATTTAGCTACAGATATTTCTCCCCCACCGAACAGGATAAAGAGAAACCATACCTCTGTGACTATCGGATTTTCCATCTTTTTAAGAGTCTCTCAGTGTCATCCCTGAACTTGAGAATCTTTGCACAGTGTGGCCATCCTACGACCACTGCCCACAAATCAGACGCTCCAATATGAAACGATGAAGCCACTGATCCTTCCATGATCAGACCAAATTCTTTAGGACACACGCATTCAAGAGCAGCTGCTTTTTGACTCCCAGAATGAAAGGACGCCTGAAAAGATACACAAGGTTTATTATCGTAAGAAGAATGAAACAGTTGACTTGGAATAGGCTGAGCTGGCATAATCAGATGGTAAAGTGAAGACTCTGTGTGAAAACAAGCTACATGAGCTTTTTGTGGTAGTTATGAAAACACATATACGATTGATTTGAGATTGTGATCTATTCATTGTAATTCCTTTTCTTTCATCAATAAAGAGTTCTGATTTCTGTTTCTTAACAACGCCATGCGATGCAGGATTGATGAAAACCTGCCTGCTACCATGAACCTGTCTGCTGAGGAAAAAGTATGGAATGCATTATCACTTTGTTTGCATGCACTTACCTTTGTTTTTATGACATGATTCTGTGATGGATGAATTCAATAATTGATTACAATCGAAAAACAGAGGAGCTCAAGAAGAAGCGATCTGACTATTTGGTCTACAACATGACTACTTTGTTTTCCTGGTTTTGTCATGTCTCTAGGCATGAAAACTTTGATTAAAAAAGGTCGTAGCTGTCGTCGGGCGGAACCAGATTCGTCTTGGTCTTCCTAGCAAGGGACGCATGGCCACCGATACGCTAGATCTTCTCAAGGTGAGTGTTATGGGAGTGGCTGTAATTCCGTTTAATCTCCACTAGAAAATTGAGGACTGTGCTGGGAGATTTCCATGGAGATTTTTGCTGTTTCTTGTGCTGCTTGCTTGTTATCTGAGTTGCGAAAACTTCAACTTGTTCTGTGAATTCCTCATCTAGATGCTGTAAGGCACAATGCTCGTCTCCTTTATTCCAATTTTAAATATTCATTGCTCAAATTGTATATGGTTTTGTTTATGTTTGATCGTCTCTTGCTGAAGATCATATTCTCCTTGGTTCATTTTGATCCTTCAATTATCTGAAAGTGGACACAACGATTTACAATCTCATAGCTCATCTTGACTCTTTCTATCTTCTTACTTTCTCCTCTCTCTCATGAAAGATTGTCAAACAAGCTAATCCGCGGCAATATGTTGCCCAAATTCCCCAGGTACGCATTTGGAGAAAGGCAAAAGGTGCATTGAGTTTTATTATTATTATTGTTTGTTTGATGTTCTCAACTTGTAGTAGTAATCTCTTCTTTTTTTCTTGTCCTCCAGTTACCAAATACTGAAGTTTGGTTTCAAAGGCCAAAAGACATTGTCAAAAAGTTACTCTCATGAGATCTGGATCTAGGCATCATTGGTCTCGACATAGTTAGTGAATTTGGTCAGGTAAATGACATCGTATTTCTTTACCTTGATTAGCATATACATGCTGAGATTCTAGGATATCTTAGTACTGGTGCTTGCTATACTGATATTTATGGTAAGAGATCAAGAAACAAGTCTGATCCTGTTATCCTTTTTCTGTGATTTCCCTTGACATTGCCAAGCTATAATGTCTGAGTTAGCTTATATGACTTCGATATTTTGAGTTTTGTTTCTAGGGAAATGAAGATCTTATCATTGTCTTTGGAGACGGTCATCTATCCCTTGCGATACGTTCTAACATATACTAGTTGTGGCTTATCATCACTACTAGGCCTAACCACTACAGATGGCTATCTGAGTGCTTTTTTCATATGATTTCAGATACCCAATTATGGAATATTTGAGAATATAAATTCTCTGAAGGAGCTTGCACAAATGCCTCAATGGACTGAGGAAAGACCTTTACGAGTCGCTACAGGAGTCACTTATGTATGATGATGAGTTACAAGTGTTCCTTTGGTGCATTGTGGTCCTTTAATTTTTATTTCAGAATGCAATTTAATTGTTTTGGAATCATCCAACTTTTGTTTGCAGCTAGGCCCCAAATTTATGAAAGAAAACAACATAAAGAATGTGACTTTTTCAACTGCAGATGGAGCCCTAGAGGCAGCTCCTGCGGTGAGATGTACGTTAATTGCATATCAGCCTTAAGAGTTCGACTTATGTTCCCTTATTAGACTAGTAAGCTTCCATAAGGAGGCTTGGATTTTGTATAAAAGGGTAGAGTACATCAGGTGTTTCTGCAAGAGAGCTATCTTGTTTAAATTTTACCCATGGTTGCATTCTGGAAGAATTGTAGTCGGCTTGTAGAGTCTTGTTTTCATCGATAGTTCCTAGTATGTCGAAATGGCCTGAGATGTTGAATTATAACAATACTGAAAGAAGTCATGATTGTGTGCAGTGTTTGTTGACACAATTTTTCCCTTGTTAATTAGATGGGGATAGCTGATGCCATTTTAGACCTTGTGAGTAGGGATGTTAATATGAGCTCAAATTCACAGGGTTAGCCCGGGTCCTGTATAAAAAATTAAGCCTAAAACCCTGTATTTTATAATAGGGCTAAAAAGGGCTGAATTTATAGGGTTAAGTTTTTTACAGGGCCTAAGTTTTTAACCCTATTTTTTTAAATAAAAACCTAAACAACACCAAAATCAAATGTGTAAACAAAAATCATTTTTTCCGCCAAAAACGTAAAACTTGTTTTCCCGCTAAAAACGTAAAATTCCGTTATCCCGCCAAAAACGTAAAATTTCGTTATCCCGCCAAAAATGTAAAATTTCGCTTTCCCGCCAAAAACGTGAAATCATGTTTTCCCACCAAAAACGTAAAATTCTGTTTTCCCGCCAAAAACGTAAACTTTCATTTTCCCACCAAAAATGTAAAATTACGTTTTTCCGCCAAAAACGTAAATTCTCGTTTTTCCGCCAAAAACATAAAATCATGTTTTCCCGCCAAAAACGTAAAATCTCGTTTTTTGGCCAAAAACGTAAAATCCTGTTTTCCCGCCAAAACCGTAAAACCTCGTTTTTCCCGCCAAAAACGTAAAACCTCGTTTTTTCCGCCAAAAACGTAAAATCTCGTTTTCCCGCCAAAAACGTAAAATCTCGTTTTTCCGCCAAAAACGTAAAATCTCGTTTTTCCGGCAAAAACGTAAAATTTCTGGTTTCCCGCCAAAAATGTAAAATCCCGTTTTCCCGCCAAAAACGTAAAATTCTGTTTTCCCGCCAAAAATGTAAAATTCCGTTTTCCCGCCAAAAAAGCAAAATCCCGTTTTCCCGCCAAAAGTGTAAAACTTCATTTTTCCCGTCAAAAACGTAAAATCTCGTTTTCCCGATAAAAACGTAAAATCTTGTTTTCCCGCCAAAAACGTAAAATTCTGTTTTCCCGCCAAAAACGCAAAATCCCGTTTTCCCGCCAAAAACGTAAAATTTCGTTTTTTCCGCCAAAATTGTAAAATCTTGTTTTCCGTTAAAAACGTAAAATCTCGTTTTCCTGCCAAAAACGTAAAATCTCGTTTTCTCGCCAAAAACGTAAAATTCCGTTTTCCCGCCAAAATGTAAAATCCCGTTTTTCCGCCAAAAACGTAAAACCTCGTTTTTCCCGCCAAAAAAAGTAAAATCACGTTTTCCACAAAAAAACGTAAAATCACGTTTTTCCGCCAAAAACGTAAAAATGTTTGTTTTTTTTCTTTATGACTTATTAGTTGTGTTGTTTGTGTCTTACTCTCAAAACTTTATTATAAATGTTGTTTCTTAAGTAAAAAAAACATGACCACTTCAAAAAAGTCTCAAAAGGGTTTAACCCTATATTACAAATTTTATAGGGTTTAAAAAGGGTTAGAGTTCATTTAAGACTGGGTTTTAAATAAGCAGGGCTGGGTTGGGTTTAAAAACCCTTATTAACATCCCTACTTGTGAGCAGTGGGACAACGCTTAAAGAGAACAACTTGAAAGAGATTGAAGGAGGGGTGGTTCTGGAAAGCCAGGTTTGATGCGTAGATCTTTGGATCTGATTATTGTTTCTACACTTGGCAACCGTTATAGCAGATGATCTTTCCTTTTTGCTTACTATCAGGCTGCACTAGTGGCGAGCAGAAGGGCATTGACTGAGGCAAAAGGAGCACTAGACACAGTGCATGAGATTCTAGTAGGTGATATATAGTTTAGACGGTTGTGCTTCTTGTGATGTGCAGGGACCAACAATAAGTCCAATTTACTATAAACGAGATGGAAAAGTATCGATTGAGTTTTATGCCATTGTGATATGTGTACCTAAAAAAGCTCTATACGAGTCTGTGCAGCAACTGAGAACGGTTAGTAATGCCATCCATCTTTTCTTCGACCTCACCCTTTCACTCTAAGATGTGACATATTAATGGGATTTACAAATACGCCCAAACCATTTGCTTGTTGTCTGAAAAGGTGCAAATCAGGCTCATGTTTTGTTTGGTGATGTCATGAAATGTGATTGCAGGTGGGAGGAAGCGGTTTCACCTCTAACATACATTTTCGATGAGGGGACTCCTAGATGGAGTCAGCTTCTGAGTAACCTCGGACTTTGATCCTGCTTTATATCATTCAGACAGGTTTTGGTTTAGTGAATTGCATTCGTAGAAAGAAAGAAGACAAAGTTTTCGATCTTTTTTCTTTTTGGTTTATCTTTGATGGATCTTATAGAAGAAAAACAGAGATTATCTCGTTCCAGTTTCAGATGATAGTCACTTAAAACCAATTTTATCAAATTTAAATTCATTTTAATTTTCTTAGCAGGTTTTGCAGTTCAATTGGAACCAAAATTGAACTTATGTTTTATCTCGTTTGCTAGTTAAACGGAATGAATGAATGTAAAGGAGATCAAAACTTTCATAATGATGAAATACAGTGAAAGTCACAGCTGATCCATAAATCAATACTTCCCATTAAGGGCCGTGCTAGAATTTTGGTAGAGAAAACAAACAAAACAGCAACCTCTCAAGCTCTTCTTCTTCGCTTCCTCTTCTCTCTGTCGCTTTCATCCGAAAAAGAGGAAGACGATGAATCTGACTCAGAATCAAACTCGGAACCAGAACTGTCAGATTCTGATTCCGCAACTTGCTTCTGTTGTTGCATGATGTGGCGTGGCATGTTCTTCAGGTACTCTCTGAGATTCTCTGTGATTCCTCCAAGACCAATGGAAGTAAAGAAGTTGATTGCAAACCTCGTCTTTTTTGGATTATCTTTAGGGAAGATGGACTCAAGTGATTCTTGCATTGTTGGATCCCGAAGCCTCTCGTTAAGCAGCCTAATCCCCAAGTGTTGTGACAATTCCTGAAAAAGGATCTTAATAAAGATACGAGATGAGGAAGTTGTGTCTTCCTCGGTTAACCGAATGTAGGCAAGCACATGCCAGGGAAGTGCATATGTGCCCAATAAATGGGCGAAGAACTTGGCCATATTACGCAACTTGTTTGTCTCGAGACGATGGATCATGGAATACTGCTGAACAAAACATCTCTCAAAATTCTCTTGATGAATTTTGTTGATCATACAGAAACGCTGACCCAACAATCCATAGTAGCGCAGATATGTTCTCTCCTGGGAGCAGCATTCCAGGAGCATTATGCATAGTTCCATCTCTTGACCTGGTTCAAGTTCAAGTTTAATTTTAAGTAACTTGTGACCTGCTTCCTCAAAATCAACGCTGGACATTATGATTAGGTATATTGTCCTCCTTAGATTAACAAGATTAGTCTCTGTCTCGTCGCTTATTCTCATTTGTTCTTCATCATACCCATTTTCCTCCTCTGAACTAGCATCAGAGCCATCTTCATCCTCAGACTCCTCACCAAGTAACTCCTTCTTCAGCGCCTCGTATTTCTTTTCGTTCTCAAGGAAGTCAGGATCAGGTTTGAAAACATCCAGAGAGGTTTCAGGATTTATTACATCATCAAGAGATACATCATGCGAATATTTTTCTTCCACAAGATCTAGCTCAGGACGAACAGCCGGATGTCCCTGAAACCTTGCTTTCCTAACACCAAAGAGCCCTTCAATTAAATATTGAACTCTCTTATCTATCTCTCCCTCGTGCAGTATACCGAGAAACCGTTCAAAAATCCCATTCAATCCTTTTGGTGTAACATCCTGAAGCAGCGCACCACACTCTCTCACGAATCCTACAGCCACCTCGACACTGTCATCAGTCGGGTCTTGTGATACAGATAAACCGTAATAGAGAAGAACAGAGAAGCTTTGATACAGATACAGAGGATCAACGTTCATAAAACGCGGACCTCGACCTCATCAGCAAAAGGATCTTCGATGGAAGAAGAGATCCTACGCAAACGATGAGCAATCGTAACACAGAGAGTAGAGAGAGACAGAAACAACTTTCTTTAACAATTTTGATTAGTCTTTCCCAAATGTTTTACAATCCCCATATAACGATGTTCACTCGAATACGACAAATTGAAAGCTAAAATTATTCTTCTCATCCTGTGACTCAGCCAGTGACGTGGCTTAGTGACGTAGCCTCCTTTTCCTGTATCAAATCTTCCCCGTTTGAGAGAACCTTGACCACAAGGTTTATAAGAACAGTGTTGTTCCAGCCCTTCAATGGAAAACTCCAATGTAGCTTCAGCTGTAGAAAAAATGCCACCAGGATCCCAGACTTGGTTGGCTCGAAGCAATTCACTGAAAAACTCCCGGGTAGCTTCAGCTGTAGAGAAGATGTCACCAGGATCCCAAATGTGGTTGGCTCGAAGCAAAGAACTTGAAAGTTGCTTATGTTTGAATTTAAAACTCCAAGTCTTATACAGCTTCCTCTTCCACGAATCTGCAACCCAACCAATCAAGATCATATGTGCTTGCTTCTTCATCTTCCAGCTCATAAATGTTTTTCTATTTTTCTTAACTCCAACGTGACACATATGAGCAGGTTTATCCAATATTACGAATTGATCTGTTGAGTGAGTCAATACTTCCCTTCGCATCAGATCAAGGAGACGGTCTGGAGTGTCAAGAAAACATTTCACACCTCTCAGATTCACACATAAAAGTAACCTGATAAACTCCAGCGCATTGACCATTATATAAGCTTTCATGTGGTATTGAATAACCAGCTCAAACACCGTTTGTAGCTCACGACCAGAATCACTCTCTCTGTCAACAACTAAGCTAAAAAATAGCTCCAACCCCTTCTTATTTATTTCATAACCACGACACAACTCCTGCGAATCCCATTTCATGACACCAAGTAACCCAATCTTCTGTAATAAACTCAGCAATCTATCATATTTGAGAAACTTTTCTGTCCATTTCCCATAGCCATGTTCAACCAATACTCCACCAGGTTCCCACACACGATGGACTAGTTTAATATACAACAATGCCTGCTTCCTATAATTGCAGCCATAGGATTCTTCATGTAACTCACTGGAGTGACAACAATATAACCGTGGGATTGTGCGTTGTCTTCTTTTTGTGGTGTGCTTGAACTTGAACCACCAAGTCTTGCAAAGTTTTCTCTTCCTTGGAGCTGTAATCCAACCTAACTTTATGCGTGTATCCATTTCTGATACAACGCATTTTTTCCGGGAAGGAGATAACAAGTGCACTTCTAAACCATAATAACCAAGCAACAATTTCGGAACTCTCTCCTTGAGCTCTCTTAACGTGATTCCTTGTATATATGTCTCTGGTTGCTGTAGTATTCCTGTTAAGTCAGCCACTTCACACATACCCTTCAAGCTAATATAATCTGGAATTATTCGCTTCTTGTACTTGAACTTCCAAGACTTAGGAGACAAACTCAGTTTCCTCCTTTGTTGTAATCTGTATTTTCTAAGAAGCATTATGTCGAACACCTGAGGTGCACTGTCCTTGCCGTTTATACACTCAAAACCCGATTGAAACTGAACTTGATCGTTTCCCACAGTTGCATATGTGTATGGCAGATCCTTATTAACTTCCAAAGGTCTACTACAAACTCTTGCAGAAGTAAAGTGACTAATTCAAGGGCAATGATCTCCTCAGCGACTTGCTGGTTTACTAGATGTGCTATAAGTTTTACGGCAGCTAGTAATTGAGGCTTGTCATTACGCTTATACACTCTCTTTAGTTGCAAAACAACTCTTTTCAATAGAAGTTGAGCAACTTGAGGGAATTTGGCGTTAATAACAGCGACTAAAGCTGCAAAGACATGAGTGAATCCAGGATATGCCATTTGAGACTTCATACATTGTTAGTCAAAGACACGTTTTTTTTTGGGTGTGGATGGTGGAGGTTGGTGAAGAAGGCTTCAAATGTCAACATTTGTTGGCTCCTCATCTTGTATAAATACAGATGCAAGGAGAAGATCAAGATCATCCCAACATCCCAAAATCTCAAACAAAAGAAGAAGAGAAGAAACGTGAGAGAGAGAGAAAAAATAGAGATAATCTTTTTTCTGTAAGAAAATTATTCTTTTCACTCTTAGACTAAGTCCTCAAAAATCATTGATTCTTGATTTGTGAAAGGATAAGTTTGGGATCGGGTGTGAGTTGAGAGTGGTGTAAATTTCTCGGTTAATAATAAAAAGATCTGCAGCAGGTCCGGAGACGTAGGCAAAGTTGGCCGAACTCCGTTAACAAATTGTGTGTGTGTCTTATCGTTTCCATAATTCTGATTTATCGGAAATTTGACGAACGAAAATTTGGTGTTATTTCCTAACAACTGGTATCAGAGCGAGGTTGGGTGATCTCGGTCAAATTTCAGACGAGGTTACTGTTCACGTGAATAGTGAATTCGTGAATAGTGAAATTTTGTCGGCGACATCGGTTTGTCGACGGAGGTGTTCAAATACACGGTGGTTCGCAAAAACAATCAGAAACGATGGGAGGCGAAGATGGTTCGGCACACGGTATCGGAAAATTTGACGGTACATATTATGCATTTTGGAGAATGCAAATCGAGGATTATCTGTACGGAAGAAAGCTTCATCAACCACTGAGCAAGAAGCCTCAGAAGATGGATCAGGAAGAGTGGGATCTCCTTGACAGACAGGTTCTGGGTGTTATTAGGTTAACACTGTCGAAAAACGTTGCTCACAACGTTGCGAAGGAGAAGACCACGGAAGGGCTCATGAAAGTTCTCTCGGATATGTATGAGAAACCTTCAGCAAATAACAAGGTATTTCTCATGAAGAAACTCTTCCACTTGAAGATGGAAGAAGGTGGCCATGTTGCAGCACATGTGAACGAGTTCAACACGATTGTCAACCAATTATCATCCGTTGAAATCGAGTTTGATGATGAAGTGCGAGCACTGATTTTGCTGGCATCTCTGCCAAATAGTTGGGAGCCAATGAGGGCAGCGGTTAGTAATTCTGTGGGTACTCAAAAGCTTAAATTTAATGATGTTCGAGATCGTATCCTTGCGGAAGAAGTTCGTAGGATAGACTCTGGCGAAACATCAACGAGCTCTGCTTTCAATGTGGAAAACAGAGGCAGAAACCAAGACAGAAACAACCGGAATAGAGGCAGATCAAAGTCAAGGAATGGAAGAAGTCATTCCAAATTCAAGCAGCCTAATGAATGCTGGAATTGTGGAAAGACAGGCCACATCAAAAAGAATTGTTGGGCACCACCGAAGAAGGAAGACAACAAGGGAGGCGGAACCAATGTAGTCACCCATGAAATTGCTGATGCATTGGTAGTATCTGTTGATTCTCCGAGAAAACGTGAAGCTCATGATGCAGCTGTAAACATCGCCAAAGCATCGATCTCCTATGTTGATAGCCCGATCGATTCTTGGGTTCTTGACTCAGGAGCATCATTCCACACCACACCACACCACAACATTATGGAGAATTATGTTGCTGGAAATTATGGAAAGGTATATCTAGCCGATGGTTTACCTTTGGACATAGTTGGTATTGGAGATATCAACTTGAAGATGTCAGATGGACGTGTGTGGAAGATCACAAAGGTTAGACATGTGCCAAAGTTGATGCGAAATCTGATCTCAGTAGGACAACTTGATGATACAGGGCACAATGTCAATTTTGGTGGTGGAGCCTGGAAAGTAAAGAAATGTTCTATGGTGGTTGCTAAAGGTCATAAAAGAGGCACTCTTTATATGACGATGAGTTATCAAGATACAATTGCTGTTGTCGAGAATGCCAAACAAACCAAGTTGTGGCATTGTAGATTGGGACACATGAGTGAGAAAGGCATGAAGCTTTTGGTAGCAAATGGTGTGCTTCCGGATCTGAAGACGGTGGATCATGAGATGTGTGAAAGTTGCATCCTTGGAAAACAGAAACGGGTTAGTTTCTCAAAAGAAGGTAGAGAGCCAAAATCTGAGAAGTTGGAGCTGGTGCACACTGATGTGTGGGGACCCGTATCTGTCGCATCGCTAGGAGGTTCGTACTACTATGTGACCTTTATTGATGACTCCACAAGGAAAGTGTGGGTCTACTTCATGAAGAACAAGTATGAAGTGTTCTCGGTTTTCAAAAGATGGAAAGCCATGGTTGAGATTGAGACGAATCTCAAGTTGAAGTGCCTAAGGTCTGATAATGGTGGAGAGTACATTAGCGAAGAGTTCAGAAGATACTGCGCTGATAATGGGATAAAGATGGTGAAGACTATTCCTGGAACGCCTCAACAAAATGGAATAGCTGAAAGGATGAACAGAACCTTGAATGAGCGTGCAAGGAGCATGAGATTGCATTGTGGATTGCCTAAGACATTTTGGGCGGATGCAATCAATACCGCTGCCTTCTTAATAAACAGAGGACCGTCTGTTCCATTGGGATTCAAGATCCCTGAAGAAGTTTGGAACGGAAAGAAAGTAAATCTTTCTTATTTAAAAGTGTTTGGCTGCTTAGCTTATGTTCATGATGATAATGCTGCAAGAAGTAAACTTGATGCAAAATCTAAGAAGTGTCACTTCATTGGTTATGGTAACACGGAGTTCGGTTACCGGTTTTGGGATGATAAAAATCGGAAGATCATCCGCAGCAAGAATATTGTGTTCAATGAAGGAGCATTGTACAAGGATAAGCAAAAAGAAAGCTCAGAAAGGAAGGAGTATGTAGCTGTTGATTTGGGAGATATCCAAGCACCAGAGTTGCAAGAGGATACGCCAACACTAGAAGAACATATTTCTCAAGAAGAGAATAGTGAGGCAGATGAGAATGATGATTCTGAAGAGATTCCACATACGCCAGTTACAGAGTTGCGACGGTCAAACAGAATCATCAAGAAACCTGTAAGATTTTCTCCATCGCTCAATTACATTCTACTCACAGATAGAGGTGAGCCTGAATGTTATGAAGAGGCAATGCAAGTTGATGAATCGATTAAGTGGGAGCTTGCAATGAACGATGAGATGGACTCGTTGATGTCCAATCATACATGGGAGTTAGCTGAATTGCCTAAGGAGAAAAAGGCACTGCACAACAAGTGTGTCTACCGAATAAAAGAAGAACATGATGGAAGCAAGCGTTATAAAGCGAGGCTTGTTGTGAAGGGATTCCAACAAAAAGAAGCATAGACTACACGGAAATCTTCTCTCATGTAGTCAAGTTGGTGACAATTAGAACTGTTCTTTGGCTGGTAGCAAAGGAAGATTTACATCTTCAGCAGATGGATGTAAAAACAGCATTTCTTCACGGTGATTTGGATGAAGAAATCTACATGAAGCAACCTGAAGGCTTTGAGGTCAAAGGGGAAGAAAATCTGGTTTGTAAGCTTCAAAGGAGTTTGTATGGCTTGAAACAAGCTCCAAGACAGTGGTATAAAAGGTTTGACAGCTTCATCAAAGGTGCTGATTTCTTGAGGTGTGAGGCTGACCACTGTTGTTACTTCAAGAGGCTTGAAGAGTCCTACTTGATATTGCTCCTGTATGTTGATGACATGCTTATAGTGGGAGCAGACTTGCATGAGATCAACAACTTGAAGACGAAACTCTCAGAAGAGTTTGCGATGAAAGACCTGGGAGAAGCAAGACAAATTCTTGGGATGAGAATTAGTAGAAGCAAGGAGGGTCTTAAGTTATCTCAAGAGGAGTATGTGAAGAAAGTCCTCAAGAGGTTTAATATGGATGA
>PKML01069064.1:123668-158129 GCA_002933935.1 Eutrema yunnanense | reverse complement strand
AAAAAATTAAATATACAAAAACAAAATATATCTAAACACAAAAATAAATCTTTGTCACTTATTGAAAAAATTATATCTATAACACAAATTATATCTAAATACAAAAAATTATATTACAAAATTTGGTAAACAAAAAAACAAAAATTCATGTGCGGACGCATGGGGTAGAATATAGTCCTTGGTTACGAGAGTTTGAAGAAAATATTTGTTGTGAGAATGGAAAGAAAAAAATTGTCTTAAAACTTTATAAATTATCGCATTTTCTTATATTTTTTATAGTTATATTCAAAAGACCCCATTTTAGGTAGTATTGCCCATTGGTTTTTTAAAATTAAATTGAAATATATTTTGAATCATATTAAAAGGCCTCCATTTTTAAAATTATATTAAAATTATGTTTTAAACTTTGTAAATTACCATTTTTCATCTATTCTATTAAAACAGATGCACTTTTAGTATTTGCATTCAAACACTCCATATTTTAAATAAAAAAACAGTTTGAAAACTATTTTAACATTATCCTAATTTATTTTTACAAATATAAATATATAAAATAAATATGATTCCGAATTTAGGATAATATATAAATTTAAATATAATATATGCAGAAAATCTTTGCAAGTGAGAGGTGGTGTTGAAAATATGTGGTTTAAAAGATTTTATTTGACAACATACGAAAGATTTTCACTATTTTTTTAGTTTAATATATTAAAAATAAATGAATATAGACCAGATTTGTTTTTTTCAATTTGGATTTTTGATTCTTCGCAAGTAAGACTCTCTCATTCGTCTGACGGTGCTGCATTTTTTTCCATCCGCAATCTATACTATTATGATTTTATGATTTTAACTTAAATCATAAAAAATTATTTTATAAAATTTTATTTTAATACATTAAATTAATGTTTTGAAATCCGACCCGATAAACAAATCAAGAGTCATTCGGATCACCGGGTCCGTGTGTTGACCCGGTTCGATGCAGTCCGACCGCAATCAACAATTATATATATATATATATATATATATATAATTATGAAAACTAATAAATCCCTAAGATCTGTTTGAAAAAAATATGTCTAACTGACAAAATAATTATTATTTTAGTTGATACACAAACGAAAGAAGATCATAAACTACCAGATTGTAAAATCAGAATGACTCAATAAGAACAATAAATGAAACTCTTTGATTGCACTATAATTTTTATTGAACCATGATCTGTCCGGGTCCACGATTATGTCTGGTTCACGGTTATTTGCTGAGTTTTTATGGGTTTTACCGGATTTTATAGTTTTGAGTTTTAGAGCTATATCCAGACCGAATTGTTGTCTAGATCCCGGGTTTTCCAGGATCTAAAAACATACATTAAATCTATATAAAAAAATTATTCCGCGCAGGGACGCGTGTGAGAATCTAGTAGTATATAATAAAGCTAAGCATGTCATTGTTCACATCATTCAGACATGTTTTGGTTTAGTGAATTGCGTACGTAGAAGTAAGAGCAATGGAATTGAGAAGGTGTCTAAGAGGGTGTCTAGAGAATAAAAAAATGAAAAAAAAATGTAAAAGCAAGAGAGAGAGAAGAAAGGGGTTCTCAAACGAGACACCCAAAAAAAAAACTTGAGAACCCCTACTTTAATGCGTAGCTTTTGTATTGGCTCAAATTTATTTTTTATTGGAAAGTTAACTATTTAATTAAATTATTTTAAAAGTATTAATAATTTATGTTGAGATCCCCACCCTTGAGACCCCAACCGTTGCTGATGCTCTAAGAAGACCGTTCCAGTCTAGATAAAACCAATTTTATCAAATTTAATTTGATTTCAATTTTCTTATCAGTTTTTGCAGTTCGATTTGAAACCAAATTGAACTTCCGTTGTATCTCGTTTTCTACTTAGCTGTGTAAACTGTGTTGTGTTTATTCATCGATGTACAATAATATATATACACATCAATATTTCCTATATCTGATGGGCTCGTATCTAGCTAAATATANTTTTTTACCCCCCCCCCCCCCCCCTCAAGTTGGTGGCACGTAACTTGGACAACAAATAGTCAAATGTCGGGCTAGGTAAGGACTTAGTAAAAAGATATGCAACTTGTTCTTTCGTCGATACATGTTCGGTGGTAATGAGACCGTCTTGCACATCATCTCGGACTTGATGGCAATCAGATTCAATTTGTTTCGTTCTCTCATGAAACACGGGGTTTGCTGCAATGTGAATAGCCGCTTGACTGTCACAATAGAGCTTCATCGGATGAGGGTGATCGAAACCCAAATCTTGAAGAAGTGCCTTTAGCCATTTTAGTTCCTTAAGAGTGTACGCCATGGCACGATATTCTGCCTCAGCTGATGAGCAAGACACTGTAGTTTGCTTTTTCGTTTTCCACGAGATAGGTGAGTTGCCTAAGTAGACAATGTAGGCCGAGAGTGATCGTCTGGTTAGGGGATAGGAAGCCCAATCCGAGTCGCAGTAAGCGGTCACTGTAAGATCACTATCGGACCTAAGAAGAATCCCTTGCGCCGGAGATCCTTTGAGATATCGAACAAGGCGCTAGGCAGCGTCCCAATGAGCAACCAGATGAGCTTGCATGAACTGAGAAAGAATATGGACAACATAACTCAAATCTGGTCGAGTCAAGGTCAAATAGATGAAACGCCCAACAAATCGACGGTAACGTTCTGGAATATAGAACACGGGACCCATGGCTGAGGCAAGCTTATGGTTAAGTTCCATCGAAACAGCAGAGGGTTTTGCTCCCAAGAGGCCAGCTTCAGCAATGATGTCGAGAGCGTACTTACGTTGAGAAAGACAGAAACCATCCGACACACGGGATACTTCGATACCCAAAAAATATTTCAACCTCCCTAGATCCTTCATATGAAAACACTTATTAAGTTGAACTTTGAAGCGTTGAATGACGTCCAGATTATTTTCTGCGACCACAAAATCATCCACGTACACGAGAACGTGTAATATGTTGCCTCCTTGATTGCTGGAAAACAAGGAGTAGTCTTGATAGCTTTGGCGAAATTCGAGTTGTTTGAGGGCTGTGGAGAGCTTAGCAAACCAACAACGAGGAGCTTGTTTCAAGCCGTATAAACATTTACGAAGACGACAAACTTTATTCGGATCTAATGATTGAAATCCAGGTGGAAGTTTCATATACACCTCCTCTTTAAGATCGCCATGTAAGAATGCATTATGGACATCCATTTGATGCACCTTCCAATCCTTTGCAGCTGCGACACTAAGAAGATAACGAACTGTTGTCATCTTAGCGACATGAGCAAAAGTCTCATTAAAATCGGTTCCCTCCTTCTGTCGATTTCCTATCACCACCAGACGAGCTTAATGTCGTTCTAAGGTTCCATCGGCGTTGAACTTCAGTTTATAAACCCATTTACTACCAATGGCCTTCTTGCCGGGAGGTAAGTTCGTGATATCCCATGTATGATTGGCCTCGAGTGCAGCTATTTCTTTTTGCATAGCTTCACACCATTCTTTGATCTTGACGGCGTCGTGAAAGTAGCTCGGTTCTGTGCTGACAAGAACAGCAGCCATAAAAGCAATATGGTTTTCCGAGAAACCAGAATCAGTAAGATACGTAGTGATGGGATAGAGAACTGTACCAGAAACCGTTCACGAGGAGTTTGAATTGGAGAGACCGGGTGAGAGAGCGATGGAGGAGTGAGAGTGTACATGTTTAGTGACGAAATCTTTGAGTAGTATCGAAGGACGTTTCTCACGATGACCACGACCCAACACTTCAGGTAAGTCTGGAGACCGTGGCTCAGCAATCGAATCTGATACAGGAAGCGGAAGTGAGTCAACGGCTGCGATAGGCGTAGGTGGTGGTGTAAACTCAGTAACGACCAGCTCGGTAGGAGCTTCCACTAACGGCGTAGGAGAAGAAAAAATGACCGATGGAAAGACCCAATCCAGCAATGGGATGCGGAAGAGTAGCTAGTTGCTGATCCGAGGAACGAAAGGGAAACACATCTTCATGAAAGTGAACGTCTCGTGAAACAAAGAATTGTTCTTTGTTGAGATCATAAAGGCGCCATCCCTTTTTTCCGTAGGGATAGCCCATGAACACGCATTTGCGACTGCGTGCACCAAATTTATCTTTGTCGCGAGCGCGATGGTGAGCATAGCACATACACCCAAACGTACGAATCATGTCATACAATGGACGACTTCCAAAAAGAAGTTCATACGGAGTTTTCCCTTTCAAGATTGACGAAGGCGTGCGATTAATCCAATGCGTTGCGGTGAGAATGCTTTCTCCCCAAAATTTGATAGTTAGGTGTCCTAGTGATGCGAGCATGGAAAGCATCACGGAACTTGAGCTTGAACCGTAGCTTATTGCCGAGGATCCTTTGGATATTCCCGTTGGTCCCATGACCTGGGAAACGTCTCGAAGACTTAACGGAGCTGTTCGTAGTTTACTCGAGGACGTTTGGACCAAGCAAGACGATCATCAACCACATCACATTTTCAACATGATCTTGGCTCAACATGGAGATTGAGGTTCGGCCCAAGGTGTAGGTTTGATGTACTCTTTTTTCTACTCATGATTTTGTCCCAATGGGTTTTCCATGAGGGGTTTTAATGAGGCATTGGGCTTACACCATCTTTTTGGCCCAACTTCTTCCATGGGAAGAGCAATTTTGACCAAGAAGTTCAAGGGGCATTCAACAACCATTTAATAAGGCAAAGTAGTCAAAGGGTTTAGTCCAACCTTTTATTAGTCTTTGCTACTTCCCTAGGCATTGTTTCCACATTTTCTCCCTTGTTTTTCCCCACTTTTTTCTCTATATAAACTCATGTAATCTCTCATTTCAAATCATCAATCAAAAATATCTTTTCTTCTTTTAGAGAGCATTCTCTTTTGTTCCTTGTGAACTTTTCGATTTTCTTGGTGAGTTTAGCAATCGAATCTTTCGGTTTATTAAGTGTTCTTCATCAACACTTAACGCAACCATTGCTTATCCTGAGTTTGTAGATTCGTCTCTAAGTGAGTTTGGGGATTAAGGTTTCATATACCTTAAGATCTAGCTCCGCGAGTTTATTAGCCAAGGAGTTCACCGCCTCGTTCGTTGGAATCGTCCTAAGTAAGTTTTGGGACTAAGGTTTAATATACCTTAGGATCTTGCTTCACGGTTTTAAGGAGTCAAGGATTAACCGTTACCGCCCTTAAAGTGCCGCATCGTTGGGTTCTTCCGTAGGATCGCAATAAGTGGTGTCAGAGCACGCTCTGAGGATTCGGTAATATCTATCTATCGTATCATCTTTCTATCTATTCATCTTCTATCTTTTATATCTTTTCTTTTGTAATTTTCGTGACCATTGCAAAAAAATAAAATAAAATATTTCATTAATCCAAAAAAAATCCGAAAAATAAATAAATAAATAAATAAAGAAGTCTTGTTGTTTCATTCTTTTCTTTCTATCTTTCACACTTGATTTAATGTTTGGTTGCTTGTGGAATTCGCATCGAGTTACTTCGATTAGTTCTATAGGAACCCTTGAGAATCTCTTTGTGTGAGGACCTTTTGAGAGTAGAGGAGTGAAACACTTTGAGAGAAACACTTGTGAGAAATTTTACTAACGTGTTTGCTTAATTTTACGAGGTATGATGTCGAACGACGGAACAACTGGCGGAACAACTACCCCACCCGCACCTAACTTCCAAACCATGATGACAGAACTTACTCGGATGATGGGAGTAATAAACGAAAGGTTGGTTCGACTCGAAGAACGACAGGCGCAAGGAGAAGTAGAGGGAGCCGCTAACACGAATAACGTTAATCCCGTGATTGCCAATCCCATCAACCATCCCGTGAACAATGATGACCATGAGGAACCGGGAAGGAGGAGGAGAGAACGGGCGAGACAATATCCAAATGGCGAGGATAACTACTATCTACAAAATTCTTTTGGGTAGGCCATGGCAGTATGACCGCAAGGTGGTTTATGACGGATACACCAACAAGCACACGTTCGAGTTCAAAGGAAAGAAAATCACTCTTGTCCCTTTGACACCGCAAGAGATCTACCAAGATCAATTGTCCCTTGAGCAGCGAAAGCCAAACACTTTGAGCGATCCCCTAAATACTTCTCACTCAAAAGAAAAAGAGAGTCCGAGAGAACCCAAGAAAAAGGCCTGTGAGAGTAAATCCGTGAGGCAGTCCAATTTCTTTATGAGGACGGGTGAGATAAAAAAAGGCTCTATATTCTAATGCACCAATGCTCTTGTTTGTTTACAAAGAAACTCTTTTGAGTTTAACTGATCTTGAGCCGGAACTTCCGAGCGAAATTATTTCTCTTTTGCAGGATTTCGATGATGTTTTCCCCGACGAAAGCCCTTGCGGTTTACCACCTATTTGAGGAATAGAACATCAGATCGACTTTGTTCCCCGAGCTTCACTTCCGAACCGACCTGCTTATCGGACCAATCCCGTGGAGACAAAGGAGTTGCAAAGGCAAGTAGGCGAGCTCATGGATAAGGGACATATCCGAGAGAGCATGAGCCCGTGCGCGGTACCAGTTCTGCTTGTGCCAAAAAAAGACGGCACTTGGTGCATGTGTGTTGATTGCCGAGCAATCAACAACATCACGGTAAAGTATCGCCACCCTATCCCTCGCTTAGATGACATGCTAGACGAATTGCATGGTTCATGTGTGTTTGCTAAGATAGATCTTAAGAGCGGTTACCACCAAATTCGTATGAAGGAAGGTGATGAGTGGAAAACGGCATTCAAAACTAAGCATGGTTTGTATGAATAGCTTGTGATGCCTTTTGGGTTAACCAACGCGCCTAGTACTTTCATGAGATTAATGAATCATGTCTTAAGAGCATTCATAGGTATTTTCGTGGTTGTTTACTTTGATGACATCTTAGTTTTTAGCAAAAACCTAGATGATCATATAGGGCATTTGAAATCTGTTCTAGAAGTTCTTAGGAAAGAACAACTTTTTGCCAACTTGAAGAAATGCACGTTTTGCACAGATAATCTTGTTTTTCTAGGCTTTGTTGTGAGTGCACAGGGTATTAAGGTTGACGAAGAGAAGGTGAAGGCAATCCGTGAATGGCCTACTCCAAAGACGGTTGGCGAAGTCCGAAGCTTCCATGGCCTTGCCGGCTTCTATCGGCATTTTGTGAAGGACTTTAGCACCATAGCCGCCCCACTCACCGAAGTGATCAAGAAGGATGTCGGATTTAAATGGGCCGAAGCAAAAGAGGCGGCATTCCAATCCTTAAAAGAGAAGCTTACTAATGCACCTCTTTTAGCTTTGCCTAACTTTCTTAAAACGTTTTGATATCGAGTGCGATGCTTCTAGTGTAGGTATTGGAGCTGTTTTGATGCAAGACAAGAGACCCATTGCCTTTTTCAGTGAAAAACTTGGAGGAGCTACGCTGAATTACCCGACTTACGACAATGAGCTTTACGCTTTGGTTCGGGCTTTGCAAACGTGGCAACATTACTTATGGCCGAAGGAGTTTGTGATTCACACCGATTACGAGTCACTCAAGCATTTGAAAGGCCAACAGGAACTCAACAAGAGGCATGCTCGGTGGGTTGAGTTCATAGAAACATTCCCTTACGTTATCAAGTACAAGAAAGGTAAGGAAAATGTTGTTGCGGATGCGTTATCCCAAAGGTACGTCTTACTCTCTACTTTGGAAGCTAAGTTGTTGGGCTTTGAATAACTTAAGGAGCTTTATGAGACCGATACTGAGTTTGGAGAAGTGTATAAGGCTTGTGAAAAGTTTGCTTCAGGTCGCTACTATAGGCAAGACGGTTTCCTCTTCTTTGATAACCGTTTGTGTGTGCCTAATTGCTCTCTTAGCAATTTGTTTGTTAGGGAATCTCACGGAGGCGGCTTGATGGGGGATTTTGGAGTTGCCAAGACACTTTAAGTGATGCTAGATCACTTTCATTGGCCGCACATGAGGAGGGACGTGGAACGAATTTGCGGAAGGTGTGTCACTTGCAAACATGCCAAGTTCAAGGTTCAACCGCACGGTTTGTATACCCCTTTACCCATTCCTACTCATCCTTGGAATGATATTTCTATGGATTTTGTGCTTGGTTTTCCTTGGAATAGAACTGGAAAGGATTCTATCTTTGTTGTGGTAGATAGATTTTCGAAGATGGCTCATTTCATTACATGTCACAAGACGGACGATGCATCACATATAGCTGATTTGTTCTTTAGGGAGATAGTTCGTTTGCATGGGATGCCTAGAATTATTGTTTCAGATAGGGACACGAAATTTCTGAGCTACTTTTGGAAGACTCTTTGGTCTAAGCTAGGTACTAAGTTGTTGTTTTCAACCACTTGTCACCCCCAAACCGATGGTCAAACGGAAGTAGTTAATCGAACCTTGTCCACTCTTTTGCGTGCTTTGATTAAGAGGAACTTGAAAACTTGGGAAGATTGTTTACCACATGTTGAATTTGCATACAATCATTCCATTCATTCGGCTACAAAGTTTTCTCCTTTTCAAATTGTTTACGGCTTTAACCCATTATCTCCTGTGGATCTAATCCCGTTGCCTTTGAGTGAAAGAGTTAGTATGGACGGGAAAAAGAAATCTGACCTTGTCAAGCAGATCCATGAAAAGGGTCGGCTAAACATTGAGGAGAAGACCAAGCAATATGCAAGGAAAGCCAACAAAGAAAGGCGCAAACTCGTCTTCAACGTGGGCGACAAAGTGAGGCTTCACTAAGGAAAGAACGGTTCCCGGAAGCAAGGAAATCAAAACTTATGCCAAGGATTGATGGTACGTTCGAGATAGTACAACAGATAGGCGACAATGCTTACCGACTTAATTTTCAAGGTAAGTATAACGTGAATTCAAGCTTCAACGTTTCTGATTTAGTTCCCTTTGTGGCAGATGATGCGAATTTGAGGTCAAATCCTTTTCAAGAGGGAGAGGTTGAAGCGAGCATGGAAAGCATCACGAAACTTGAGCTTGAACCGGAGCTTATTGCCGAGGATCCTTTGGATATTCCCGTTGGTCCCATGACCCGGGAAACGTCTCGAAGACTTAACGGAGTTGTTCGTAGTTTACTCGAGGACGTTTGGACCAAGCAAGACGATCATCAACCACATCACGTTTTCAACATGATCTTGGCTCAACATGGAGATTGAGGTTCGGCCCAAGGTGTAGGTTTGATGTACTCTTTTTCCTACTCATGGTTTTGTCCCAATGGGTTTTCCATGAGGGGTTTTAATGAGGCATTGGGCTTACACCATCTTTTTGGCCCAAATTCTTCCATGGGAAGAGCAATTTCGACCAAGAAGTTCAAGGGGCATTCAACAAGCCATTTAATAAGTCAAAGTAGTCAAAGGGTTTAGTCTAACCTTTTATTAGTCTTTGCTACTTCCCTAGGCATTGTTTTCCACATTTTCTCCCTTGTTTTCCCCCACTTCTTTCTCTATATAAACTCATGTAATCTCTCATTTCAAATCATCAATCATAAATATATTTTCTTCTTTTAGAGAGCATTATCTTTTGTTCCTTGTGAACTTTTCGATTTTCTTGGTGAGTTTAGCCAAGCGAATCTTTCGGTTTATTAAGTGTTCTTCATCAACACTTAACGCAACCATTGCTTATCCTGAGTTTGTAGATTCGTCTCTAAGTGAGTTTGGGGATTAAGGTTTCATGTACCTTAAGATCTAGCTCCGCGAGTTTATTAGCCAAGGAGTTCACCGCCTCGTTCGTTGGAATCGTCCTAAGTTAGTTTTGGGACTAAGGTTTAATATACCTTAGGATCTTGCTTCACGGTTTTAAGGAGTCAATGATTAAATGTTACCGCCCTTAGAGTGCCGCATCGTTGGGTTCTTCCGTAGGATCGCACCACTTAGTCTACGATGCCACAAGACTCCTGAAGATGGAGTTGCCTTCGAAGCTATTTTGACACGTGCAACCAAGACCCTACTAAAATAGTACACTCCCACACGCTCTTCACCCGCTCCAATCAAAGTCCTCGAAAAACGGTCCTGCAAGAAGCACAAAGTATCAGTAAAACCGGCAATGCAGCCTGTTTGTCGCAACAATTTGGAGACAGAAATCAATGTGCAATCAAAATCTGGGACAAAGAGAACGTCATTAAGCATATAGGCGGAGCTTAGAGAGAGAGTGAGCCACGCTTTGTGGTGCGAGAGTGATTCCCATTGGGGAATGATACTGCAGAAGGAGCAATATCCAGCACGTCCACCAAAAGAGAGATATCTCCAGTCATATGGTGTGAGGCACCGGTATCAATAATAACGTCGGTAAGACGAGTTTTACCAGACAATTTTTCAGAAGTTGTGTTCGAGCATTGAGCTTGAAGAAGCTGGATTAGGTGAGAAATCTGATCGTTCCCATTGTCACATTCCGTTGTAACCCGAGCATTGTTTGCTTTTCCCCTTCCAGGACCTCCACGTGCAGGTCGAGCTCCACGCTGAACCGGTTTAGGAACGACCGTGGCGTTTTCAGGCCGAGCACCGCGATTTTCGTCGTAGTACCACTCCGGATAACCGTGAACTAAGAAACTCTCTGTCACCTCGTGTCCTTGGCGATGGCAGTGAGTGCAAGAGAGACTCGAACGATCACGAAATCGTGGCGTGGAGAAGGCGGCAACGTGCTGTGGTGGTGCTGTCTTCACGGTGAATCCAATGGCGTCTGTTTTGGCAGTGTCT
Organism: Eutrema yunnanense; assembly: GCA_002933935.1. Lineage (NCBI taxonomy): Eukaryota > Viridiplantae > Streptophyta > Magnoliopsida > Brassicales > Brassicaceae > Eutrema > Eutrema yunnanense. Next base: position 147,426 of record PKML01069064.1, on the reverse strand, counting down.
TTTGAGCGAGGAATGTTAAGATTATGTTCCTCTCGAATCAACCTTGAATACACTTAATTGAGACTCGGAAGGGGATCGATCTTCACCAGTGATCGTCGAACGGATGTTGCTGAAGCGAGGAAGATCAAATCCAAAGAGGAATTGATGAACTTGATCATCCTCTCGTTCCTTGGCGATATCGGTAGCTGCGTCGCACTTGCAAACGCGACATGTTTTGTAATTCTGAAGTTCTTCCCATAGTTTGGACAATCGTCCATAATATTCCAAGATCGATTGTCCATCCTGTTTACACAATGCGATTTCATCTTTGAGAACTTGCTTGCGTACACCGTTTCCGACAGAGAAGCGAACACGCAAACTTTCCCAAAGACTGGAAGCTTCAGCGATGAATAAGACGGTGGAGCGGATCTTCGGGTCAATGGCAGTACGAATCCAACCGATAATCATTGAATTAGCGGTGCCACATACTCAACTCAGGGTCGGTTTCGGGTCTCTTGATGGATCCATCAATGAAACCGAGCTTTTGTTTCTCCTGAAGAGAGTTCCTCAGCTTAGTAAGCCATTCAGGGTAATTGTCTTCTCTTAAGATGACAGAAGAAATCAAGGCACCAGGGTTATCCGATGCGTTTAGCGAATACGAATTAGGTGCAGAGGTAGGTGTTGGCGCGGCGGTGATATCGGCAGACATGATGTCTTTCACGGCGGCAATGAAGAAAAGAAGATAAAAAAACGGCGGCGGTGATATATCATGGTTTTTACCCCATTTAAGCCATGATATAAGTCCTTTTTATAGAGTCTTTCTATTGTTTTGTAGTCTTTTAGAGTCTTTTACAGGTCTTAGCACGAATTGGAGGATTATTGGAAGTATTGGAGCTTTCTGGAGCAGTTTGGAGCAGAGCTAAAGATCGTATTGCTGAGTACCTGTTTTCACGACCAGTATCGATCGATACCCCCTGGTATCGATCGATACCCATCGCAGCAAGACACGACCCACGAGTTTTCCAAGACTTGAAGAATTACAAAAGTGCCCAGAAGTCTTTGATAATTACAAGAAGACCCCAACTCGTGTTTTAGGTTATAAATAGGAGTTTTCAGCCATTGTTTAGGCTATGCCTTTTTATGCTTTTTATTGCTTTTTATTACTTTGGTTAGAGACAAGTCTGATTTCCCTTTGTCCGAGATCAGATCTCTAAACCCTTTTGATTATTCTATTGATGATTTATTCAAACATGTCTTTTGATTCAATTGCCATGTCTGAGTAAATCCACTTTAGGTTTAGGGTTTTCTCATAAAGGATTTCTCTGAATGCTAGGTTAATTATCTGTTTAGGATTCACCATCTAAATTATAGTTCTTCGCTTAGGTTGTGTTCAAAGCTAATTCTAGGTTGACGAATCTGGAAGTTAGATCTTAGGATAATTGATTACGCACGACAGTGCGATTAATTACCTGATAGAACCTAAGTGAGCAAATTGGTTATTCGCAAAGAAATTTGGTTTAATTGATTTGTGAACATATCAAACCTATTATTAAAGCTGATTTAGACTTTAGGATTCGCAAAGAAATTTGGAATTCCTAGGATTTAGATTTAGATAATCTTCGCAACGACAGTTGGTCGATTATACCTTAGTGATTTGAGTTCTAGAACTGCGCTAAATCTGAATCCTGTTAGTTAGTTTACCTGCATTCATTGATTTCCTGAGAAAAACCCTGGGCCTATATTTTCCTATTGAATTACAAATCGTTTACTGCTTTCTGTTTTCTGCTTAATCTGAATTGTTTAGCTTAACTTGATTTTACAATTTATTGAGTGATTTCTGTGAGTCCTTGTGTTCGACCCCTAGCTAGACTACAACAACTGCTTTAGTACTGTTAGGGTATTAAATTGAGCATATCAGGCGGCAGAGCTAGAAGCTCTCGGCGGTTTCAATAGGTCAAAGGATTTTGATTCTCTGATACCATGAAATTATGTGTAAACTGTGTTGTGTTTATTCATCGATGTACAATAATATATATACACATCAATATTTCCTATATATGATGGGATCGTATCTAGCTAAATATATTATAGCCCAATAGAATGAATGAATGAAAAGGAGATCAAAACTTTCATAATGAAAGTCACAGTTGATCCATAAATCAATATTTCCAGTTCAGTAGATTCATAACTCAAGGAGTCGGGATCTCTTGTGGAAGCTCTTGCATCTACATTAGAACTCGGAAACTCTTATGTCATGAGCTTCCATTCTGTGACTTCTCACCCATTGTTGCAGAAATGAATCGAACTTGAATCCTCATGGAAATTCATACTTGACACGCGTGAGATACATACCACATGCAGGAGCCATGGGTTTGGCTGCAGTCACTGTCTTCGCCTTCAGGATACGTTCAACTGATTCAAAACCATAGATAACCCAATGGAGCTTTTAAAACATTTTTATCAAACCCCAGAACTGTAAATTCTACAAGGAGAGAGAAACTCTCCCGTGCCTACATATTTAAGTGCTCCTACAAGCAGTCGAACCTGCACAACATAAAGAGACTATATAAATCAACACAGATTAAGAGTATCTCAACTCCGTCTCTTTAATATCCTTTAATGTCGTCAAATCAAATAGATTTGCTTCTCATTTCTAAGTTTCACATAGGAGGTGAGTGAGGACAGCTATTACTGTCTATATTAATCAAGAGGCTACAATTGATAGGCATGTTCTACCAAGAGAGACAATGGATATACATCTTACCTGGTGGTAAAGAAAAGAGTGGCCACGAGCTGTTACTACATAGCACCGGTGTCGTCTCCTCATACCAAGAGTATCACCATTTGTAGACCCCACCAACTCGCCAGCATTTGTAGAAACACCAGCAGTCTCAGTCTTGGGTTGACTGGAACATGTGAGAGGATCTCCATTTCCATTGTTTAGGTTACTCCACGTCCTTTCCGTGATAGATGGAAAATATGGAGTTGATGGTACCTCAGTGACATTTAGTTCATCTAATGATCTCATAGGTGACTTTGCCTGCAAAACAACCATCCGTCAAAAGACTATCAGGTTTTCGGATGAACATCAATCTACATCTAAAAGTAACTTCTTTTATAGATGCAGACGAAAAAGCTATCTTCCTTTTTCTGATTATTACTGAGACAAATGGATACATTATGCATATTAAACCAAGAGTAACATGCACATCTACTAACTACGAAAACAAAAGCGAGAATCTACAAGGGTACTTTGATATGCTGTGATGGCTGAGAATACTACAGCCGAGCTAAAAATGATTACGGAACAAGCTACTGCAAAAATAGATCAGGAATTCAGGATTACAGAAAGTGCATTCTACAGGTCAGGTCAATCTGCTGCCTAATTATACATTCATACTTGGTCACAAACACAAACAAATATTTATGCTCTACCAAGCCACAAATTAGATGCATAGATCAGGGATTCTATGAATGGGAGCGGGGAAGATATCCAATCCTTCAGTACATTCATATTGATCGTGCATGAAACAAATAAATACAAAGAAATTTGACCTGGCAACCAGCTGCCCTGAAGGAGCTAAAATCATGAGATCCAATAAGAACTCTGCATGCTTCCTGTGCACCAATCATTGATGATGGTCGTTAGAGATCTCTTCTTTTAGATGTGGTAAGGACTAAGGAGTAATCTTTTAAGGGAAAAGATAAGGTTTAGATCAAAATGCTGATATTTATCATAGTAACGGAAAAGCTGATCAAAATAGAAGTCAGAACTCCGTTGAAATGCTCAAATTAATACCCTAAAAGTATTGAGCAGTAGTTGCAGTAAAGTAGGGGTCGAACACAAGGACTCACAGAAACACACAATAGATTATATAGGTGAAAATCAAGCTAAACGATCAATGGTATTGAAAACAGAACGTAAATTAAAACGGTTGTAAATTCAATTAGGAGAAGGCTAGGTTCAGAGTATTTCTTAGGAAATCAATGAATGCAGATAAACTACCTAACACGATTCAGATTTAGCACGGTTCTTGAACTCAAATCACTAAGATATAGTTAACCAACTTCCGTTGCGAAAACTATCTAAATTCTAAACCCTAGAAATTCCAAATTCCTTTGCGAATCCTAAAGTCTAAATCAGCTTTTTAAATCAGGTTTGATATGTTCACAAAACAACAAAACCAAATTCCTTTGCGAATAGTTATTTTGCTCACCTTAGGTTCTATCAGGTAATTAATCGCACTTCTGCGCCTAATCAATTATCCTAAGATCTAAGTTCTAGGTGATCAATCTAGAATTAGCTTTGCAAACAACCTATGGAGAAGAACTACTTCAGATGGTGAATCCTAATAACAAATCAATCTAGCATTCAGAGAAAACCCTATTGAGAACCCTAAACCTAACAAGAGATCTACTCAGACATGGAGAATGAAACAATCAACATAACTGAATAAATCATCAATAGAATAAATAAGACTAGAATAAAACAGGGGTTCAAAATTTTCTCTTAGACGAATGGAGTTCTGAGTTGTCTCCCCTCTCAAAAGCTCTTTCAGAAATCCTCAAGTAAAACGTAATGAAAAGCGCACAGCCAAAGTGGCTGTAAAATTTAATTAAATAGTCTTAACACGAATTGGGGTCTTCTTGTAAATATTAAAGTCTTCTAGACAAGTTCTGCAATTCTTCAAACTTCATTAAAAGTCGCGACTCGTGATCTCCTCGATGGGTGTCGATCGATACCAGGGGGTATCGATCGATGCTTGACGCTTCGATCAGGCACTTTGTCACCAGACTTCAGTTTTGCTCCAGAACGCTCCATAAAACTCCAATATCTCCAATAATGCTCCAAATGTGCTAAAACCTGTAAAAGACTCTATAATAGAATAAAAACTCGATAAAACGGACTTATATCATGGCTTAAACAAGGTAAAAACCATGATATATCAACTCCCCCAGAATTAGCCTTTGCTTGCCCTCATGCAAATAGAAGACTAAACCAGAGAAAGAGGTTTGAAAAACGTAGAGACTCACCTATTCATGAAACGTTGCAATGACCAATTTCCCAAGCAACCAAATGTCACCTAACCAGCTTTTTGATCGAACCACCATGTACTTCTCCGTAGACATTCGCAGCTTCCCAGACTACACACATTATTTCACAGCATTGTTCAATCAAGCCATCCTCGCTAGTTTCATCGCTGTGAATTAATACCAAAAACCTTCTAGATTCTTTCCCATACAATATGATGACAAGGAACCACCCTTTTTCACACTTTTTGGTATTATTTCTCTCCCCCAGACTTATTTCTTATTATATTTTCTCTTTTGTTTTTAGCTTTGCATATACACATCAAGGTATGAGACGCGAGTATTGATGGCGTTTGCCACCTAATCCCCGGTTCTTCCCTCTCAACGTATCAAAAGATGTAGGCGAATAATGTCATCATAGGAAAATCCTAGCCTCGCTTCCAATCCTCTGTGTGATCATTTCCTCTCGAGTAGAATAATGGGATCGTTGGAAATTTTCCTAACCCTCTACTCAGAAGAAAATCATTTCATCTTTTAATGCGCTTATTAATTAACTTGTAACAGGGAGAGAAATACCGTTATTTTAAAACACATGGGTTCCTTTGTCAGATACGAATGAGGAATCAAGCTCTATAGATACTAACCACATTGATGAAGTGCAAAAATTTGGCTCAGGCTTTAAGGAACTTTGCAGGAAACATGAGTGTCTTCTAGTTAACTGGTCATCCTTTGGATTTTTCATTAATCGATCTAGAACTGATTCTGTAACAATGATCACTAAGAAGCAAGTTCAAATCAATGGATTCAAGAAAAAGATCACAGTCTCAGACAAAGTTTTGACTCAATAAAACAATGAATGACTCAAAAACGGACTGACTCTAAGAAAACCAAAAACAAAGCCAGCGACTACCTCCCCCAGACTTAAACAACACTGTCCCCAGTGTTATGTAGCCGAGAGTTGGTGAAAGAAAACAAATGAACTGAGTGGATTGTGAAAAATCAAAAACCGTATCTTTACAGGGTATCGATCGATACTGGCAAGTATCAATCGACACCAACTGTATATCGACACACAGATTGAAAATAAGGGGTGTCGAGTCGCGTAACCAGAGAATGCATTCCATTGTGTTAGATGTTAGCATTGTTAGGAACACTCAAAAACAGGTTAAAAGCAACATGGTAGATCAATCCAAAGAAATTCAAATGCAAAAACAAATACTGACATAAGTTCAACAGAAAAGAAAAATAAAAAAAAGAAAGAAAAATATAAACGTGAAAACAGAAGAAGACCAATCCTCTGTCGCCTCGGAATCACTCTCATGGTCAGCATCAACAGCGATATGTGAAGGTCCAGGCTGAGACGATGGATCAGCATCCGTGTCAGTCGTGCAACGGCAGCGAACAACAGCCCACATGCTCTTCATGCTCGTTATCATCAGTCTCTGGAAAGCAGCTGGCTCCATCGGGATGTCCGTGTCCTCATGCCATTGTGGCTCAGGAATAGGTGGGCATGAGACAACCTGTGTACGTCTTCCCTGACGTGAGGTAGATGGGATGTCAGCATCAGGTGGACGAACCTGTCATCTAGTCGCAGGAATCGGAGTCAACAGCTCTGCATGAGGCTCATAACGAAGCAGAGCAGGATCCTCAGATATGTCTGTCAGATCCCTGTCAAGTAGCTGCACCAGAAAGTTTATATCAGATCGATTAAGAATCCACTTCCTCTCGGTCTTCAACCATCGAAATTTCCTCAGATGAGCCTCATCCATATATCGACGCGTAGTCACGATCCTGCAGCTCGTAGTACTGATCCTGAGGTGCTGGACGATAGGTGTCAGAAGACTACCAACTGACTCCTTCTTCGTGCTCGTCTCCGTGAATGGTTTGGTCTTCAGAGAGACCAGATGATGCGCAAAAACAGCCCCAAGGTTAACATCCTCAAGCTCGGGCCAATCAAAATCCTGCTCAGGGATGATGTTCCTGACAGCCAGAAACAGAAGCAGAAGCTTAGACACTCTCATCTTGTTAGGCTCCATCTTGCACAGGAGAGTAGTGCTCAAGATTCTAACAAAACAACGCAGGACCGGATGTCGTATGTCCATATGGGTGGACGTCTTAGACTCGTAGACACCGTTCCCAAACCATGCCCAAAATCCACGCATGTCAGGATGAGCAGCTAGAAGAGCAATCCTCCTGCGATCCCTTCGAAACCCATAGAGATCGCACTGATCAGGGAGTGGAATCTTGTACCTCACTCCGCGAGCCATGAAGGATAGGCTACCACCTTGTGCGTCTCGCAGAAGCTCATCTGAATAGCTAACGCGAGCTGTCGCCATAAACTGACGAACCAAGTCTGGGTAGAGGTCATGATGCTGTGTAGCCATGTGACCAAAACCAATCTGCTCAAGCAGACAAGCCAAATTTGTGTCGAGACCCAGCTGATGCAAAGAAAGTCCATCCACAAACCTGGTAGTCTCGATGGTAACACCCAACCACGCGTTACATAATAACGTGTCGAAGTCGTCCCACTCCTCATAAATGGGTCTAAACGCTGTGTCATCACTCAAGGCATACGCCTTCTCATGTCCATCCCAATTTCTTTCGCAGACTATCTTGGTACCCTCTCGTCTAGGCCAAGGGTTCGGTCGGTGTGCTGGAGGGGCATCCGTAGCAGATGAGTTAGAGCTCGATGCGTCTGTAGTTCTGGCTCTCTTTGACCTAGATGTCATCTGCAAACAAGACAGAAAGACACATCATAAATCAAACACCTCTCAGCATTCACAGCAAATTTTTATCGGCAGAAATGGGTGGTGTCGATCGATACTGGATGGTATCGATCAACACCTTAGTCAATTTCCAGTTCATCCGATTCCAAATTCCAAATTATCCAAGAGTCCAAATTAAAGGCAATTGAAAATAAGGCAAGGTTCAAAACCACTCTAGAGCATCTCAGCAACTGACCATTGTCAAGAAAAAACAAGTGCGAAAGAGTAAAATCTCACAAATTATAAACCTAAAAATCGGATGGAAAAGTGGAATTTCGAGATCATACCTTTGTTGGATTTAGAAACAAATGCTAGGAATGGATAGAGGATGAAATTCTAATGAATCCAGACACTTAAATTGCTCAATTCGGTGAAGATTTTAAAAAGTTGGGATTTGAGAGAGAGAAAGATGGCGATATCGAACGATGAGCGGTTGTGAGGAAGAAGACAAAACCGTAGGGTTTTAAGGAAACTTACCTGGCCGTGGAGTATCGATCGATACCCAGAGGTATCGGTCGACACTGGATGGTGTTGATCGACACTTATTAAAAATTATGCTCCTTTTACGACACTTGGTATCGATCGACACTGACTGGTGTCGATCGATACTCCTCGTCAAATCTGCTTCACGTTTGACATAAGACACAAAACCAAAAATCAAAAACAAAATAAAAACAAAAACATATGTACAGACTTACCAGTGGGTTGCCTCCCACTCAGCGCTTGTTTACAGTTAATAGCTTGACTTTGGTATGGCGATCAGTCGGAAGGAAGTAGGGAGCTCACTCCCATGCAAGTTGATATGCTCAAATTAATACCCTAACAGTACTAACGCAGTAGTTGTAATATAGCTAGGGGTCGAACCACATAAGACTCAGAGAAATGCGCAATAGATTATATAGTATCGAATTAAGCTAAGCCAAACAGATGCAATTGAAAACAATGCATAAATTAAAAGAGATGTAATTAATTGGGAAAATATAGGCTCAGGGTTTTTCTCAGGAAATCAATGAATGCAGATAAACTAACTAATCGGATTCAGATTTAGCGCAGTTCTTGAACTCAAATCACTAAAATATAATTAACCAACTGTCGTTGCGAGAATTATCTAAATCTAAATCCTAGGAATTCCAAATCTCTTTGCGAATCCTAAAGTCTAAATCAGCTTTAATATCAGGTTTGATATGTTCACAAATCAATTAAACCAAATCTCTTTGCGAATAATCAACTTGCTCACCTAGGTTCTATCAGGTAATTAATCGCACTGTCGTGCCTAATCAATTATCCTAAGATCTAAGTTCCAGATTCGTCAACCTAGAATTAGCTTTGAACACAACCTAAGGCGAAGAACTATAATTCAGATGGTGAATCCTAAACAGATAATTAACCTAGCATTCAGAGAAATCCTTTATGAGAAAACCCTAAACCTAAAGTGGATATACTCAGACATGGAGAATGAAATAATCAACATGTTTGAATAAATACTCAATAGAATAAGAATAACAAGAGGTTTTGAGATCTGATCTCGGACGAAGGGAGATTCAGACTTGTTTCTCTCAACCAAAGTAAAATCAAAGTATAAAAAGCATAGCCTAAACAAGTGGCTGTAAAATCCTATTTATAACCTAAATCACGAGTTGGGGTCTTCTTGTAATTATCAAAGACTTCTGGACCAAGTTGCAATTCTTCAAGTCTTCATTAAGGTCGCATGTCGTGTCAGCCTCGAAGAGTATCGATCAATACCAGGGGGTATCGACCGATGCTTGCCGTGAAATCAGGTACTCAGCAATACGACTTCAGCTTCTGCTCCAAACTGTTCCAGAAAGCTCTCATAATTCCAATAATGCTCCAAACGTGCTATAACTTGTAAAAGACTCTAAAATACTACAAAACACTAGAAAGACTCTATAAAAAAGACTTATATCATGGCCTAAACAGGGTAAAAACCATGATATTTAGGAACATGATTCACCTTCTTGGGTTTGCGAGCTCTTTTCTCAGTTCGCCACGCAGCTGCTTTGGAGTGATAGGATCTCTGAGGTGTTTAGGAACATGATTCACCTTCTTGGGTTTGCGAGCTCTTTTCTCAGTTCGTTCCTTAGCTCTCTCTGCCCGATACTTGGTTTCCTGGTCTTCCCAAAATTGGGGGATATTGAATCGTTCTTCTACTACTTGAGGCGCCTCAGTCGAAATCTCATGTGTTTCTTCAGAAATCACCTCAGTATCGACCGATACCAATGGGGTATCGATCGATACACGGGGTTGTGGATCCATTCGAGCAGACGTCTGGGCTGGTATCGATCGATACTGGGGAGTATCGATCGATGCTTGTGCGATTTCAGGAACCTCATCGAAATTTTCTGCACTCGAGATGATGGCATTGACGTGTGCGTCGTGTGGATGAACTGTCTTTCCCTTGGCATTTGCAGTAGACTGAGCCACTTGCGTTGCCAGCATCCTGTGATTGGTATTGAGAGCCTCGATTTTCTCATTCAGATAAGTGTACAGATGGTCAAGCTTCCCATTGAAATCCACTTGCAATTTCTGTTGTCCCTGAAGAATCTGCTCAAGCATGGATTCCATCTTATTATCTGTGGACTTTGGAGGGATGGGCTGGTACGAGGAGTTCCCGTAATTTCGAGTGTTGTTGCTGAAGTTTTGATTGTTGTTGTACCCAAATTGTTGACCCTGAAATCCAGAACCACCAACGTAGTTACAATCTTCTACTTCATCCTCAGCAGCAAAGTGGACCGCTTTCTGATTCTTCCCGATCAAGAAATCCAGCTTGGCTTGAACTTCAGCAATCTGCGATGCATCAATTCCTCCAGCTTGCTTCTTCCTGTCGAAGTCAGCATTCTTGGTGCTATTACTAGACGCCAAGTTCTCAATTAGTACAACTGCATCGTCTGGATATCTGGTGTTGAAATTCCCATTACTCGCAGTATCCAAAGCCATCTGGTACCTCCAGTCGATCCCTTTGTAGAATGTGCCCAGTAGCTGAACCTGATTGAACCCATGGTGCGGAAAATCTCTCTGATAAGATTTGAAGCGAATCCAAGCAGCCTTGAGTGCCTCTGTTGAACCTTGAGAAAATTGAGAGATCTTGTTCCTGAGCTCTTCAGATCTCGCATCATCGTAGAAGTTGCATAAGAATGCTTTCTTCGTCTCATCCCATGTAGTTAGAGAATCAGGAGCTAACTGCTTCAGCCAATAAGCAGCATCTCCACCAAGAGAGTACGGGAAGAGTTTGCAGAAAAGGTACTCGTTGGGCACTCCATTGTACTTCATCCCAGTGACCAAATCCTCGAATCTCTCGATATGATCCATGGGATGCTCATGAGGTAGGCCATGGAAAGGACTTTGACTCACGAGAGCGTAATACGCAGGCTTCAGCTCGAAGTCGTTCCTCTGAAAAGTTGGGATGCGAATCGCAGCTCGATTGGCATAGAACTGATCAGGTCTGTTGTGCTCATCAAGTGTTCTACCTCGATCACCTGCAGCATTGCCAACGTTGGCGCGCCCAGCTGGCGCGACAATTTCAATAACAGGAGCAGGGACAACGATGTTTCCAGCTTCATCAAGTCGCTGCCCTCTCTCATTACACACATGACCCTCTTGGTCTCTCTGAACTCCAGCTTCATCAGCTCTTAAAACCAATGGGTTATTCATCCCTGATGTTTGCTTGGTCTTTCTGTTTGTGCGTTCCACAAGCGCTAGCTGTTCCAGTGACAGTTCAACTAGCTGAGTGCTCTTGTTGCTTCTGGTTTCACGAACATGCATACACCTGCAAACAAAACACTAGGCAAAGCACGTAAGTAACCAAAAAAAATACGTTGAGTATCGATCGATACCAAGTGGTGTCGATCGATACCAACAAAAGAAGACGACGAGTATCGACCGATACTACAGAGTATCGATCGATACCGACGAACTTAGTCGAAATTCTAAACAAAATCTAATGGCGAAATTGAATCCCCGGCAACGGCGCCAAATTTGATATGCTCAAATTAATACCCTAACAGTACTAAAGCAGTAGTTGTAATATAGCTAGGGGTCGAACCACAGAAGACTCAGAGAAACGCGCAATAGATTATATAGTATCGAATTAAGCTAAGCCAAACAGATGTAATTGAAAACAATGCAGAAATTAAAAGAGATGTAATTAATTGGGAAAATATAGGCTCAGGGTTTTTCTCAGGAAATCAATGAATGCAGATAAACTAACTAATCGGATTCAGATTTAGCGCAGTTCTTGAACTCAAATCACTAAAATATAATTAACCAACTGTCGTTGCGAGAATTATCTAAATCTAAATCTTAGGAATTCCAAATCTCTTTGCGAATCCTAAAGTCTAAATCATCTTTAATATCAGGTTTGATATGTTCACAAATCAATTAAACCAAATCTCTTTGCGAATAATCAACTTGCTCACCTAGGTTCTATCAGGTAATTAATCGCATTGTCGTGCCTAATCAATTATCCTAAGATCTAAGTTCCAGATTTGTCAACCTCGAATTAGCTTTGAACACAACCTAAGGCGAAGAACTATAATTCAGATGGTGAATCCTAAAAAGATAATTAACCTAGCATTCAGAGAAATCCTTTATGAGAAAACCCTAAACCTAAAGTGGATCTACGCAGACATGGAGAATGAAATAATCAACATGTTTGAATAAATACTCAATAGAATAAGAATAACAAGAGGTTTTGAGATTTGATCTCGGACAAAGGGAGATTCAGACTTGTTTCTCTCAACCAAAGTAAAATCAAAGTATAAAAAGCATAGCCTAAACAAGTGGCTGTAAAATACTATTTATAACCTAAATCACGAGTTGTGGTCTTCTTGTAATTATCAAAGACTTCTGGACCAAGTTGCAATTCTTCAACTCTTCATTAAACTCACATGTCGTGTCAGCCTCGAAGAGTATCGATCGATACCAGGGGGTATCGATCGATGCTTGCCGTGAAATCAGGTACTCAGCAACACGATTTCAGCTTCTGCTCCAAACTGTTCCAGAAAGCTCCCATAATTCCAATAATGCTCCAAACGTGCTATAACCTGTAAAAGACTCTAAAATACTACAAAACATTAGAAAGACTCTATAAAAAGGACTTATATCATGGCCTAAACAGGGTAAAAACCATGATATATAACAAGTCCCACAACTAGACACTTCCAAACTCAGAGTTTTGCGCAGCATACGCTCAATAACCTCTTGTCCTTTCTCTTTCATCTCTGGAGTTAGGATGATTATGGCCTTCGAGAACGGTTTCGAGCGTCCATTAGACTTCACCTTGTACTCGATCGAATCTCCATCGCACTTCTGAGGGGTTAAGGTGATATATGTAGCACTCTCGACGCTTCTGTCCTTCACCTTCTTCTTTGCCTTAGTCTTTTTGATGACTTTCTTGGAAATGATAGGAGGATGATCCAGAGCTTCTATGACAGTTGGCACAGCATCAGGCTCGTCCAGAAGATCAACCATCAATGTTTCTCCTGCACCAACGGGGATGCAAGATATCTGTGTGGGAGTTCTTTTAGAGGGGATGGCTTCGTAGGAGAAGGAGAACGGTTCGTCAATGTACGAGAATGAAATCTTCCTACTGGGTGTGTCCATAATTGCACCAACAGTAGCCATGAACAGTCTTCCAAGAATCAAAGGCGTGCTAGACCTTGCATGCATCTCCACAACTTGAAAGTCAGTAGGAACCAGACAGTCTCCTACCTTAACATCAAGTCATGGATTGTACCGTACGGAACATATGTGGAAGAGTTCGCGAATGTGAGAGGCATCTGAGTAGATCGTATGTCATCGATCTTAAGCTTCTCTGCAAGTGCCTTTGACATGACATTCACGCTAGACCCTGAATCAACCAGTGATTCCTTAATTTCAACTCCAGAGATGGAGCATGGAACTGAAAATTTCCATGGGTCTTCCTTCTTAGTCAACCGCTTCAGTGGAGGCGGTGGACTTCTGACTTTGGCGAAAAGTGCCTTAATCTCGTCCTCAGTTTCTCTGCAATCCCGTAAGTGACTTAGCAGAGGGCGGCATTCTAGGGCTTCTTCAAAGGTGTGTGTGTGTGGAATTCTTCGTACCATCTTCTCAAAGCCACGCAGCTGCTTTGGAGAAATAGGATCTCTGAGGTGTTTAGGTGGTCGAGGATCTGGTTTCTTATGTTTGTAGACACGTCCCTCAACCATCTCTGGTTTCTTCATGATCTCTGGTTCAGCCTCCAAGGGGGTATCGATCGATACAAGGTGGGTGTCGATCGACACAAGACTCATGCGTTGGTTCTTCAAGTTGGTATCGATCGATATCAGCAGTGGTATCGATCGATACTGACGAATCAGGTTCGGAATCACTTTCTACAAGGTTTTCGAGCGTTCCTGCACCTCTAATTGCATTAACGTATTCGTTCTGTGCTTGAGTCGCCTTTCCTTTCACAGTAGCTGCAGTTTGAGCTACCTGCGTTTCCAGCATCTTCTGATGAGTATCGAGGGCGTCGATCATTCCACTCAGATCCTTGTACACATCATCTATCTTTCCATTTAGATTCACTGTGATCTGCTGCTGTCCTTGAACCAACTGTTCAAACATAACCTCGATCTTGCTATCTGGGAGCTTAGCAGATACAGGCTGATAAAATGAATTCCCATAGTTCCTGACATACCCACTGTTCTGAGATGGTTTCTGGCCAAGCTGATTCGACCCTCCTTGCTGCGAGTTGTTGTTGAAGTTTCGGTTGTTGTTGAATTGATTTCTCTGACCCTGAAAACCAGAACCACCAATGTAGTTAACATCCTCTACTTAATCCTCGTTGAATATCTCGACATCTTCAGCGAAGTGAACAGGTTTTTGTGTCTTGCCCATCAGAAGACTATGCTTAGAATCCAACTTAGCTTGAAAGTCAGCGATCTGTGAACCATCCACGCTACCAGCTAGCCTTTTCCGCTCAAAATCAGCATTCTTGGTGCTATTACTAGACGCCAAGTTCTCAATCAGGACATAGGCTTCATCAGGATACCTGGTGTTGAAGTTTTCATTGCTCAAAGCATCCAAAGTCATTTGGTACCTCCAATCAAGTCCTTTAAAGAAGAACCCCATCAGCTGAACATCAGAGTATCCATGATGTGGACAGTCTCCCTGATATGATTTGAACCTCGTCCAAGCAGCCTTGAACGCCTCAGTCGGTCCTTGAGAAAACTAAGAGATCTTGTTCCTCAGATCCTCGGATCTTGCATCATCATAGAAGTTGGTCATGAAAGCAGTCTTAGTTTCCTCCCAGTTAGTCAGCGATCCAGGAGGTAACTGCTTCAGCCAGTAGGTTGCTTCCCCACCAAGAGAGTATGGGAAAAGCTTGCAGAAGAGGTAGTCGTAAGACACTCCATTGCTCTTGATGTTAGTGACCAAATCCTCGAACCTCTCAATATGATCCCTCCTCCTGCTTCAGCCAGTAGGTTGCTTCCCCACCAAGAGAGTATGGGAAAAGCTTGCAGAAGAGGTAGTCGTAAGACACTCCATTGCTCTTGATGCTAGTGACCAAATCCTCGAACCTCTCAATATGATCCATGGGATGCTCGCTGGAAAGACCATGAAAAGGATGCTGTCCCACAAGAGTGTAGTATGTAGGTTTCAACTCAAAGTCATTCCTTGGAAAAGCAGGAGGAGGGATCGCAGAGCGATTTGCGTAAAACTGGTCATGTCTAATGCACTCACCAATCGTCCTACCACGATTAACCACATCGTTCCCAACATTCATTGCGTTCGCATTCCCAGCGGCATTCCCAGCGACAACAGGAGCAGGTGGAATGATGTTCCCCCTCCATCCAGACGTTGTCCTCTCTCATTGCACAAACGACCCTCTAGATCCCTATAGGCACCAGCCTCATCTCGAACCAACTCTACTTGATTGTTGTTCAGCTCTGCTGGTTTCTTTGCCTTTCTGTTCGTGCGTTCCACAAGTGCTAGTTGCTCCAATGACAGTTGAACTAGCTGAGTGTTCTTGTTTCCTCTGGTTTTATGATTAGGCAGACACCTAAAAACAGAAGTCAAGAACGTAAGTAACAAAAAAACGTGTTGAGTATCGACATATGCCAAATGGTGTCGATCGATATCAAAAAGAGAACGACGAGTATCGACCGATACTAGACAGTATCGATCGATACCGACGAGTTTAGTCAAAATTCTCAGACTAAAATCTAATGGCGAATTGAGTCCCCGGCAACGGCGCCAAATTTGATATGCTCAAATTAATACCCTAAAAGTACTAAGCAGTAGTTGTAGTAAAGTAGGGGTCGAACACAAGGACTCACACAAACACACAATAGATTATATAGGTGAAAATCAAGCTAAACGATCAATGGTATTGAAAACAGAACGTAAATTAAAACGGTTGCAAATTCAATTAGGAGAAAGCTAGGTTCAGGGTATTTCTCAGGAAATCAATGAATGCAGATAAACTAACTAACAAGATTCGGATTTAGCACAGTTCTTGAACTCAAATCACTAAGATATAGTTAACCAACTTCCGTTGCGAAACCTATCTAAATTCTAAACCCTAGAAATCCCAAATTCCTTTGCGAATCCTAAAGTCTAAATCAGCTTTTTAAATCAGGTTTGATATGTTCACAAAACAACTATACCAAATTCCTTTGCGAATAGTTATTTTGCTCACCTTAGAGTCTATCAGGTAATTAATCGTACTTCCGCGCCTAGTCAATTATCCTAAGATCTAAGTTCTAGGTGATCAATCTAGAATTAGCTTTGCAAACAACCTTTGGCGAAGAACTACTTCAGATGATGAATCCTAATAACAAATCAATCTAGCATTCAGAGAAAACCCTATTGAAAACCATGAACCTAACAAGGGATCTACTCAGACATGGAGAACGAAACAATCAACATAACTGAATCAATCATCAATAGAATAAATAAGAGTAGAATAAAACAGGGTTTCGAAATCTTCTCTCAGACGAACGGAGTTCTGACTTGTCTCCCCTCTCAAAAGCTCTCTCAGAAATGCTCAAGCAAAACGTAATGAAAAGAGCACAGCCAAAGTGGCTGTAAAACCTAATTAAATAGTCTAAACACGAATTGGGGTCTTCTTGTAAATATTAAAGTCTTTTGGGCAAGTTCTGCAATTCTTCAAACTTAATTAAAAGTCGCGACTCGTGATCTCCTCGATGGGTGTCGATCGATACCAAGGGGTATCGATCGATGCTTGACGCTTCGATTAGGCACTTAGTCCCCTGACTTCTGTTTTGCTCCAGAACGCTCCATAAAACTCAAATATCTCCAATAATGCTCCAAATGTGCTAAAACGTGTAAAAGACTCTAAAAGACTCTATAATAGAATAAAAACTCAATAAAACGGACTTATATCATGGCTTAAACAAGGTAAAAACCATGATATATCAACTCCCCCAGACTTAGCCTTTGCTTGCCCTCAAGCAAATAGATATGCTCAAATTAATACCCTAAAAGTGCTAAGCACTAGTTACAGTAAAGTAGGGATCGAACACAAGGACTCACAGAAACACACAATAGATTATATATGTGAAAATCAAGCTAAACGATCAATGGTATTGAAAACAGAACGTAAATTAAAACGGTTGTAAATTCAATTAGGAGAAGGTTAGGTTCAGGGTATTTCTCAGGAAATCAATTAATGCAGATAAACTAACTAATAGGATTCGGATTTAGCACGGTTCTTGAACTCAAATCACTAAGATATAGTTAACCAACTTCCGTTGCGAAAACTATCTAAATTCTAAACCCTAGAAATCCCAAATTCCTTTGCGAATCCTAAAGTCAAAATCAGCTTTTTAAATCAGGTTTGATATGTTCACAAAACAACTAAACCAAATTCCTTTGCGAATAGTTATTTTGCTCACCTTAGAGTCTATCAGGTAATTAATCGTACTTCCGCGCCTAATCAATTATCATAAGATCTAAGTTCTAGGTGATCAATCTAGAATTAGCTTTGCAAACAACCTATGGCGAAGAACTACTTCAGATGATGAATCCTAATAACAAATCAATCTAGCATTCAGAGAAAACCCTATTGAAAACCCTGAACCTAACAAGGGATCTACTCACACATGGAGAACGAAACAATCAACATAACTGAATCAATCATCAATAGAATAAATAAGAGTAGAATAAAACAGGGGTTCAAAATATTCTCTCAGACGAACGGAGTTCTGACTTGTCTCCCCTCTCAAAATCTCTCTTAGAAATCCTCAAGCAAAACGTAATGAAAATCGTACAACCAAAGTGGCTGTAAAACCTAATTAAATAGTTTAAACACGAATTGGAGTCTTCTTGTAAATATTAAAGTCTCTTGGGCAAGTTCTGCAATTCTTCAAACTTCATTAAAAGTCGCGACTCGTGATCTCCTCGATGGGTGTCGATCGATACCAAGGGGTATCGATCGATGCTTGACGTTTCGATCAGGCACTTAGTCCCCATACTTCAGTTTTACTCCAGAACGCTCCATAAAACTCCAATATCTCCAATAATGCTCCAAATGTGCTAAAACGTGTAAAAGACTCTAAAAGACTCTATAATATAATAAAGACTCGATAAAACGGACTTATATCATGCCTAAACAAGGTAAAAACCATGATATATCAACTCCTCCAGACTTTGCCTTTACTTGCCCTCAAGCAAATAGATATGCTCAAATTAATACCCTAAAAGTACTAAACAGTAGTTGCAGTAAAGTAGGGGTCGAACACAAGGACTCACAGAAACACACAATAGATTATATAGGTGAAAATCAAGCTAAACGATCAATGGTATTGAAAACAGAACGTAAATTAAAACGGTTGTAAATTCAATTAGGAGAAGGTTAGGTTCAGAGTATTTCTCAAGAAATCAATGAATGCATATAAACTAACTAACATGATTCGGATTTAGCACGGTTCTTGAACTCAAATCACTAAGATATAGTTAACCAACTTCTCTTGCGAAAACTATCTAAATTCTAAACCCTAGAAATTCCAAATTCGCAAAATTCCAAATTCCTTTGCGAATCCTTAAGTCTAAATCAGCTTTTTAAATCAGGTTTGATATGTTCACAAAACAACTAAACCAAATTCCTTTGCGAATAGTTATTTTGCTCACCTTAGGTTCTATCAGGTAATTAATCGCACTTCCGCGCCTAATCAATTATCCTAAGATCTAAGTTTTAGGTGATCAATCTAGAATTATCTTTGCAAACAACCTATGGCGAAGAACTACTTCAGATGATGAATCCTAATAAGAAATCAATCTAGCATTCAGAGAAAACCCTATTGAGAACCCTGAACCTAACAAGGGATTTAATCAGACATGGAGAATGAAACAATCAACATAACTGAATCAATCATCAATAGAATAAATAAGAGTAGAATAAAACAGGGGTTCGAAATCTTCTCTCAGACGAACGGAGTTCTGACTTGTCACCTCTCTCAAAAGCTCTCTCAGAAATCCTCAAGCAAAACGTAATGAAAATCGTACAACCAAAGTGGCTGTAAAACCTAATTAAATAGTCTAAACACGAATTGGGGTCTTCTTGTAAGTATTAAAGTCTTCTGGGCAAGTTCTGCAATTCTTCAAACTTCATTAAAAGTCGCGACTCGTGATCTCCTCGATTAATTACCTGATAGAATCTAAGGTGAGCAAAATAACTATTCGCAAAGGAATTTTGGTTTAGTTGTTTTGTGAACATATCAAACCTGATTTAAAAAGCTGATTTAGACTTAAGGATTCGCAAAGGAATTTGGAATTTCTAGGGTTTAGAATTTAGATAGTTTTCGCAACGGAAGTTGGTTAACTATATCTTATTGATTTGAGTTCAAGAACCGTGGTAAATCCGAATCCTGTTAGTTAGTTTATATGCATTCATTGATTTCCTGAGAAATACCCTGAACCTAACCTTCTCCTAATTGAATTTACAAATTTGAAAGATATTGATTTTAGAAAAAAGTTTACTTGTATTGTTATTTATTTATGTCTTCTAATTTTATTGTTTCGCAAAAAAATATTTGGTCGTCTACCAAATTTAGTCGTCCACGTGCGACTATAAACAACTATAGTCGTGCGCACACGACTAATATGTTTTCTAGTTGTACGTGCACGACTATGGCTTTCAGTTGTTTTTTGCCCTTGAGTTAAAAAATGGAGTTTTTTCAGATATTCATACATTTTTTAAAGGAGAATATATATATAATTTTTTGTTAAAATAAATACAATTGTTATTTATTAATATCTTCATATTTTATTTTTTCAAAAAAAATATTTGTCGTAAAACATCGTGCTGTTTTACCAAAATTACGCAACATTTTCCTTATAAAAAACCTCAAGGATATATATATATATTTAAATGACCGTTTGACCGTCATTAAATATATTTTTATAACTTTTATGAATTGGGGAAGGATTTTTTCTAACATGTGTAGACATCACATAACTTGCTACAATTCATAACAACTTAACAAATATTTTGGTATATTTCATTATAACTAATCTGTAAGCTATTTGATTATTTTACTTTCAGCTATTTTATTTTTTTCCTTTTTAATTGGCCAACTTTTTATATTAATTATTCGATTATTATTTTTTATTTCATTTCTTCCCATGTTAACTCAAAAAATATTATTTTTAACTCGAATTTTGAAAGATATTGATTATTAGGAAATATTTTATTCGAAAAATAAATTCGAAAGATATTGATTTTCAGGAAAGATTTGATTGAAAAAATAAATTTGAAAGATATCGATTTTAGAAAAAAGTTTACTTGTATTGTTATTTATTTATGTCTTCTAATTTTATTGTTTCGCAAAAAAGTATTTGGTCGTCTACCAAACGTAGTCGTCCACGTGCGACTATAAACAACTATAGTCGTGCGCACACGACTAATATGTTTTCTAGTTGTACGTGCACGCGGGTAAAAATATAAGAACAAGGATTGACCTTAGTCAAAACAAATGGCAAGATATGAAACAAACTTCCAAGCAATCAAATCAAAAAATAATATTGATCATTGCAAATGAATAGACTACTGCCATTTGGATTCCATGAACCATCAACGATGATCACACGGTTAGCAGCATAAAGATTAATTCCAAGGGATCCCGCTCTGGTTGATATTAGAGTGCATTTCACCCTTTTGTTTTCAGGTTCATTGAACCTATCAACCAACTTCTAGCGTTCTGAGCTTTCGGTTTTTCCATCAATTCTGCATCCATGCAAGGAAAGTTAGAGCCATCATAATTGTTCAAACAACATTCATGCTAATATGAAAGAACTCGATACCAACCTATAGATGGGGTCAAGCTACAAGAGAGTAATCTTAGAAGAACAAATAACAAATGTGTTAACGCAATGGCATGGTAGGGTTAGAGACAAGAGGAAGAGAAACCAAACGTTGGAAACCGACAACAACAGTGACAATAATAACCGTGATGTCGATTCTAGCTAGAGCCCGGTTCGAACAGAAATTACATCTGATTTCAGATTTGCGAGTAGACTACCACCGATATTACAATAACGGTCCGTTCTTAGCATTTTGGCCATATATTGCCGTTTTGGGTTTGAATTGGACCGTTTACTAGACGAAATCATGTTTTTCTAATTCTCATAGGGACTTAAAGGTTTCTTCGAAGAAATGAGTAAACAAGTAATGGATGCTTCTCATTCCTCCGTTAGGAGGCTCTAGTTCCTATTTCTAGTCTTTGCACTCCATATTGCACGTTTTACTCAATAACGGTCCGTTCTTAACATTTTGGCCATTACTCATTTCTTTGAAGAAACCTCAAACTCCCTATGAGAATTTGAAAACAGGATTTCGTGTAGTAAACGGTCTAATTCAGACCCAAATTAGCAATATATGGCCAAAATGCTAAGAACGGACCGTTATTGAGTAAAACATGCAATATGTAGTGATGAGACTAGAAATGGGAACTGGAGCCTCCTAAAGGAGGAATGAGAAGCATTCATTACTTTTTTACTCATTTCTTTGACGAAATCTCAAAATAAAAAGAAATCAATTTATGGCCATCCTTTAGGAAGCTCTAGTTCCTATTTCTAGTCTTCGCACTCCATATTGGTTGTTTTACTCAATAACAATTCGTTCTTAGCATTTTGGCCATTTATTACCGTTTTGTGTTCTAATTGGACCGTTGACTAGCCGAAATCCTGTTTTTCAAATTCTCATAGGGACTTTGAGATTTCTTCGAAAAATGAGTCAACAAGTAATGGATGCTTCTCATTCGTCCTTTTGGAGGCTCTAGTTCGTATTTCTTGTCTTTCCACTCCATATTGTCTGTTTTACTCAATAACGGTCCGTTCTTAACATTTTGGCCATATATTGCCGTTTTGGGTCTGAATTGGACAGTTTACTAGACGAAATCCCGTTTTTCAAATTCTATTAGGGACTTTGAGGTTTCTTCAAAGAAATGAGTAAACAAGTAATAGATGCTTCTCATTCCTCCTTTTGGAGGCTCTAGTTCCTATTTCTAGTCTTTACACTCCATATTGTCTGTTTTACTCAATAACGGTCCGTTCTTAACATTTTGGCCTTATATTGCCGTTTTGGGTCTGAATTGGACTGTTTACTAGACGAAATCATGTTTTTCTAATTCTCATAGGGACTTAAAGGTTTCTTCGAAGAAATGAGTAAACAAGTAATGGATGCTTCTCATTCCTCCGTTAGGAGGCTCTAGTTCCTATTTCTAGTCTTTGCACTCCATATTGCATGTTTTACTCAATAACGGTCCGTTCTTAGCATTTTGGCCATTACTCATTTCTTTGAAGAAACCTCAAACTCCCTATGAGAATTGGACTGAGTAATGAACCTAACAAGGGATCTACTCATACATGGAGAATGAACCAATCAACATAACTAGATAAATCATCAATAGAATAAATAAGTGTAGAATAAAACAGGGTTCGAAATCTTCTCTCACACGAACGGAGTTCTGACTTGTCTTCCTTATCAAAAGCTCTCTCAGAAATCCTCAAGCAAAACGTAATGAAATGCGCACAGCCAAAGTGGCTGTAAAACCTAATTAAATAGTCTAAACACGAATTGGGGTCTTTTTGTAAATATTAAAGTCTTCTGGGCAAGTTCTGCAATTCTCCAAACTTCATTAAAAGTCGCGACTCGTGATCTCTTCGATGGGTGTCGATCGATACCAAGGGGTATCGATCGATGCTTGACGCTTCGATCATGCACTTAGTCTCCAGACTTCAGTTTTGCTCCAGAACGCTCCATAAAACTCCAATATGTCCAATAATGCTCCAATAATGCTCCAAATGTGCTAGAACCTGTAAAAGACTATAAAAGACTCTATAATAGAATAAAAACTCGATAAAACGGACTTATATCATGGCTTAAACAAGGTAAAAACCATGATATATAAACTACCCTAGACTTAGCCTTTGCTTGCCCTCAAGCAAATAGATATGCTCAAATTAATACCCTAAAAGTACTAAGCAGTAGTTACAGTAAAGTAGGGGTCGAACACAAGGACTCACAGAAACACACAATAGATTATATAGGTGAAAATCAAGCTAAACGATTAATGGTATTGAAAACAGAACGTAAATTAAAACTGTTGTAAATTCAATTAGGAGAAAGCTAGGTTCAGGGTATTTCTCAGGAAATCAATTAATGCAGATAAACTAACTAACATGATTCGGATTTAGCACGGTTCTTGAACTCAAATCACTAAGATATAGTTAACCAACTTTCGTTGCGAAAACTATCTAAATTCTAAACCCTAGAAATTCCAAATTCCTTTGCGAATCCTAAAGTCTAAATCAGCTTTTTAAATCAGGTTTGATATGTTCACAAAACAACTAAACCAAATTCCTTTGCGAATAGTTATTTTGTTCACCTTAGGTTCTATCAGGTAATTAATCGCACTTCCGCGCCTAATCAATTATCCTAAGATCTAAGTTCTAGGTGATCAATCTAGAATTAGCTTTGCAAA
>PKML01069064.1:104657-120386 GCA_002933935.1 Eutrema yunnanense | reverse complement strand
AAACGAACCAGAATATGAAACGAACCAGAATTTGAATCAGACAAAAGAGAAAGTGAAACTGAAAACTTACCAGAATATAGTGCAGTGGAAACAAACCAGAATGTGATTCAATCAGATTAAAGCAAAAAAAAGACATGTTAATATGCTAAGAAGAGGAAGACAAACGAAATTACCTTGAGAAATATCTCATTCTTTTGTTCAATGGTTAGGCTTCGATGAGTTGATTGTTGAGAAGAAGGCTCTGAGATATCAGCATCCACATCCATATGTGACATTTCCTCCTCTATGTTCTTCTCATACGTGTCATGAACCTTCTTGGCCTTTTGATCAACAAAGGTACCATCTGCCTTTGTATGTGTTTTCATAAACACTTCTCCAAAGGAGACAGGACACCCTAATTCTTCCTCCTACAACGATAAAAAAACATATTAATTTTATAAAATGCAATATATAAACCAATGAAAACATATTACCATTTCTTGTTGCACTTGCAAATAAGACTTCTGCCCGGATACGTGTTTGTGGGGACCAAGACCGCCACGGTCTGAGTTACGACACTGTGAGTAAGTAGAGCTCCTCTCAATTGACTCCGGAGTGCCCCAATGAGCCAACATTTCTGCCCAAAGGATTTCGCCAATCCAAGGTGGTCTCTCACCACAGTTTTTAGCTTGGCTCACAATACCTTTCATCCGTTTTTTGGCTCTCCTCAAGAATCCCGTTCTCACCAGGTCCGTAATCCCGTGATCTCAATTATATTTCCGCTACACAATACAATAATGTTAAGTATCATTGTATATAAATCATAACTATAGTAAAATGAAAACAAAATGGTATTACCGCAAACGTTCTGAAATATCTCTCTTGAATGTCTATAGGCGTTTTGCGCCAGCTATAGTAAGGACCATCAAACTTCCTCCGAAATATGCCAGCAATGACTCGGGACAATTTTCCTTTGTCCCTGTTAAACCTGTCACATGATATGCAAACCTGTTAAATAAAAACAGCAATTATTCATGCATCAATCTGATTCAAATCTGATTAAATGAAAGCAATCAAATTCAGTCAACGCAATCAGATTCAATCAAAGCAATCAAAGCAATCTGATTCAAACAAATACCCATATAAATCATGTAAACTCATTAGACAGAACAATGAAACTGAAACTAACTACTAACAACAGATTCAAGAACCAATGAAACTGAAACTAACAACAATTTTAATGAATGAAACTGAAACTAACTACTAATTTGAATGAGTAGGACCATGTTCATTTGAAACTGAAACTAACTACTAAAATGAAACTAATAACTAATTTGAAACTGAAACTAACTACTAAACTGAAACAAAACCATCGACATCCAGAACCAAACTACTATGCTCAGAAACTACTAAACTGAAACAGAACCGGAGAAGATATTGGGCAGGAAAAAGTTCTAGATGGTTGGGAGACAGATGCTGTTGCAGAAGAGGACTGGTTGGAGGCGTGAGAAGACGAGTCGAGACCACCGACTGATCTCCTACTGGCGGATGATTTGCCACCACCGCGACCTCTACCACCTCGGCCATTACTTGTTTTTGGCCGGGAAGCCATTATCTGAGATTGAAAGGGAAAGAGAAATGGAGATTGAGAAAAAGGATTTTGGAGATTGAGAGACAAAGAGACAAAGAGAATCGGAGATGAGAGAAAGGGTTTCAGGGTTTGAAAGAGAGGATTGGTATCGGAGATTGAGTGAGAAAGGATTGGTACCGGAGATTGAGAGAGAAAGAGATCCGGAGAAGGAAAAAGGGTTCGTCGGCTATTTGATTTTCTCGAAAACAGAAGAGAAGATATAGGGTTTCATTTAGTATTTAACAAAGTAGTCCCTAAATAGTCGCTAACTGGTCGCAAAAACTAAATAAAGGAGGGATAAGTTGGCGCTTGTTATTTCACGAAAATATTTGAAGACTTGTCAAAAAATTGAAATAATTAGAAATAGTCGCAAAATCGTCTCAAAATAGTCCCACAATTGTTTCAAAGTAGTCACAAAGTGCGACTGTTTTGTGACCGTATTTAATAATTCATTACCCTATACCCTAAACCCTAAAAATAAGGCGACACAATCATTGTAACACTAAATCTAAGACTGAAACCCTGTCTAGAACCATAAATTGTAATTTGAATCAGTCTAAACAAAATTAATATCTTTCAAAAACATTTCTTCATAAAACACATATCTACTAAGTACATATCATGATAATATACAACCATTGGTTTTAAAAATTGGAATTTAAATTTTGAATCTATGTAATCATGATTCAGTAGTTCAAATAGAAGTAAAAAGTTCAAATTAACATATTTAAAAATCTATATTGATGATTTTAAGAAAAAATCGAGTGTAGTGGCTCAACTGTCGCATATTAGTCACAATTTCTGGTGTTGGTCTAGAAATAGTCGCAAAATGGTAGGTATATTAAGACAATTATGTGACTACCATTAAAATTGTCGAATATCTGTTTTAAAATTATAAATAGTCGCAAAATCGTGGGTAAATTAAGACAATTTTGTGACTACTAATAAAATTGTTGAAAAATGATTTCATGGGTTTCGAATCCAGGATCTCCAAACTTTGTATGCAAGCTACATAACCAAAGTGCTATTGTGTTCAATCGGTATTTTGTTACATTTACTTATATATAAATTTTGTTCTTATTAATAATTCATTATCCTATACCCTAAACCCTAAAAATAAGACTATACAGTCATTCTAACACTAAATCTAAGAGTAAAACCCTATCTAAAAAAATTACAACCATAAATTGTAATTTGAATCAGTTTGAAAAAAATTAATATTTTTCAAAAATATTTCTTCATAAAACACATATGTACTAAGTACATATCATGATAATATACAACCATTAGGTTTAAACATTGGAATTTAAATTTTGAATCTATGTAATCATGGTTCAGTAGTTCAAATAGAAGTAAAAAGTTTAAATTAACATATTTAAAATTCAATATTGATGATTTTAAGAAAAAAATCGAATGTAGTGGCTCAACTGTCGCAGATTAGTCACAATTTCAGGTGTTGGTCTAGAAATAGTCGCAAAATGGTGGGTAAATTAAGACAATTATGTGACTACTACGAAAATTGTCGAAAATCTGTTTTAAAATTACAAATAGTCACAAAATTGTGGGTAAATACAGACAATTTTGTGACTACTAATAAAATTGTTGAAAAATGTTTTCATGGGTTTCAAACCCAGGATCCCTAAACCTTGTGCAGCTTGTGCAAGGTGCGTAACCAAAGTGCTATTGTATTCAATTGGTATTTGGCTATACTTCAAGTATATACAATTGACAAAAAATGATAATTATATTACAAAGATGTAAATGATAATTATATTACAAAGATTTATATTACAAAGCAAGAATTATAATTATATTATTACAAAAATGTAAATTTAAATATTATTCAAATTCCTCATCTTCATGATTTGAAGATGATAAATTACAAAGAAATTCGTCCTCTGGATCTGCGTCTTCGATCTCATAATCAATTTCTTCACAAGGATGATTTCTCTCTACTAAATTATCAACTATGATTTCATCTATCGTATCCGTGCTATCATCAATTGTTTGCTGCAGTATAACCGGCTCTTTTTCGTTAAACTTTCCTTGAATAGCTTGCCTTGGATTTACTTTGAGAACTGTGAGCCACACCTTTCGAGGTCGTTTAATGCATGTGTATGAAAGATAACAAATTTGATCAGCTTGAGATCCTGTACATTAATTAGGTGTAACATTAGAAGTAGACATACACACACATATATATATACATACGTACATATATAAATTAAAACAAAAATTACCTAAAATAAAAGGTTTGTAATTTTGATATTTCCTTGATGATAGCACATCAACAATGCATCCTTCTCGCATTCGGGTGCCTTTGTCAATCGTAGGGTCATACCCTTCACAGTAGAATAGTGTGATCTTCATATTCAGAAATCCTGGATACTCGAGCTCTATGATATTTTCAACAGTCCCATAAAAATCATCCTCGTCAGATGTTTCTGTTCCATAATTTTGTCCTCGCACACATACCCCATAGTTCATTGTTTTTTTTTTGAGTCTGTGGTCTCGCGTGTGAAACAAATACCCTCTAGTAAAATACATGGGCCATGACTTGACTTTATTTTCAGGACCTTCCACTATTTCAAAAACCCAAGGAGGAAAATGTTGTTGACTTCTCATTGTACTCACCTACATATATATAAGCAAATATATTAAAAAATAAATCAATAAATATTCTTAAATAATCATATATATGTGGATATATAGTAAATACATACATATTGGCGAACCCATATATAAAAATCTTCATCTCCTTTCGATTTCACCTCATCATCGGAGAGTTCCGGATATTCAAATCGAATTTGCGCTTCCAACAATCTGTTTTGACAACAACAATTAATATATATGTAACAAATATTTAATTATAAAAATTAAATAAAGGATCACAAATAACGTTATGAAGCACAATTACCTCTCAAGCGGCTGAAAATAGTCATAATTGCGCAAGACATATGCATGTGCGCATTTATAATCTTTCTCAGTTAACCAAAATTCGCTACTTTGGCCACTTGGACGACCTACTTGGGTGAAGATATCTGGTACCGGTATAGGATATACAGGTATTTCACCTTCATCATAACGACTTGACCTGCGAAATAACGTCCAAAAATTAAATTAATAGTCATCAACAATTCATTTTAACTCGTATATTTCGAAGAGGCCGGATTGAAATGAATGTTATGAGAAATAGTCACCATGCATCATACCTTCTTATGCGAGCTGTAGAAATGTGCGAAGCAAAGTAGTGTTCTGAGAAATAAGATATCTCGTCATTTATGTATGATTGAACTATTGATCCCGCTGGATATCTTTTGTTCTTCGCCTTCCCTTTTAAACGTTTAAAAAACCTTTCGAAGGGATACATCAACCTATATTGCACAGGACCATCAAGCTCCGCTTCGTATGGTAGGTGTATTGGTAGGTGCTCCATCACATCAAAGAAAGAAGGTGGGAATATTTTTTCCAAATTACACAAAATCATGACAATGTTATCCTTCAGAATTTTGAGGCGGGTTTGATCCAATGATCTACTACTTAAGTCACGGAAAAATGTTCCAATCCCTACAACAATATTAAAATCATATAAGTTATATATATATAAACGAAACATATATGATAATATATATATATATATATACATACCTGACAATGCAAGGTGCACATTACGCGGTAGAAGTTCTGCAAAGACAAACGGAAGCAATCGTTCCATAAATACATGGCCGTCGTGACTTTTCATTCCAGAGAGCTTCCCACCATTGATGTCTGCACAACTAGCTAAATTTACTACATAGCCATCGGAGAATCTAACCTCATATTTGACCCATTGTAGTAAGCTTTCTTTTGCTTTTGAAGTCAATCGCCAAATATGAAATGGAGCTCTCCCTTGATCATCTACATGCAAATCTTGTCGAGAACAAAACCTTGTAATATCTAATCTTGACTTCACTGTGTCTTTTGATTTGTCTTTAACATTCATAACAGTATACATGATGTTGTCGAAAAAATTCTTCTCGATATGCATCACATCAAGATTGTGTCATAGCATCAGTTCGTTCCAGTACGGTAGCTCCCAAAATATGCTTTCTTTATGCCAATTATGCCACTCCGCATAGCCGGCCACTTTTTGTTCATGACCATTTTCACCGCATTCAGATGTTTTGAGTGGTTCTGCATGCCTTATACGCTCATATAAAACTTGTTCGCCAATCAAAGATTGAGGTGGGTAGTCATTTGATGCGTGCTTTCCCTTCAAAAAGTTTATTTTATTCTTCCGTAACGAATGGCTTATAGGAAGAAATCTTCTGTGACAGTCAAACCAACATGTCTTCCTACCAGCCGGAAGATAAAAAGCATTTGTATCATCCATACAAATGGGACACGATAGTCTTCCATGTGTCGTCCATCCCGACAACATACCATAGGCTGGAAAATCGCTTATCGTCCACAAAAGAACAGCTTTCTGGTTGAAAATTTGATCTACTGACACATCATATGCCTCAACTCCGTTATACCATAACTCCTTTAACTCGTCGATCAGTGGTTGGAGGAAAACATCAAGACTAGCTCGTGGATGATTTGGTCCTGAATTCAAAATCGTAAGAAACAAATACACAGTATTCATACACAGTATTCATACACATATCTGGCGGTAATTTGTATGGAGTCATGATAACAGGCCACAACAAGTGATTTTTTGACATACCAAAAGGATTAAAACCGTCTGTACATAACCCAAGATATACGTTTTGTGTTTCTTCTGCGAACGAAGGATGCAAATGTTGGAAATTCTTCCACTCTGCCGCATTAGATGGATGACACATTACTCCGTCTTTTGAATCATGCTCAACATGCCATCTCATCGATGCTGCAGGCTTCTCTGATTTGTACATTCTCTTCAATCTGTCAGTAATAGGTAAATACCACATACGACTGAACGGGATTTTAGTTCGTCCCTCACTAGCCTTATATCTTGGTTTTGCACAGAACTTGCAATGCTTCAACTTCTCATCTTCTTTCCAGAAGAGCATATAGTTATCTATACATACATCAAATGTATGGTACGGCAATCCTAGCTTTCGCATCAAAGTTTCTGTCTCATAGTACGAACTAGGTGCTTGATTACCCTCTGGTAAATACTCCGTAAACAATTCAGACCATGAGTCCATGCAGCTTTCAGCCATATTATGGTCTGCCTTAATGTTCATGAACCGAGCAGCCAAATATAACTTCGATTGACCTTCACGACATCCATCATAAAGTGAAGTATTTGCAGCATCTAACATGCCGTAAAACTGTTTTGCCTCTTGGGTACTAGGTTCTTCATGAACATGTTCATATCCACTTTCATGTTGATGATGATGATACTCATGATGATTAAATGGCGTAGTGCCATGAAATGCATCATTCACCATCACAACATATACATTCCCCCCATCATATGTTGTTGGTTGATGAGTACCACTAGTATAATCTACATTAGCATAATTCGTTCCTCCCCCAACCACATCATAATCTTCACCATGTTCAGACCATACATAATATCCGGGCATAAATCCTCTACTATGCAAATGTTTCGAAATTGTACTTCCGTGCAAAAATTTGGAATTTTGACATTTTAAACAAGGACAGTGAAACCTACCTCCACTGCTTTGCGCTAATGACTGGCTATTAGCAAAATTCATGAACTGCTCAACCCCCGCCAAGAATTCACTGGAGATATGATTTGTGTGTGAATCGATCCTATTATACATCCACTCTCGTGATGAATTCCACATTTTTTTTTTGGATTAGTTTTTTTTTTTTTTTGTTAAGAGAAATGATTTGTGTGTTAATGGGGGAGAGAGCGACGAGTTTTATATGCAAAACATTTGTGACTAATTTGGGACTCCTAAAAAGTAGTCGCAAATTTACCACTATTTTGCCACATTTTTCCGACTATTTTGGGACTATTGTAAGTAGTCGCAAATGGTAGGTGTACCAACTAACATCAACATTTTCGACGTTTTTACCTACTTATTTACCGACTACTCTGCAAATCAGTTGCAAATTTAAGACTATGAATTTAAGTTGCAAATCAGTGGCAAATTAGCGACTATATTTCCGGACTAAACTAACAGTCGCAAATTTAAGATTATATTTGCGACTATATTTCCCGACTAAAAACAAAGTCGCTAATTCGTCTCAATTTCAGACTACTTTGCGACTAAATTAATATAGTCGAATACTAGTCGGATATCAGTCGCTAATTTGCGACAGATTACCTACGATAAAGTATTGTCGTAAAAATGCGACTGTTATGCCTCTGCGAGCTAAGTAGTCGTTTATTAGTCGCAAAATAGTCATAAATGAGTCACTAAAATTTGCGACTAAAAAAGTAGTCGCAAATGGTAGTCACAAAAACTGTGTTTTTTTGTAGTGATGGCTTAAACGAGGTAAAAACCATGATATATCAACTCCCCCAGACTTAGCCTTTGATTGCCCTCAAGCAAATAGAAGACTAAACCAGAGAAAGAGGTTTGAAAACGTAGAGACTCACCTGTTCTTGAAACATCAAAATGACCAATTTCCCAAGTACCTAAATGTCACCTAACCAGCTTTTGATCTAACCACCATGTACTTCCCCGTAGACATTCGCAGTTCCCCAGACTACACACATTATTTCGCAGCATTGTTCAATCAAGCCATCCTCGCCAGCTTCATCGCTGTGAATTAATATAGAGCTTTCTAGATTCTTTCCCATACTATATCAAGACAAGGAACCACCCTTTTTCACACTTTTGGTATTATTTCTCTCCCCCAGACTTATTTCTTATTATGTTCTTTCTTTTATTTTCAGTTTTGCATATACACATCAAGGTATGAGAGCGAGTATTGATGGTGTTAGCCACCGAATCCCCGGTTCTTCCCTCTCAATGTATCAAAGGATGTAGGCGAATAATGGCATCATAGGAAAATCCTAGCCTCGCTTCCAATCCTTTGTGTGATCATTCCCTCTTAAGTAAAATAATGGGATCGTTGGAAATTTTCCTAACCCTCTACTCAGAAGAAAATCATTTCATCTTTTAATGCATCTTATTAATTAACTTATAACAGGGAGAGAAATACCATAATTCCAAACACATGGGTTCCTTTGTCAGATACGAATGAGGAATCAAGCTCTAAGAGTACTAACCACATTGATGAAGTGCAAAAATTTGGCTCGGGCTTTAAGGAAGTATGCTGGAAACATGAGTGTCTTCTGGTTAACCGGTCAGCCTTTGGATTTTTCATTAGTCGATCTAGAACTGATTCTGTAACAATGGTCACTTAAAAGCAAGGTCAAATCAATAGATTCAAGAAAAAGATCACAGTCTCAGACAAAATTTTGACTCAATAAAACGACTCAATAAAACAACGAATGACTCAAAAGTGGACTGACTCTAAGAAAAACAAAAACAAATGTCAGCGACTACCTCCCCCAGACTTAAACAACATTGTCCCCATTGTTATCTAGCCTAGAGTTAGTGAGAGAAAACAAATGAAACGATGGAATCATGAGAAACAAGAAGTTACCGTGCTGGAACATTGAGTATCGATAGACACACAGCTTGGTATCGAGCGATACCATGCTTAAACCGATACGATGTTCTCTGTAATCGCGTAGGGTGTCGATCGATACTGGCAGGTATCGATCGACACTAACCGTATGTCGACACACGGATTGAAAATCAGTGGTGTCGAGTTGCTTAACCAGAGAAAGCATTCCACTGTGTCAGATGTCAGCACTGTTAGGAACACTCAAAAACAGGTTAAAAGCAGCATGGTAGATCAAAGATGAATCCAAAGAAGTTCAAATGAAAAAACAAACACTGACATGAGTTCAACAGAAAAGGAAAAATAAAAGAAAAAGAAAGAAAAATACAAACGTGAAGATAGAGAAGACTAATCATCCGTTTCCTCAGAATCACTCGCATCGTCAGCAGCAGCAGTGGTACGTGAAGGTCCAGGCTGGGACGACGGATCAACATATGTGGTGGTCGTGCAACGGCAGCGAACAGCAGCCCAAATGCTCTTCAAGCTCGCAATCATCAGTCGCTGGAAAGCGGCTGGCTCCATCGGAACATATGTGTCATCGGGCCACTATGGCTCTGGAATAGGTGGACACGGTGCAGCTTGTGTACGTCCTCTCTGACGTGAAGTAGATGGGATATCAGCAGCACGTGGACGAACTTGTCGTCTGGTCGCAGAGATCGAAGTCAACGACTCCGTAGGACGCTCAAAACGGAGCTGAGCAGGATCCTCAGATATGTCCGTCAGTTCCTTGTCAGGTAGCTGCACTAGGATACTCCCATCTGATCTACTAAGAATCCACTTCCTTCCGGGCTTCAACCACTTAAGGTTCCTCAGATGAGCCTCATATATGTATCGACGCGTAGTCACGATCCTGCAGCTCGTAGTGCTGATACCGAGGTGCTGGAAGATAGGTGTCAGAAGACTACCAACTGATTCCCTCTTCGTGCTCGTCCCTGTGAATGGTTTGGTCTTCAGAGAGACCAAGTGATGTGAAAAAATAGCCCCAAGGTTAACATCCTCAAGCTCATGCCAATCAAAATCCTGCCCATGGATGATGTTCCTGACAGCCAGAAACAACAGCAGAAGCTCAGACACTCTCATCTTGTTAGGCTCCATCTTGCACATGAGAGTAGTGCTCAGGATCCTAACAAAGCAACGCAGGACCGGATGTCGAATATCCTTCTGAGTGGACGTCTTAGACTCGTAGATGCCGTTCCTAAACCATGCCCAAAATACGCGCATGTCAGGATGAGCAGCTGGAAGAGCAATCCTCCTGCGATCTCGTCGAAACCCATATATATCGCAAAGATCAGGGAGTGAAATTATGTACCTCACTCCACGAGACATTAAGGACATGCTACCTCCCTGCGCGTCTCGCAGAAGCTCATCGGAGTAGCTAACGTGAGATGTCGCCATGAACTGACGAACCAAGTCTGGGAAGAGATCATACTGTCGTGTAGCCATGTGACCAAAACCAATCCGCTCAAGCAGACGAGCCAAATCTGAGTCAAGACCTAGCTGATGCAGAGAAACTCCATCTACAAACCTGGTAGGCTCGATGGTAACACCCAACCACGCGTTGTACAACAGCGTGTCGAAATTGTCCCACTCCTCAGAAATGGGTCTAAAGGCGGTGTCATCACTCAAGGCGTGCGCCTTCTCCTGTCCATCCCAAAACCTTTTGGAGACGATCTTGGTACCCTCTCGTCTAGGCCAAGGGCCGGTGCTTGGGCCTATAGTGGTACGAGTAAAACCAGCAGACTGAGGAGTGGGGTTCATAGGCGGAGGTGGTTGTCCAGATGGTGAAGTAGGAGAGGCTCTGTGTAACGCATCACCTGGAAGCTCATCTTCCTCTATCTCTCCGTCAAATATAACCCCGTAACTGTCGCGACCCCAGAAAGTGCTCACGAAACCTCGACGCCAAAACGCACCATCCCGGCACTTCACTCTGTCATTCAGCTTGTACGTTACTGGTGCCCGGCGAGAGGTCGACGTACGGAGAGCACGAAGAGATTGCTCGTCCACTATCAGACTGGTAGTGGGTTGATTAATTGGCACGATTCTGTAGCGGCCGTCTCCAAGACAAGCTTTAACCAGGGCCTCAAACCACTGCGAGGAGATTTTCACTTCAACTCGCTCGTTCACATGAAATCGTCCCGCGTCAACCGAAGTCCGTGCTCTCTTTTGTGCAGACATATGAAATCATCAACAAACACAAGACACGACATAAATCACACATCTCTCCCATTAACCACAAACAAAATCGCATAAGAGGTATGATGGTATAGATCGATACCATAGGGTATCGATCGATACTCTGAAGCTGTTCCAAGTTCATCGATTACTCAAAATCCCAAATCATCAACAACAAAAATCAAGGCAATGCAAATGTATAGGTTGGTTCGAAACTACCCTAGAACAACTCAGCAAACGACATGCATCGATAAAAACAAGTTGTAAAGAGTGGAATTTCACAAACCCATAACCTTAAGAATCAAAATGAAAAACTGGAATTTCGAGATCATACCTTTGTTGGATTGAGAAACAAGTGCTAGATATGGATAGAGAATGAAATTCTAACGAATCCAGACACTTAAATCGCTCAATTCGGTGAAATTTTGAAAAAGTTGTTATTTAAGAGAGGGAGAGAGGCGGCGGTATCGAGCGATAAAGGATTGAGAGGAAGAAGACAAAACCGTAGGGTTTTAAGGAAACTTACCTGGCAGTGGAGTATCGATCGATACCCGGAGGTATCGATCGAAACTTGTCAATTTTTAGTCGACAATGGATGGTGTCGATCGACATGTATGAAAATTATGCTCCCTTTCCCCGACACTTGGCATCGATCGACACTTACAGGTATCGATCGACACTCCTTGTCAAATCTGCTTCACATTCGACACAAAACCAAAAGTCAAAAACAAAATGAAAATAAAAACGTATGTACAGACTTACCAGTGGGTTGCCTCCCACTCAGCGCTTGTTTAACGTCACGAGCTTGACTTTACTGGCGATCAGTCGGAAGGAAGTAGGGAACTCACTCCCATGCAAGTTCCACAACTAGACACTTCCAAACTCAGAGTTTTGCGCAACATACGCTCAATAACTTCCTGCCCTTTCTCTTTCAGCTCTGGGGTTATGACGATTATGGCCTTAGAGAACGGTTTCGAGCGCCCCTTGCACTTCACCTTGTAGTCGATCGAATTTCCATCGCTCTTCTGAGGGGTTAAGGTGACATATGTAGCCTTCTCGACGCTTTTGTCTTTCACCTTCTTATTCGCCTTTCTTGGCAATGGTTGATATATCATGGTTTTTACCCTGTTTAGGCCATAATATAAGTCCTTTTTATAGAGTCTTTCTAGTGTTTTGTAGTCTTTTAGAGTCTTTTACAGGTCATAGCACGTTTGGAGCTTAATTGGAGTTATTGGAGCTTTCTGGAGCACTTTGGAGCAGAAGCTAAAGTCGTGTAGCTGAGTACCTGATTTCACGACAGGTATCGATCGTTACCACCCTGGTATCGATCGATACTCTTCGAGGCTGACACGACATGCGACTTTTATGAAGAGTTGAAGAATTGCAACTTGGTCTAGAAGTCTTTAATAATTACAAGAAGACCCCAACTCGTGATTTAGGTTATAAATAGGATTTTACAGCCACTTGTTTAGGCTATGCCTTTTTAAGCTTTATTTTCTTTGGTTTTGAGACAAGTCTGATTTCCCTTCGTCCGAGATCAGATCTCAAGAACCCTCTGTTATTATTCTATTGATGATTTATTCAAACATGTCTATTGGTTCAATTTCCATGTCTGAGTAGATCCACTTTAGGTTTAGGGTTTTCTCATAAAGGATTTCTCTGAATGCTAGGTTAATTATCTGTTTAGGATTCACCATCTGAATAAGTTCTTCGTCTTAGGTTGTGTTCAAAGCTAATTCTAGGTTGACGAATCTGGAACTTAGATCTTAGGATAATTGATTAGGCACGAGAGTGCGATTAATTACCTGATAGAACCTTAGGTGAGCAAATTGATTATTCGCAAAGTGATTTGGTTTAATTGATTTGTGAACATATCAAACCTGATATTAAAGCTCATTTAGAATTTAGGATTCGCAAAGAGATTTGGAATTCCTAGGATTTAGATTTAGATAGTTTTCGCAACGAGAGTTGGTTAATTATATCTTAGTGATTTGAGTTCAAGAATTGCGCTAAATCTGAATCATGCTAGTTAGTTCATCTGCATTCATTGATTTCCTGAGAAAAACCCTGGGCCTATATTTTCCTGATTGAATACAACTCTTTTATTTTATGCATTGTTTTTAATTACATCTGTTTGGCTTAGCGTAATTCGACACTTCATAATCTATTGTGTGATCTCTGTGAGTCTTTGTGGTTCGACCCCTAGCTATACTACGACAACTGCTTTAGTATCTTAGGGTATTAAATTGAGCATATCAATTTTGGCGCCGTTGTCAGGGACTTAATTCGCCATTAGATTTTAGCTGTAGAGTTTCGACTAAGTTCGTTAGTATCGATCGATACTCACTAGTATCGGTCGATACTCCGGCGATTTCTTTGTTGGTATCGATCGATACTCAACGTATTTTTTCTGGTTACTTACGTGCCTTGTCTAGTGTTTTGTTTGCAGGTGTATGCCTGTTCGTGAAACCAGAAGCAACAAGAGCACTCAGCTAGTTGGACTGTCATTGGAACAGCTAGCACTTGTGGAACGCACAAACAGAAAGACCAAGCAAACATCAGGGATGAACAACCCAGTGGTTTTAAGAGCTGATGAAGCTGGAGTTCTGAGAGACAAAGAGGGTCATGTGTGTAATGAGAGAGGGCAGCGACTTGATGAAGCTGGAAACATCGTCGTCCCTGCTGCTGTTGTTGAGATTGTCGCGCCAGCTGTGCGCGCCAACGTTGGGAATGCTGCAGGTAATCGTGGAAGAACAATTGGTGAGTACAACAGGCCAGAGCAGTTTTTCGCCAATCGGTCAGCGATTCGTCCTCCTGCGTATGAGAGGAATGACTTCGAGCTGAAACCTGCTTACTACACTCTAGTAGGACAGCATCTCTTCCATGGTCTTCCTCATGAACATCCAATGGACCATGTAGAGAAGTTCGAGGACTTGGTCACTAGCATCAAGAGCAATGGAGTGTCTTACGACTATCTCTTCTGCAAGCTTTTCCCCTACTCTCTAGGTGGAGAAGCTACTTACTGGCTGAGGCAGCTACCTCCTGGATCGCTGACTAATTGGGAAGACACTAAGAGGGCATTCCTGATCAATTCCTATGATGATGGAAGATCTGAAGATCTGAGGAATAAGATCTCCACTTTTTCTCAAGGACCTACTGAGGCGTTCAAGGCTGCTTGGACAAGATTCAGATCGTACCAGAGAGATTGTCCACATCACGAATACTCTGATGTCCAGCTGCTGGGTATCTTCTTCAG
This sequence comes from Eutrema yunnanense, assembly GCA_002933935.1. Taxonomy (NCBI): domain Eukaryota; kingdom Viridiplantae; phylum Streptophyta; class Magnoliopsida; order Brassicales; family Brassicaceae; genus Eutrema; species Eutrema yunnanense. Next base: position 105,771 of record PKML01069064.1, on the reverse strand, counting down.
AGGAGTAGATTGGAGATATCAGATGGGTCTGGACTCTTCGAGCAATGGTAATTTCAACACTAGGTACCCTGAGGATGCTTATGTGTTAATTGAAAACTTTGCATCTAGCAGTAGCACTAAGAGCGCAGACTTCGAGCGCAAGAAGCTGGCTGGTAACATGGATGGGTCGCAAATCGCTGAAGTTAAAGCTCAGCTAGATTCTATGCACAGTCTTCTGCTGGAAAAGAGAACGAAAGCGGTCCACTTTGCTGCTGAAAATGAAGTAGAAGATTGTAACTACGTTGGTGGTTCTGGTTTTCAGGGTCAGCGATTTGGGTACAACACAAATCGAAACTTCACCAACAATGCTCAGCAAGGAGGATACCAATCCCCACCACCCAAAGCTCCTGACAACAAGATTGAGGCCATGTTTGAAACACTCGTTCAAGGACAGCAGCAGATCACAGTGAACTTCAATGGTAAGATGGACGCCATGTACACCGATTTGAGTGGAAGGATCGAGGCTCTAAATACAAGCCACATGATGCTGGAGACACAAGTAGCTCAGACTGCAGCAAATTCCAAGGGAAAGACTGTTCATTCACACAATGCACACGTCAATGCCATCAGCTCACGTGCAGAAAATTTCGATGAGGTTCCTGAAATCGCAGAAGCATCGATCGATACTCCCCAGTATCGATCGATACCAGCCCAGACGTCTGCTCGAATGGATTCAAAAACCCGTGTATCGATCGATACCCCATTGGTATCGGTCGATACCAAGGCGATTTCTGAGGAGACACATGATATTTCGACTGAGGTGCCTCAAGTAGTAGCAGCACGATTCAATATCTCCCAATTTTGGGAAGACTATGAAACGAAGTGTCAGGCAGCGAGAGCTAAGGAACAAGCTGAGAAAAGAGCTCGCAAACCCAAGAAGGTGAATCCTGTTCCTAAGAACCTCAGAGATCCCATCTCTCCAAAGCAGCTGCGTGGCTTTGAGAAGATGGTACGAAGGATCTCCTCTGATTCAACCTTTGAAGAAGCTCTAGAGTGCCGTCCTCTGCTAAGTCACTTCAAAGACTGCAGAGAAACTGAGGAAGAGATTAAGGCACTCTTCATTAAGGCCAGAGGT
>PKML01069064.1:78953-104187 GCA_002933935.1 Eutrema yunnanense | reverse complement strand
CATTCCCCCTAGGAATGCTCCCACACGTGTATCTAGCATTGAGGTTGCTACAGAAATGTCGCTGGCAGTTGATCTTTTGGAAGAACCTCCTGATGAGCCTACTGCCACAGACGTTCCAGCTGAACCACCCTGCATCCCCAAGGAAGTTGCCAAGAAGGCCAAAGCAACAACAAAGAAGAAGGCCAAGAGCAAGAAGGTCGAGAATCCCCATATCACTTTGATACCTCAGAAGAGTGATGGGAATTCGATTGAGTATAAGGTCAAGTGCAAAGGAGCTTCAAAGCCATTCTCCAAGGCTAAAGTCCTTCTTACTTCTGAGCTGAAAGAGAAGGGACAAGAGTTTGTGGACAGCATGCTGAAGAGAACGCTGAAGATAGCAATGTCAAGTTGTGGAGCCTGTTTTAGTGCAAGCTCTCACTCTTATCCAGCCTGAAGGGCGTTACAGTCAAGCTATTGACGTTAAACGAGCGCTTGGTGGGAGGCAACCCACTGGTGAGTCTGTTTTTGAGTCGTTTTTGGTTTTTATTTTTGTTCGTTTTATGTTTGAGTTAGGATAAACAAGGAGCAAAACTCGATACCCCACTGGTATCGATCGACACCAATCGCGGATGAAAGTTCACAAAGTCGATCTAAGCATGGTATCGATCGATACCATGCCGTGTGTCGATCGACACCAACTATTCCAGAACGGTAATTTCTTGTTTCTCTTCGTTCTATCCTTTTCTTTTGTTTCTTTTACCTACTCTAGGCTAGATAACACTGGGGACAGTGTTGTTCAAGTCTGGGGGAGGTGTCTGCTGACATTGTGTTTGTTTTTCTTAGAGTCAGTTGTCTTATCGAGTCAAAATTTTTTTATTGAGTAAAACTTTGTTGGAGATTATGATCCTGTGCTTGAACCTATTGATTTGATTTTGTTTTTGAGTGCACAGTGTTACAGGATCAGTTCTAGATCGACTAATGAAAAATCCAAGGACTGACCAGTTGACTAGAAAACATCCATGTCTCCAGCAGAGTTCTTCTGAAGCCTGAGCCAAAATTTTGCACTTCATAAATGTGGTTAGTGTTCATAGAGCTTGATTCATCATTCATATCTGATAAAGGAACCCATGTGTTTAGAGTTATGGTATCTCTCTCCCCTGTTATAAGTTGGTAAATAAGAGCATAAAAGATTGAAATGATTTTCTTCTGAGTAGAGGGTTAGGAAAATTTCCAGCGATCCCATTATTCTACTTAAGAGGGAATGATCACACAAAGGTTTGGAAGCGATGCTAGGATTTTCCTATGATGCCATTATTCGCCTACATCCTTTGATACATAGAGAGGGAAGAACCGGGGATTTGGTGGCAAACACCATCAATACTCGCGTCTTATACCTTGATGTGTATATGCTAAGCTGAAAAAAATAAAAAAAATAAATAAATAATAAGAACATAATAAGAAATAAGTCTGGGGAGAGAAATTGATACAAAAAGTGTGAAAAAGGGTGGTTCCTTTGTTATGATATTGTCTGGTAAAGAGTCTAGAAGGTTCTTGAATATTAGCTACAGCGATGAAACTGGCGATAAGGGCTTTACTTGAACAATGCTGTGGGATAATGTGTGGAGTCTGGAAAAGCTGCGAATGTCTACGGAGAAGTACATGGTGGTTAGATCAAAAGCTGATTTGGTGACATTTGGGTACTTGGAAAGAAGGTCATTTCGATGGTTCATGAACAGGTGAGTCTCCGCGTTTTCAAACCTCTTTCTCTGGTTTAGTCTTCTATTTGCTTGAGGGCAAGCAAAGGCTAAGTCTGGGGGAGTTGATATATCATGGTTTTTACCCTGTTTAGGCCATGATATAAGTCCTTTTTATAGAGTCTTTCTAGTGTTTTGTAGTCTTTTAGAGTCTTTTACAGGTCATAGCACGTTTGGATCTTAATTGGAGTTATTGGAGCTTTCTGGAGCACTTTGGAGCAGAAGCTAAAGTCGTGTAGCTGAGTACCTAATTTCACAACACATGTATTGATCGATACCACCCTGGTATCGATCGATACTCTTCGAGGCTGACACGACATGCGACTTTTATGAAGAGTTGAAGAATTGCAACTTGGTCCAGAAGTCTTTAATAATTACAAGAAGACCCCAACTCTTGATTTAGGTTATAAATAGGATTTTACAGCCACTTGTTTAGGCTATGCCTTTTTAAGCTTTATTTTCTTTGGTTTTGAGACAAGTCTGATTTCCCTTCGTCCGAGATCAGATCTCAAGAACCCTCTGTTATTATTCTATTGATGATTTATTCAAACATGTCTATTGGTTCAATTGCCATGTCTGAGTAGATTCACTTTAGGTTTAGGGTTTTCTCATAAAGGATTTCTCTGAATGCTAGGTTAATTATCTGTTTAGGATTCACCATCTGAATTAGTTCTTCGTCTTAGGTTGTGTTCATAGCTAATTCTAGGTTGACGAATCTGGAACTTAGATCTTAGGATAATTGATTAGGCACGAAAGTGCGATTAATTACCTGATAGAACCTTAGGTGAGCAAATTAATTATTCGCAAAGAGATTTGGTTTAATTGATTTGTGAACATATCAAACCTGAAATTAAAGCTGATTTAGAATTTAGGATTCGCAAAGAGATTTGGAATTCCTAGGATTTAGATTTAGATAGTTTTCGCAACGAGAGTTGGTTAATTATATCTTAGTGATTTGAGTTCAAGACCTGCGCTAAATCTGAATTCTGCTAGTTAGTTCATCTGCATTCATTGATTTCCTGAGAAAAACCCTGGACCTATATTTTCCTGATTGAATACAACTCTTTTATTTTCTACATTGTTTTTAATTACATATGTTTGGCTTAGCGTAATTCGACACTTCATAATCTATTGTGTGATCTCTGTGAGTCTTTGTGGTTCGACCCCTAGCTATACTACGACAACTGCTTTACTATCTTAGGGTATTAAATTGAGCATATCAATGGTAGGAGGATGATCTAAAGCAGTCGGCACAGCATCAAGCTTGTCTAGTAGATCAACCATCAGTGTTTCTCCCGCACCAACAGGGATGCAAGATACTTGTGTGCGAGCTCTTCTAGGAGGGATGGCTTCGTAGGAGACTTGTTCGTCAATGTGCGAGAATGAAATCCTCCTATTGGGTGTATCCATAACTGCACCAGCAGTAGCCATGAACGGTCTTCCAAGGATCAAAGACGTGCTAGACCTTGCATGCATCTCCACAACCTGAAAATCTGTAGGAACCAAATAGATTTAATGATGAGAAGGTTTATATCTAATTCATGGCTCCTGGGCTCTATTCGCGTTGTCCCACCATGCTATTGTGTGGTTGGCAGCATTACGAGCACCATCAAGTCAGCTATGGTACCAAACGGAACTGATGTGGAAGAGTTCGCAAATGTGAGGGGCATATGAGTAGATCGTATGTCTTCGATCTTAAGCTTCTCTGCAAGTGCCTTTGAAATGACATTCACGCTGGACCCTTCATCAACCAGTGATTCCTTGATTTCAACTCCAGAGATGGAGAATGGAACTGAAAATTTCTCTGGGTCTTCCTTCTTAGTCAGCTGCTTTGGTGGAAGCGGTGGACTTCTGACTTTAATAAAGAGTTCTTTAATCTCTTCCTTAGTTTCTCTGCAATCCTGAAAGCGACTCAGCAGAGGCATGTACTCAAGAGCTTCTTCAAAAGTATGTGTGAGTGGAATTCTACGTACCATCTTCTCAAAGCCACGCAGCTGCTTTGGAGAGATGGGATCTCTGAGGTGTTTAGGTGGTCGAGGATCTGGTTTCTTAGGCATGTAGACACGTTCCTCAACCATCTTTGGTTTCTTCACAATCCCTGGTTCAGTACCCGAGGGGTGTCGATCGATACCAGGTTGGTGTCGATCGACACAAGGTTCTTGTATCGATTCCTTAGATTGGTATCGATCGATATCAGAAGTGGTATCGATCGATACTGACGGATCATGTTCGGAATCACCTTCTTCAAGGTTTTCGAGATCTCCCGCACCATTCAAGGTGATGATATTGACGTACTCCTTCTGTGCCTGAGTGGCCTTTCCTTTGATAGCTACTGAAGTCTGAGCTACTTACGTTTCCAACATCTTCTGATGAGTATCGAGCGCGTTGATCCTTCCACTCAGATCCTTGTACACATCATCTATCTTTCCGTTGAGATTCACGGTAAGCTGCTGCTGTCCTTGAACCAGTTGTTCAAACAGAGCCTCGATTTTGCTATCTGGAAGCTTAGCAGGTACAGGCTGATAATATGAGTTCCCATAGTTCCTGACATACCCACTGTTCTGAGGTGGTTTCTGGCCAAACTGATTCGACCCTCCTTGCTGCGAGTTGTTGTTGAAGTTCCGTTTGTTGTTGAACTGATTTCTCTGACCCTGAAAGCCAGAACCACCAATGTAGTTAACATCCTCTAATTCATCTTCGTTTAAAATCTCGACATCGTCAGCAAAATGAACAGCTTTCTGTGTCTTGCCCATCAGAAGACTGTGCATAGAGTCCAACTTAGCTTGGAAATCAGCGATCTGCGAACTATCCACGTTACCAGCTAGCTTCCTCCGCTCAAAATCAGCATTCTTGGTGCTATTACTAGACGCCAAGTTCTCAATCAACACGTAAGCTTCGTCAGGATACTTGGTGTTGAAGTTTCCATTGCTCGCGGCATCCAAAGTCATCTGGTACCTCCAGTCGAGCCCCCAGAAAAAGAATCCCATCAACTGAACATCAGAGTATCCGTGATGTGGGCAATCCCTCTGATACGATCTAAATCTTGTCCAAGCAGCCTTGAACGCCTCGGTAGGTTCTTGAGAAAACTGGGAGATCTTGTTCCTCAGATCCTCATATCGTGCATCATCATAGAAATTGTTCAGAAAGGCAGTCCTAGTATCTTCTCAGTTAGTCAGCGATCTAGGAGATAGCTGCTTCAGCCAGTAGGTCGCATCTCCACCAAGAGAGTACGGGAAAAGCTTGCAAAAGAGGTAGTCGTAAGACACATCATTGCTCTTGATGCTAGTGACCAAGTCCTCGAACTTTTCAATGTGATCCATTGGATGTTCGTTGGAAAGACCATGGAAAAGGTGCTGTCCCACAAGAGTGTAGTACGCAGGTTTCAGCTCAAAGTCATTCCTCTGATAAGCAGAAGGACGAATCGCTGACCGATTGGCGTAAAACTGATATGACCTGTTGTACTCACCAATCGTTCTACCACGATTAACCATAGCATTCCCAGCGTTCGCGTTCATAGCGACATTCCCAGCGATAATTTCTTCGACAACAGGTGCAGGTAGAATTACATTCCTCTCTCCATCCAGACGTCGTCCCTGCTCATTGCACAAACGACCCTCGCGGTCTCAGTATGCACCAGCTGCATCTTGAACCAACTCTACTCGATTGTTGTTCATCCTTGCTGATTTCTTTGTTCTTCTGTTTGTGCGTTCCACAAGTGCTAGTTGCTCGAGTGACATATCAACTAGCTCAGCGTTCTTGTTCCTTCTGGTTTCTCGATTAGGCATGCACCTAAAAACAAAGGCACGAACGTTAGTAACTCGGTAAAACAATGAGTATCGATCGAAACCAAGTGGTGTCGATCGATATCTATAAAAAGAAAACGGCGAGTATCGACCGATACTGTCGAGCTTAGTCGAATTTCTCAGACTAAAATCTAATGGCGAATTGAGTCCCCGGCAACGGCGCCAAATTTGATATGCTCAAATTAATACCCAATTTAGATACTAAAGCAGTTGTTATAGTATAGCTAGGGTCGAACACAAGGACTCACAGAAACACACAATAGATTATATAGGTGAGAATCACGCTAAACAATCAATGGTATTAAAGACAGAATGTAAATTAAAACGGTTGTGAATTCAATTGGAGAAAGGCTAGGTTCAGGGTATTTCTCAGGGAATCACTAAATGTAGATAAACTAACTTGCAAGATTTAGATTTAACGCGGGTCTTGAACTCAAATCACTAGGATATAGTTAACCAACTCTCGCTGCGAAAACTATCTAAATCTAAATCCTAGGAATTCCAAATCTCTTTGCGAATCCTAAAGTTTAAATCAGCTTTTTAATCAGGTTTGATTTGTTCACAAAAAAACTAAACCAAATCTCTTTGCGAATAGTTATTTTGCTCACCTTTGGTTCTATCAGGTAATTAATCGCACTCTCGTACCTAATCAATTATCCTAAGATCTAACTTCTAGGTGATCAATCTAGAATTAGCTTTGCAAACAACATATGGTGAAGAACTAATTCAGATGGTGAATACTAATAATAAATCAACATGGCATTCAGAGAAAACCCTATTGAGAACCCTGAACCTAACAAGGGATCTACTCAGACATGGAGAATGAAACAATCAACATAACTGAATAAATCATCAAATAAGTCAGAAAGAGTAACAAGATGGTTCGAAATCTTCTCTCAGACGAACAGAGTTTCAGACTTGTCTCCCTTCAAAAGCTCTCTCTCAAAACCAGAATAAAATAAGCACATCCATGAAAGTGGCTGTAAAACCTAATTAAATAGTTTAAACACGAATTGGGGTCTTCTTGTAAATATCAAAGTCTTCTGGGCAAGTTCTGCCATTCTTTAAAACTTCATTAAGTCGCGACTTGAAATTCTTTTCGACGGGTGTCGATCGATACCAGGGGGTATCAATCGATACTTGACGCTTTGATTCGGGTACTTAGTCATCAGACATCAGTTTCGCTCCAAAATACTCCATAAAACTCCAATATCTCCAATAATACTCCAAATGTGCTAAAACCTGTAAAAGACTCTAAAAGACTCTATAATAGAATAAAGACTCTATAAAACGGACTTATATTATGGCTTAAACGAGGTAAAAACCATGATATATCACAGATAAACTAACTAACAGGATTCGGATTTAGCACGGTTCTTGAACTCAAATCACTAAGATATAGTTAACCAACTTCCGTTGCGAAAACTATCTAAATTCTAAGCCCTAGAAATTCCAAATTCCTTTGCGAATCCTAAAGTCTAAATCAGCTTTTTAAATCAGGTTTGATATGTTCACAAAACAACTAAACCAAATTCCTTTGCGAATAGTTATTTTGCTCAGCTTAGGTTCTATCAGGTAATTAATCGCACTACCGCGCCTAATCAATTATCCTAAGATCTAAGTTCTAGGTGATCAATCTAGAATTAGCTTTGCAAACAACCTATGGCGAAGAACTACTTCAGATGATGAATCCTAATAACAAATCAATCTAGCATTCGGAGAAAACCCTAGTGAGAACCCTGAACCTAACAAGGGATCTACTCAGACATGGAGAATGAAACAATCAACATAACTGAATAAATCATCAATAGAATAAATAAGAGTAGAATAAAACAGGGGTTCGAAATCTTCTCTCAGACGAACGGAGTTCTGACTTGTCTCCCCTCTCAAAAGCTCTCTCAGAAATCCTCAAGCAAAACGTAATAAAAAGCGCACAGCCAAAGTGGTTGTAAAACCTAATTAAATAGTCTAAACACGAATTTGGGTCTTTTTGTAAATAGTAAAGTGTTCTGGGCAAGTTCTGTAATTCTTCAAACTTCATTAAAAGTTGCGATTCGTGATCTCCTCGATGGGTGTCGATCGATACAAAGGGGTATCGATCGATGCTTGACGCTTCGATCAGGCACTTAATCACCAGACTTCAGTTTTGCTCCAGAACGCTTCATAAAACTCCAATATCTCCAATAATGCTCCAAATGTGCTAAAACCTGTAAAAGACTCTAAAAAACTCTATAATAGAATAAAGACTCGATAAAACGGATTTATATCATGGCTTAAACAAGGTAAAAACCATGATATATCAACTCACCCAGACTTAGCCTTTGCTTGCCCTCAAGCAAATTGATATGCTCAAATTAATACCCTAAAAGTACTAAGCAGTAGTTGCAGTAAAGTAGGGGTCGAACACAATGACTCACAGAAACACACAATAGATTATATAGGTGAAAATCAAGTTGAACGATCAATGGTATTGAAAACAGAACGTAAATTAAAACGGTTGTAAATTCAATTAGGAGAAGGCTAGGTTCAGGGTATTTCTCAGGAAATCAATGAATGCAGATAAACTAACTAACATGATTCAGATTTAGCACGGTTCTTGCACTCAAATCACTAAGATATAGTTAACCAACTTCCGTTGCGAAAACTATATAAATTCTAAACCGTAGAAATTCCAAATTCCTTTACGAATCCTAAAGTCTAAATCAGCTTTTTAAATCAGGTTTGATATGTTCACAAAACAACTAAACCAAATTCCTTAGCGAATAGTTATTTTGCTCACCTTAGGTTCTATCAGGTAATTAATCGCACTTCCGCGCCTAATCAATTTTCCTAAGATCTAAGTTCTAGGTGATCAATCTATAATTAGCTTTGCAAACAACCTATGGCGAAGAACTAGTTCAGATGGTGAATCCTAATAACAAATCAATCTAGCATTCAGAGAAAACCCTATTGAGAACCATGAACCTAACAAGGGATCTACTCAGACATGGAGAATGAAACAATCAACATAACTTAATAAATTATCAATAGAATAAATAAGAGTATAATAAAACAGGGGTTCGAAATCTTCTCTCAGACGAACGGAGTTCTGACTTGTCTCCCCTCTCAAAAGCTCTCTCATAAATCCCCAAGCAAAACGTAATGAAAATCGCACAGCCAAAGTGGCTGTAAAACCTAATTAAATAGTCTAAACACGAACTGGGGTCTTCTTGTAAATATTAAAGTCTTCTGGGCAAGTTCTGCAATTCTTCAAACTTCATTAAAAGTCGCGACTCGTGATCTCCTCGATGGATGTCGATCGATACCAAGGGGAATCGATCGATGCTTGACGCTTCGATCAGGCACTTAGTCACCAGACTTCAGTTTTGCTCCAGAACGCTCCATAAAACTCCAATATCTCCAATAATGCTCCAAATGTGCTAAAACCTGTAAAAGACTCTAAAAGACTCTATAATAGAATACAGACTCGATAAAACGGACTTATTTCATGGCTTAAACAAGGTAAAAACCATGGTATTTCTCAGGAAATCAATGAATGTAGATAAACTAACTAACAAGATTCGGATTTAGCACGGTTCTTGAACTCAAATCACTAAGATATAGTAAACCAACTTCTGTTGCGAAAACTATCTAAATTCTAAACCCTAGAAATTCCAAATTCCTTTGCGAATCCTAAAGTCTAAATCAGCTTTTTAAATCAGGTTTGGTATGTTCACAAAACAACGAAACCAAATTTTTTTGCGAATAGTTATTTTGCTCACCTTAGGTTCTATCAGGTAATGAATCGCACTTCCGCGCCTAATCAATTATCCTAAGATCTAAGTTCTAGGTGATCAATCTATAATTAGCTTTGCAAACAACCTATGGCGAAGAACTACTTCAGATGATGAATCCTAGTAACAAATCAATCTAGCATTCAGAGAAAACCCTATTGAGAACCCTGAACCTAACAATGGATCTACTCAGACATGAAGAATGAAACAATCAACATAACTGAATAAATCATCAATAGAATAAATAAGAGTAGAATAAAACATGGGTTCGAAATCTTCTCTCAGACGAACGGAGTTCTGACTTGTCTCCCCTCTCAAAAGCTCTCTCAGAAATCCTCAAGCAAAACGTAAAGAAAAGCGCACAGCCAAAGTGGCTGTAAAACCTAATTAAATAATTTAAACACGAATTGGGGTCTTCTTGTAAATATTAAAGTCTTCTGGACAAGTTCTGCAATTGTTTAAACTTCATTAAAAGTTGCGACTCGTGATCTCCTCGATGGGTGTCGATCGATACCAAGGGGTATCGATCGATGCTTGACGCTTCGATCAGGCATTTAGTCACCAGACATCAGTTTTGCTCCAGAACGCTCCATAAAACTCCAATATCTCTAATAATGCTCCAAATGTGCTAAAACCTATAAAAGACTATATAATAGAATAAAGACTCGATAAAACGGACTTATATCATGGCTTAAACAAGGTAAAACCATGATATATCAACTCCCCCAGACTTAGCCTTTGCCTGTCCTCAAGCAAATAGATATGCTCAAATTAATACCCTAAAAGTACTAAGCAGTAGTTGCAGTAAAGTAGAGGTCGAACACAAGGACTCACAGAAACACACAATAGATTATATAGGTGAAAATCAAGCTAAACGATCAATGGTATTGAAAACAGAACGTAAATTAAAACTGTTGTAAATTCAATTAGGAGAAGGCTAGGTTCAGGGTATTTTTCAGGAAATCAATGAATGCAGATAAACTAACTAACATGATTCGGATTTGGCACGGTTTTTGAACTCAAATCACTAAGATATAGTGATATATCATGGTTTTACCGCTTTTAGGCCATGATATAAGTCTGTTTTATCGAGTTTTTATTCTATTATAGAGTCTTTTATAGTCTTTTAGAGTCTTTTACAGGTTTTAGCACGTTTGGAGCCTATTTGGAGATATTGGAGCTTTCTGGAGCATTTTGGAGCAAAGTTGAACTTCGTGTTGCTGAGTACCCGATTTCACGTCAAGCATCGATCGATACCCCCTTGTATCGATCGACACTCATCGCAGCAGACACGACCCGCGACTTTAATGAAGAGTTGAAGAATTGCAACTTGGTCCAAAAGTCTTTAATAATTACAAGAAGCCCCAAAACGTGATTTAGGTTATATATAGGGATTTTACAGCCAGATTGTTGGCTATGCTTTATTTTACCTTAGTTTGAGAGAGAACTTTGGGAGGAAGACAAGTCTGAAACTCCCTTCGTCCGAGAGAAGATTTCGAACCCTCTTGTTACTCTTTCTGATTTATTTGATGATTTATTCAGTTATGTTGATTGTTTCATTCTCCATGTCTGAGTAGATCCACTTTAGGTTCAGGGTTTTCATAAGAGTTTTCTCTGAATGTTAGATTGATTAGTTTATTAGGATTCACCATCTGAATTAGTTCTTCACCTTAGGTTGTGTTCAAAGCTAATTCTAGGTTGACGAATCTGGAACTTAGATCTTAGGATAATTGATTAGGCACGACAGTGCGATTAATTACCTAATAGAACCTTAGGTGAGCAAATTGATTATTCGCAAAGAGATTTGGTTTAATTGATTTGTGAACACATCAAACCTGATATTAAAGCTGATTTAGACTTTAGGATTCGCAAAGAGATTTGGAATTCCTAGGATTTAGATTTAGATAATTCTCGCAACGACAGTTGGTTAATTATACTTTAGTGAATTGAGTTCAAGAACTGCGCTAAATCTGAATCCTGCTAGTTAGTAAATCTGCATTCATTGATTTCCTGAGAAATACCCTGGGCTTATCTTTCTCCCAATCGAATTACAACTCTTTTAATTTACGTTTGCTTTCAATTACATCTATTGGTTTGGCTTAATTATCTTCTATATAATCTATTGTGTGTTTCTGTGAGTCCTTGTGTTCGACCCCTAGCTATACTACAACAACTGCTTTAGTATCTAAATAGTGTATTAATTTGAGCATATCAAATTTGGCGCCGTTGCCGGGGACTCAATTCGCCATTAAATTACGTTTGAGAAATTCGACTAAGCTTGTCGGTATCGATCGACACTCGACACTTTTCTTTGTTGATATCGATCAACACCACTTGGTATCGATCGATACTCAACGTGTTTTTGTTACATACGTGCTTTGCCTAGTGTGTTTCAGGTGTGAGTTTGGAACGTACAAACAGGAAAGCAAAGAAGCCAGCATCGATGAACAACACGATGATTCTGATTCAGGATGCTGCTGGAGCTTTGAGAGACCAAGAGGGTCAAATGTGCAACAAGAGAGGACAACGTCTGGATGGAGAGGGGAACATCATTCCACATGCTCCTATTGTCGCTGAGAATATCGCTGGGAACGCGAATGCAGGGAATGCTGTAGCTGCTCGCGGTAGAACGATTGGTGAATACAACAGGCCTGATCAGTTTTATGCCAATTGATCAGCGATTTGCCCTCCTGCTTTTCAGAGGGATGACTTTGAGCTGAAACATGCATACTTCACTCTTGTGGGTCAGCATATCTTTCATGGTCTTTCTCGTGAACATCCCATGGACCACATTGAGAGGTTCGAATATTTGGTTACAAGCATCAAGAGCAATGGAGTATCCTACGACTACCTTTTCTGCAAGCTTTTCCCATACTCACTTGGTGGAGAAGCGACTTACTGGCTGAAGCAGTTACCTACTGGATCCCTGACTACTTGGGAAGAGACGAGGAAAGCTTTCCTGAACAACTTTTTCGATGATGCGAGAGCCGATGAGCTCAGGAACAAGATCTCTCAGTTTTCTCAAGGACCGACTGAGGTATTTAAAGCTGCTTGGATTCGTTTCAAGTCATATCAAAGAGACTGTCTGCATCATGGGTTCACTCAAGTTCAGCTGCTGGGCACTTTCTACAGGGGAATCGACTGGAGATATCAGATGACTCTAGATGCTGCGTGCAATGGAAATTTCTATACGAGATATCCTGACGATGCTTATGTACTTATTGAGAACTTGGTTTCTAGCAATAGTACCAAGAATGCAGACACGGAGCGCAAGAAGCAAGCTAGTAACTTTGATTGCAGTCAAATCGCTGAGGTGAATGCTAAGTTAGATTTGTTGATGGACAAGCAGCAGAAGGCTGTTCGTTTTGCTGGAAAAGATGGAGTGGAATTTGTTAACCACATTAATGGAGTTGGATTTCAGGATCACAGGTATCAATGCCCACCCACACCAACCAGACCTTCTGAGAGCAAAGTCGAATCCATGCTTGAACAGCTTCTTCAAGGACAGCAGAAGATGACACTAAGCCTCACTAGGAAGATGGACGCTATGTACACAAATCTGAATGGGAAAATTGAGTCTCTCAGTATTCATCAGAAGATGTTGGACATTCAAATAGCAGAGATTTTCGTCAAACTAGCCATGGATGACAAAGAGGATTCGACAAATCACAGAGTATCGACCGACACCAGAAAGCATCGATTGCTGCCCGTCCAAACCCTCTCTCAACACGAGCCAGAACCCCGAGTGTCGATCGATACCCTGCCTGGTATCGATCGACACCAATCACAGACCGAGCTAAAGATTCTGAAGAAACCAGAAGTGATTGAGGAACGTGTTTATGAGCCTAAGTTACCATACCCTGAACTTCCTAGACACATCATCAAGGCCAGAGGCACATCACCACCGTTGAGGCTGTTGACCAAGAGGGAAGACCCAGGAATATTCTCCGTTCCATGTTCCATCTCTGGTGTTAAGTTCAAAGAGTCTCTCGTTGACTCAGGGGCTAGCGTCAATGTCATGTCAAAGGCAATAGCAAAGAGTTTGGGTGTTGATATTCGACCGCCCATGTCATCTATCACATTCGCGAATTGTTCCACCTCACTTCCATATGGTACAATCCTCGATTTGCTGGTTAAGGTAGGAGACTGTCTGGTTCATGTTGTGGAGATGAGTGCACGATCTCGTACGCAGTTGATTCTTGGAAGACCGTTCATGGCTACGGTTGGTGCCATTATGGACACACCCAGCAACCAAATCTCATTCTCATACATTGACAAGGAGGTGTACTACAAATCTATCCCTAGAGGAACTCCCACAAGTGTCTCTTGCATCGACGTTGTTACAGATGAGACGTTGGCAATTGATCTTTTGGAAGACCCCCCTGATGAGCCAACAGTCACAGACCTTCTAGATAGTCCTTCTGTCATCACCAAGGAGGACGTCAAAACATCTAAGGCAAAGAAGAAGGTGAAGAACGAAGCAGTGAAGGATGATGCTCCTATGACCTTAATCCCTCAGAAGTGTGATGGGGATTCGATCGAATACAAGGTGAAGTGCAAAGGAACCTCGAAACCGTTCTCTAAGGCTAGAGTTCCTCTTACTTTGGAACAGAAAGAGAAAGGAAAAGAGTTTGTGGAAGGCGTGATGAGCAGAACTCTGAAGCTGGCGATGTCAGATTGTGGAGCTTGTTTTGGAGTCAGCTCTCAATCTGCTCCCGACTGATCGTCCGTACAGTCAAGCTCGAGAGGTAAAACAAGCGCTGAGTGGGAGGCAACCCACTGGTAAGTCAGTACATAAGTCTTTTATTTTTGTTTTTATTTTTGGTTTTGTGTCTTGTGTCTTAACGTGAAGCAGATAAAGCGCGGAGTATCGATCGACACCTCTCAGTATCGATCGATACCATGCGGAGAAAAGGAGGAAGTATCGATCGATGCCATCTTGTATCGATCGATACCATGCGGGAAGGTAAGTTCTCTTTTAAAACCCTCGGGTTTCTCTTTCTCCTCTTTTTTCTCCATCGATCGACACCGCCTCCTTCTCTCTCTCAAATCGCATCTTTCACATTTCTTCACCGATTTTGGTGATTCAAGCGCCTAGATTCATTGGATTTTCATCCTCTATCCGTTTCTAGCACTTAATCTTCAATCCAGCAAAGGTATGATCTCTAAATTCAGCATTTTATGTCCGATTTTTGGGTTTAAGGTTTGTGTGATTCCACTCTTTAGCACTTGTTTTTCTTGACAATGGTCATTTGCTGAGATGCTCTAGACTAGTTTCGCACCTTGCCTTATATTCAATTGCTCTTAATTTCGACTTTTGGATGATTTGGATTGTGGATATGCGATGAACTTGAAATATTGCTAAGGTATCGATCGATACCCTTGGTTCGATCGACACCACTCGTACCTGTCGATCAGATTTTGCTGTGATTGCTGAGACGTGTTGGATTTATGCTGTTTCTTTGTGTTTGCAGATGACATCTAGGTCAAAGAGAGCACGGACTTCAGATGATGCGGGACGATTTCATGTGAACGAGCGAGTTGAAGTAAAAATCTCCTCGCAGTGGTTTGAGGCCGTGATTAAAGCTTATCTTGGAGACGGTCGCTACAGAATCGTGCCAGTTAATCAACCCACTACCAGTCTGATAGTGGAAGAGCAATCTCTTCGTGCTATCCGTACGTCGACCTCTCGCCGGGCACCAGTGACGTACAAGCTGAATGACAGAGTGAAGTACCGGGATGGTGCGTTTTGGCGTCGAGGTTTCGTGAGCACTTTCCGGGGTCGCGACAGTTACGGAGTTATATTTGACGGAGAGACAGAGAAAGATGAGCTTCCAGGTGATGCATTACGCAGATCCTCTCCTACTTCACCATCTGGACCACCACCTTCGCCAATGAACCCCACCCCTCAGTCTGCTGGCTTTCTTCGTACCACTACAAGCCCAAGCACAAGCCCTTGGCCGAGACGAGAAGGTACCAAAATCATCTCCGACAGGTTTTGGGATGGACAGGAGAAGGCGCACGCCTTAAGTGATGACACCGCCTTTATACCCATTTCTGAGGAGTGGGTTGATTTCGACACGCTGTTCTACAATGCGTGGTTGGGTGTTACCATCGAGCCTACTAGGTTTGTGGATGGAGTTTCTCTGCATCAGCTGGGTCTTGACTCATATTTGGCTCGTCTGCTTGAGCGAATTGGTTTCGGTCACATGGCTACACAGCAGCGTGACCTTTACCCAGACTTGGTTCGTCAGTTCATGGCGACTGCTCGTATTAGCTATTCAGACGAGGTTCTGCGAGACGCACATGGTGGTACCCTGTCCTTCATGGCTCGCGGAGTGAGGTACAGGATTTCGCTCCCTGATCTCTGTGATCTTTATGGCTTTCGACGGGATCGCAGGAGGATTTCTCTCCCAGCTACCCATCCTGACATGCGCGGATTTTGGGCATGGTTTGGGAATGGTGTCTACGATTCTAAGACGTCCACTCAGATGGACATACGACATCCAGTCCTGCGTTGCTTTGTTAGGATCCTGAGCAGTCCTCTTCAATGCAAGATGGAGCCTAACAAGATGAGGGTGTCTGAGCTTCTGCTTCTGTTTCTGGCTGTCAGGAACATCATCCCTGAGCATGATTTTGATTGGCCTGAGCTCGAGGATGTTAACCTTGGAGCTGTTTTCGCGCATCATCTGGTCTCTCTGAAGACCAAACCATTCACAGGGATGAGCACGAAGAAGGAATCAGTTGGTAGTCTTCTGACACTTATCTTCTAGCACCTCGGCATCAGCACCACGAGCTGCAGGATCGTGACTACGCGTCGATACATGGATGAGGCTCATCGGAGCAACCTCAAGTGGTTGAAGCCCGGAAGGAAGTGGATTCTTAGTAGATCAAATGGGAGTTTCCTAGTGTAGCTACCTGACAGGGATTTGACGGACATATCTGAGGATCCTGCTCAGCTTCGTTTTAAGCCTCCTGCAGAGTCGTTGACTTCGATCCCTTCGACGAGACGACAGGTTCGTCCACCTGCTGATATCCCATCTACTTCACGTCAGAGAGGACGTACACAGGCTGCACCTTGTCCGCCTATTCCTGAGCCACAGTGGCCTGAGGAAGCGGACGTTCCGATGGAGCCAGCTGCTTTCCAGAGATTTATGATCGCCAGCTTGAGGAGCATCTGGGCTGCTGTTCGCTGCCGCTGCACGACTGATGCTTGTCCATCGTCCCAGCCTGGACCTTCACACACCACACCTGCTGCTGATGATGAGAGTGATTCTGAGGAGATGGAGGATTAGTAACCCTTCTATCTGATTTTCACGTTTGTATTTTTCTTTCTTTCTTTTTCTTTGCTGTTGAACTTGTGTCTGTATTTGTTTTTGCATTTGAACTTCTTTGGATTTATGTATGATATACCACGTTGCTTTTAACCTGTTTTTGAGTGTTCCTAACAGTGCTAACACCTAACACAATGGAATGCTTTCTCTAGTTAAGCAACTCGACAACACTGATTTTCAAGCAGTGTGTCGACATACGGCTGGTATCGATCGATACCTTCCAGTATCGATCGATACCCTGTAAAGGTACGGTTTCTGGTTTTCATAATCCACTCAGCTCATTTGTTTTCTTTCACCAACTCTAGGCTAGATAACACTGGTTACAGTGTTGTTCAAGTCTTGTGGAGGTGTCTGCTGACATTGTGTTTGTTTTTCTTAGAGTCAGTCCATTTTTGAGTCACTCGTTGTTTTATCGAGTCGTTTTATTGAGTCAAAATTTTGTTTGAGACTGTGATCTTTTTCTTGAATCTGTTGATTTGACCTTGCTTCAAAGTGACCATTGTTACAGAATTAGCTCTAGATCGACTAATGAAAATTCCAAAGACTGACCGGTTAACTAGAAGACACTCATGTTTCCAGCAAAGTTCCTTAAAGCTTGAGCCAAATTTTTGCATTTCATCGACGTGGTTAGTACTCTTAGAGCTTGATTCCTCATTCGTATCTGACAAAGGAACCCATGTGTTTGGAATTATGGTATTTCTCTCCCTGTTACAAGTTAATTAATAAGATGCATTAAAAGATGAAATGATTTTCTTCTGAGTAGAGGGTTAGGAAACTTTCCAGCGATCTCATTATTCTACTTAAGAGGGAATGATCACACAAAGGATTGGAAGCGAGGCTAGGATTTTCTTATGATGTCATTATTCGCCTACATCCTTTGATACATTGAGAGGGAAGAACCGGGGATTCGGTGGCTAACACCATCAATACTCGCGTCTCATACCTTGATGTGTATATGCAAAGCTGAAAATAAAAAAGAGAACATAATAAGAAATAAGTCTGGGGAGAGAAATAATACCAAAAAGTGTGAAAAATGATGGTTCCTTGTTATGATATTGTATGGGAAAGAACCTAGAAGGTTCTTCGTATTAATCACAGCGACGAAACTGGCGAGGATGACTTAATTGAACAATGCTGTGAGATAATGAGTGTAGTCTGGAAAGCTGCGAATGTCTACGGAGAAGTACATGGTGGTTAGATCAAAAAACTGGTTAGGTGACATTTGGGTGCTTGGGAAAATGGTCATTGCAGCGTTTCAAGAACAGGTGAGTCTCTACGTTTTCAAACCTCTTTCTCTGGTTTAGTCTTCTATTTGCTTGAGGGCAAGCAAAGCCTAAGTCTGGGGGGAGTTGATATATCATGGTTTTTACCCCTTTTAGGCCATGATATAAGTCCGTTTTATCGAGTCTTTATTCTATTATAGAGTATTTTAGAGTTTTTACAGGTTTTAGCACGTTTGGAGCATAATTGGAGATATTGGAGCTTTCTGGAGCATTTTGGAACAAAGCTGAAGTTCGTGCTGCTGAGTACCCGATTTCACGTCAAGCATCGATCGATACCCCCTGGTATCAATCGACACTCATCGCAGCAGACACGACCCGCGACTTTAATGAAGAGTTGAAGAATTGCAACTTGGTCCAGAAGTCTTTAATATTTACAAGAAGCCCCAAACATGATTTAGGTTATATATAGGGATTTTACAGCCAGTTTGTTGGCTATGCTTTATTTTACCTTAGTTTGAGAGAGAACTTTGGGAGGAAGACAAGTCTGAAACTCCCTTCATCAGAGAGAAGATTTCGAACCCTCTTGTTACTCTTTCTGGTTTATTTGATGATTTATTCAGTTCTGTTGATTGTTTCATTCTCCATGTCTGAGTAGATCCACTTTAGGTTCAGGGTTCTCATAAGGGTTTTCTCTGAATGTTAGGTTGATTAGTTTATTATGATTCACCATCTGAATTAGTTCTTCACCTTAGGTTGTGTTCAAAGCTAATTCTAGGTTGACGAATCTGGAACTTAGATCTTAGGATAATTGATTAGGCACGACAGTGCGATTAATTACCTGATAGAACCTTAGGTGAGCAAATTGATTATTCGCAAAGAGATTTGGTTTAATTGATTTGTGAACACATCAAACCTGATATTAAAGCTGATTTAGACTATAGGATTCGCAAAGAGATTTGGAATTCCTAGGATTTAGATTTAGATAATTCTCGCAACGACAGTTGGTTAATTATACTTTAGTGAATTGAGTTCAAGAACTGCGCTAAATCTGAATCCGGCTAGTTAGTAAATCTGCATTCATTGATTTCCTGAGAAATACTCTGAGCCTATCTTTCTCCCAATCGAATTACAACTCTTTTAATTTACGTTTGTTTTCAATTACATCTATTGGTTTGGCTTAATTCTCTTCTATATAATCTATTGTGTGTTTCTGTGAGTCCTTGTGTTCGACCCCTAGTTATACTACAACAACTGCTTTAGTATCTAAATAGGGTATTAATTTGAGCATATCAAATTTGGCGCCGTTGCCGGGGACTCAATTCGCCATTAGATTATGTTTGAGAATTTCGACAAAGATTGTCGGTATCGATCGATACTACCTAGTATCGATCAACACTCGACACTTTTCTTTGTTGATATCGATCGACACCACTTGGTATCGATCGATACTCAACGTGTTTTTGTTACTTATGTGTTTTGCCTAGTGTGTTTCAGGTGTGAGTTTGGAACGTACAAACATGAAAGCAAAGAAGCCAGCAGCGATGAACAACAAGATGATTCTGATTCAGGATGCTGTTGGAGCTTTGAGAGACCAAGAGGGTCAGTTGTGCAACGAGAGAGGACAACGTCTGGATGGAGAGGGGAACATCATTCCACATGCTCCCGTTGTCGCTGAGAATATCGCTGGGAACAGGAATACAAGGAATGATGTAGCTGCTCGCGGTGGAACGATTGGTGAATACAACAGGCCTGATCAGTTTTATGCCAATTGATCAGCGATTTGCCCTCCTGCTTTTCAGAGGGATGACTTTGAGCTGAAACTTGCATACTTCACTCTTGTGGGTCAGCATCTCTTTCATGGTCTTTCTCGTGAACATCCCATGGACCACATTGAGAGGTTCGAATATTTGGTTACAAGCATCAAGAGCAATGGAGTATCCTACGACTACCTTTTCTGCAAGCTTTTCCCATACTCACTTGGTGGAGAAGCGACTTACTGGCTGAAGCAGTTACGTACCTACTGGATCGCTGACTACTTGGGAAGAGACGAGGAAAGCTTTCCTGAACAACTTTTTTGATGATGCAAGAGCCGAGGAGCTCAGGAACAAGATCTCTCAGTTTTCTCAAGGACCGACTGAGGCATTTAAAGCTGCTTGGATTCGTTTCAAGTCATATCAAGGAGACTGTCCGCATCATGGGTTCACTAAAGTTCAGCTGCTGGGCATTTTCTACAGGGGAATCGACTGGAGGTATTATATGACTCTAGATGCTGCGAGCAATGGAAATTTCTCTACGAGATATCCTGACGATGCCTATGTACTTATTGAGAACTTGGTTTCTAGCAATAGTACCAAGAATGCAGACATGGAGCGCAAGAAGCAAGCTAGTAACTTGGACTGCTTCTTTGCGAATCCTAAAGTAACTTGGAGCGCAAGACGCAAGCTTGTAACTTGGATTTCAGGTGTGAGTTTGGAATGTACAAACATGAAAGCAAAGAAGCCCTAGAAATTCTAAATTCCTTTGCAAATCCTAAAGTCTAAATCAGCTTTTTAAATCAGGTTTGATATGTTCACAAAACAACTAAACCAAATTCCTTTGCGAGTAGTTATTTTGCTCACCTTAGGTTCTATCAGGTAATTAATCGCTTTTCTGTGCCTAATCAATTATCCTAAGATCTAAGTTCTATGTGATCAATCTAGAATTAGCTTTGCAAACAACCTATGGCGAAGAACTACTTCAGATGATGAATCCTAATAACAAATCAATGTAGCATTCTGAGAAAATCCTATTGAGAACCCTGAACCTAACAAGGGATCTACTCAGACATGGAGAATGAAACAATCAACATAACTGAATAAATCATCAATAGAATAAATAAGATTAGAATAAAACAGGGGTTCGAAATCTTCTCTCAGACGAACGGAGTTCTCACTTGTCTCCCCTCTCAAAAGCTCTCTCAGAAATCCTCAAGCAAAACGTAATGAAAAGCGCACAGCTAAAGTGGCTGTAAAACCTAATTAAATAGTTTAAACACGAATTTGGGTCTTCTTGTAAATATTAAAGTCTTCTGGGCAAGTTCTGCAATTCTTCAAACTTCATTAAAAGTCGCGACTCGTGATCTCCTCGATGGGTGTCGATCGATACCAAGGGGTATCGATCGATGCTTGACGCTTCGATCAGGCACTTAGTCACCAGACTTCAGCTTTGCTCTAGAACGCTCCATAAAACTCCAATATCTCCAATAATGCTTCAAATGTGCTAAAACCTGTAAAAGACTCTAAAAGACTCTATAATATAATAAAGACTCGATAAAACGGACTTATATCATGGCTTAAACAAGGTAAAAACCATGATATATCAACTCCCCCAAACTTAGCCTTTGCTTGCCCTCAAGCAAATAGATATGCTCAAATTAATAACGTAAAAGTACTAAGCAGTAGTTGCAGTAAAGTAGGGGTCGAACACAAGGACTCACAGAAACACACAATATATTATATATGTGAAAATCAAGCTAAACGATCAATGGTATTGAAAACAGAACGTAAATTAAAACGGTTGTAAATTTAATTAGGAGAAAGCTAGGTTCAGGGTATTTCTCAAGAAATCAATGAATGCAGATAAAATAACTAACAGGATTCGGATTTAGCACGGTTCTTGAACTCAAATCACTAAGATATAGTTAACCAATTTCCGTTGCGAAAACTATCTAAATTCTAAACCCAAAAAATTCCAAATTCCTTTATGAATCCTAAAATCTAAATCAGCTTTTTAAATCAGGTTTGATATGTTCACAAAACAACTATACCAAATTCCTTTGCGAATAGTTATTTTGCTCACCTTAGGTTCTATCAGGTAATTAATTGCACTTCCGCACCTAATCAATTATCCTAAGATCTAAGTTCTAGGTGATCAATCTAGAATTAGCTTTGCAAACAACCTATCGCGAAGAACTACTTTAGATGATGAATCCTAATAACAAATCAATCTAGCATTCAGAGAATACCCTATTGAGAACCCTGAACCTAATAAAGGATCTACTCAGACATGGAGAATGAAACAATCAACATAACGTAATAAATCATCAATAGAATAAATAAGAGTAAAATAAAACAGGGGTTCAAAATCTTCTCTCAGAAGAACGGAGTTCTGACTTGTCTCCCCTCTCAAAAGCTCTCTCATAAATCCTCAAGTAAAACATAATGAAAAGCGCACAGCCAAAGTGGCTGTAAAACCTAATTAAATAATCTAAACACGAATTGGGGTCTTCTTGTAAATATTAAAGTCTTCTAGGCAAGTTCTGCAATTATTCAAACTTCATTAAAAGTCGCGACTCGTGATCTCCTCGATGGATGTCGATCGATACCAAGGGGTATCGATCGATGCTTGACGCTTCGATCAGGCACTTAGTCACCAGACTTCAGTTTTGCTCCAGAACGCTCCATAAAACTCCATTATCTCCAATAATGCTCATAATGTGCTAAAACATGTAAAAGACTCTAAAAGACTCTATAAAAGAATAAAGATTCGATAAAACGGACTTATATCATAGCTTAAACAAGGTAAAAACCATGATATATCAACTCCCTCAGACTTAGCCTTTGCTTGCACTCAATCAAATAGATATGCTCAAATTAATACCTTAAAAGTACTACGCAGTAGTTGCAGTAGAGTAGGGGTCGAACACAAAGACTCACAGAAACACACAATAGATTATATTAGTGAAAATCAAGCTAAACGATCAATGGTATTGAAAACAGAACATAAATTAAAACGGTTGTAAATTCAATTAGGAGAAGGCTAGGTTCAGGGTATTTCTCAGGAAATCAATGAATGCAGATAAAATAACTAAGAGGATTCGGATTTAGCACGGTTCTTGAACTCAAATCACTAAGATATAGTTAACCAACTTCTGTTACAAAAACTTTCTAAATTCTAAACCCTAGAAATTCCAAATTCCTTTGCGAATTCTAATGTCTAAATCAGCTTTTTAAATCAGGTTTGATATGTTCACAAAACAACTAAACCAAATTCCTTTGCGAATAGTTATTTTGCTCACCTTAGGTTGTATCAGGTAATTAATCGCATTTCCGCGCCTAATCAGTTATCCTAAGATCTAAGTGCTAGGTGATCAATCTAGAATTAGCTTTGCGAACAACATATGGCGAAGAACTACTTCAGATGATGAATCCTAATAACAAATCAATCTAGCATTCAGAGAAAACCCTATTGAGAACCCTGAACCTAACAAGGGATCTACACAGGCATGGAGAATGAAACAATCAACATAACTGAAAAAATCATCAACAGAATAAATAAGAGTAGAATAAAACAGGGGTTCGAAATCTTCTCTCAGACGAACGGAGTTCTGACTTGTCTCCCCTCTCAAAAGCTCTCTCAGAAATCCTCAAGCAAAACGTAATGAAAAGCGCACATCCAAAGTGGCTTAAAACATAATTAAATAGTCTAAACACGAATTGGGGTCTTCTTGTAAATATTAAAGTCTTCTGGGCAAGTTCTGCAATTCTTCAAACTTCATTAAAAGTCGCGCCTCGTGATCTTCTCGATGGGTGTCCATCGATACCAAGGGGTATCGATCGATGCTTGACGCTTCGATCAGGCAGTTAGTCACCAGAGTTCAGTTTTGCTCCAGAACGCTCCATAAAACTCCAATATCTCCAATAATGTTCCAAATGTGCTAAAACCTTTAAAAGACTATAAAAGACTCTATTATAGAATAAAGACTCGATAAAACCGATTTATATCATGCCCTAAACAAGGTAAAAATCATGATATTTCAACTCCCCCAAACTTAGCATTTGCTTGCCCTCAAGCCAATAGATATGCTCAAATTAATACCCTAAAAGTACTAAGCAGTAGTTGCAGTAAAGTAGGGGTCGAACACAAGGACTCACAGAAACACACAATAGATTATATAGGTGAAAATCAAGCTAAACGATCAATGGTATTGAAAACAGAACGTAAATTAAAACGGTTGTAAATTCAATTATGAGAAGGCTAGGTTCAGGGTATTTCTCAGGAAATCAATGAATGCAGATAAAATAACTAACAGGATTCGGATTTAGCACTGTTCTTAAACTCAAATCACTAAAATATAGTTAACCAACTTCCGTTGCGAAAACTATCTAAATTCTAAACCCTAGAAATTCCAAATTCCTTTGTGAATCCTAAAGTCTAAATCAGCTTTTTAAATCAGGTTTGATATGTTCACAAAACAACTATACCAAATTTCTTTGCGAATAGTTATTTTGCTCACCTTAGGTTCTATCAGGTAATTAATCGGACTTCCGTGCCTAATCAATTATCCTAAGATCTAAGTTCTAGGTGATCAATCTAGAATTAGCTTTGCTAACAACCTATCGCGAAGAACTACTTTAGATGATGAATCCTAATAACAAATCAATCAATATCTCCAATAATGCTCATAATGTGCTAAAACATGTAAAAGACTCTAAAAGACTCTATAAGAGAATAAAGATTCGATAAAACGGACTTATATCATGGCTTAAACAAGGTAAAAACCATGATATATCCACTCCCTCAGACTTAGCCTTTGTTTGCACTCAATCAAATAGATATGCTCAAATTAATACCTTAAAAGTACTGAGCAGTAGTTGCAGTAGAGTAGGAGTCGAACACAAGGACTCACAGAAACACAAAATAGATTATATTAGTGAAAATCAAGCTAAACGATCAATGGTATTGAAAACAGAACGTAAATTAAAACGGTTGTAAATTCAATTAGGAGAAGGCTAGGTTCAGGGTATTTCTCCGGAAATCAATGAATGCAGATAAAATAACTAAGAGGATTCAGATTTAGCACGGTTCTTGAACTCAAATCACTAAGATATAGTTAACCAACTTCCGTTGCGAAAACTATCTAAATTCTAAACCCTAGAAATTCCAAATTCCTTTGCGAATCCTAAAGTCTAAATCAGCTTTTTAAATCAGGTTTGATATGTTCACAAAACAACTAAACCAAATTCCTTTGCGAATAGTTATTTTGCTCACCTTAGGTTGTATAAGGTAATTAATCGCATTTCCGCGCCTAATCAATTATCCTAAGATCTAAGTTCTAGGTGATCAATCTAGAATTTGCTTTGCAAACAACATATGGCGAAGAACTACTTCAGATGATGAATCCTAATAACAAATCAATATAGCATTCAGAGAAAACCCTATTGAGAACCCTGAACCTAACAGGGGATCTACACAGGCATGGAGAATGAAACAATCAACATAACTGAAAAAATCATCAACAGAATAAATAAGAGTAGAATAAAACAGGGGTTCGAAATCTTCTCTCAGACGAACAGAGTTCTGACTTGTCTCCCCTCTCAAAAGCTCTCT
>PKML01069064.1:0-73256 GCA_002933935.1 Eutrema yunnanense | reverse complement strand
TGCTGGGTATCTTCTTTAGAGGAGTAGATTGGAGGTATCAGATGGCTCTGGACGCTTCGAGCAATGGTAATTTCAACACCAGGTACCCTGAGGATGCCTATGTGTTGATTGAAAACTTTGCATCTAGCAGTAGCACCAAGAGCGCAGACTTCAAGCGCAAGAAGCTGGTTGGTAACATGGATGGGTCGCAGATCGCTGAAGTTAAAGCTCAGCTGGATTCTATGCACAGTCTTTTGCTGGGAAAGACAACAAAGGTCATCCACTTTTCTGCTGAGAATGAAGTGGAAGATGTTAATTACATGGGTGGTTCTGGTTTTCAGGGTCAGCGATTTGGGTACAACACCAATCGAAACTTCACCAACTATGCTCAGCAAGGAGGGTACCAATCCCCACCACCCAAAGCTCCTGAGAGTAAGATTGAGGCTATGCTTAAACAGCTGGTTCAAGGGCAGGAGAAGATGACAGTCACCTTCAATGGGAAATTGGAGGCTGTGTACACCGATTTGAGTGGAAGGATCGAGGCTCTAAAAACGAGTCACAGGATGCTGGAAACGCAAGTAGCTCAGACTGCAGCAAATGCCAAGGGAAAGACGGTTCATTCACACAATGCTCACGTCAGTGCAATCACTTCAATTGCAGAAAATTTAAATAAGGATCCTGAAATCACCAGAATATCGATCGATACACCCTTGTATCGATCGATACCAGCCCATACACTTGCTCGAATGGATCCAAAAACCTGTGTATCGATCGATACTCCCAAGGTGTCGGTCGATACTGAGGCGATTTTTGAGGAAACACTTGAGACTTCGACTGTGGTGCCTAAAGAAGTTCAGGAACGAGTCTATATACCGAGGATACCTTATCCCAGAGCTGCTTCTAAGGCTAAGAAGGAGGTAGAGGACGCCAGATGCAAGGCTATGCTGGATAAGCTGATTGTGGAGCTTCCCCTTGATGATGAAAAATCTGTCAAGGATGATTCAACAACAAGAGTATCGATCGATACCCTACCTGGTATCGATCGATACCCTACCTGGTATCGATCGATATCCCTCGTTGAACGAGCCAGAAATTGTGAAAACACCTGAGCTGATTGAAGAAAGAGTTCGCAAGCCCAAGCAGCTGAATCCTGTTCCTAAACACCTCAGAGATCCCATATCTCCAAAGCAGCTGCATGGCTTTGAGAAGATGGTAAGAAGGATTTCCCCTGAATCAACCTTTGAAGAAGCTCTAGAGTGCCGTCCTCTGCTAAGGCACTTCAAAGATTGCAGAGAAACTGAGGAAGAGATTAATGCACTCTTCATTAAGGCTAGAGATACACCTCCACTGAGACAGCTGACCCAAAGAGAAGATTCAGGGAAATTCGCGGTACCATACTCTATCTCTGGAGTCGAGTTCAAAGAGTCTCTCGTTGATTCAGGGGCTAGTGTCAATGTCATCTCAAGGGTAATTGCAGAGCGTAATTGGAGATATTGGAGCTTTCTGGAACATTCTGGAGCGAAGCAGAGATCCGTGTAGCTGAGACATCAAAATCACCTGAGTATCGATCGATACTGCCTAGTATCGATCGATACCCGTCGAGGAAACAGAAGGATCGCGATTTATTGAAGAGTTGAAGAATTGCAGAATTGGCCCAAAAGACTTTAATAATTACAAGAAGCCCCAATTCGTGATTTAGGTTATTTATAGGGATTTTAGCCACCTGTTTAGGCTATGCTTTATTTTCTATACTTTGATTTTACTTTGGTTTTAGAGAGACAAGTCTGAATCTCCCTTCGTCCGAGATCAGATCTCAAAACCTTTCTGATTATTTTATTGATGATTTATTCAGTTATGTTGATTGTTTCATTCACCATGTCTGAGTAGATCCACTTTAGGTTTAGGGTTTTCTCATAAAGGATTTCTTTGAATGCTAGGTTAATTATCTGTTTAGGATTCACTATCTGAGTTAGTTCTTCACCATAGGTTGTTCTCAAAGCTAATTCTAGGTTGACGAATCTGGAACTCAGATCTTAGGATAATTGATTAGGCACGAGAGTGCGATTAATTACCTGATAGAACCTTAGGTGAGCAAATTGATTATTCGCAAAGTGATTTGGTTTAATTGATTTGTGAACATATCAAACCTAAACTTTAAAGCTGATTTAGACTTTAGGACTCGCAAAGAGATTTGGAATTTCTAGGATTTAGATTTAGATAGTTTTCGCAACGAGAGTTGGTTAGCTATATTTTAGTGATTTGAGTTCTAGAACCGTGCGTAATCTGAATCATGTTAGTTAATTTAGCTGCATTCATTGATTTCCTAAGAAAAACCCTGGGCCTATATTTTCCTTCATTGATTTACAACACCTTTAATTGCGTACTTGTTTTCCTTTACATCTTTTGATTTAGCGTATTTTGGATAAATATAATCTATTGTGTGTCTCTTTGAGTCTTTGTGGTTCGACCCCTAGATATACTACGACTACTGCTTTAGTATCTGTTAGGGTATTAATTTGAGCATATCATCTAACACAACTCCCATGATCTCATCATAAATCTTCTTTTGTTCATCAGCCAGCTTGGAAATATCTCTATCATGGTTTGCTCTCAATTCTTCACGGTCATAGCTTGTCTCATCAATTATCAAGACATTTTCGTTCTCATTACCCTCTCCACTTGGCTGCGGCATACTTGTAAATAGTGATAATGAACTCCCGTCCCGTTACTTTTCATAATCTTTTCAATTTCTCGAAGAGCATAATTTTGTTTACTCTCGTCACTTAAGCTTAGTTCTGCAACATCAAAATGAATTTCAGTATAATTATATAAGAAAATTTAGATATCTATAATATTAAGTGAAGTCAACAGATTAAAAAACTAATGAATTTAAGGTATGAACCTGATCTGTTTAAATGGCGTCTCCTGTTATGCTCAATGTCTTCTGAAAGAAACTTCCAAGTATTGTTCCAAACCACTTTTGGCTTTGATAAACTATTTGAAGTAATCATGATAACAAAGAGCTATCGTAGAAAACTTGCAGAACTATCAACACTTTTTCTTACAATATCATCGATATACTCATGGTCATCTTCTAACAATCCACGTGCATAACACGCCTCTCTATAGCTCTCGTAAACCACTCCATTGTAAGTTTTAATATCAACAAAGGATTGGGGACCTTTTACATAGTTTAGAAACGTCCGCAAATAATATGCATCCCCCATCTTACGCGGTACATAATTAATCCTTCCAACACTAAATCTTTTTTTGTTAACTCTTTCTTTGAACATCTTCTTCTTCTTTTCGAAAAGAAACTTAGTTGGAATTTGCTCATAAGTGAGCTCTCTGGCATCTTCATTAACCTTATTCAGCTCAAACCAGGTTAAGAACATTGTATTTTCGATTAGTTTATGGTTGACCACCGTTTCTACCTTGTCGTCACCCTTGAATATTACAATATGTTTCCCTGGCAGATGGAAAGAAAGCCTATCAATTGGTGTAGAACGATAATGTATAGGGTATTTAAAAATCCTCCATGTAGCTTCACAAGGAGAGACATACCTGCTCAACATTAAGTAGTCACGTTTAGTAATGGAAAAATAAAA
The DNA here is from genome assembly GCA_002933935.1 of Eutrema yunnanense. NCBI lineage: Eukaryota > Viridiplantae > Streptophyta > Magnoliopsida > Brassicales > Brassicaceae > Eutrema > Eutrema yunnanense. Next base: position 69,669 of record PKML01069064.1, on the reverse strand, counting down.
ACATGATTTGGAAAGCACAAGTTATGGTTAAGACATTCAAAACCTGCAGTCAAAGAAATCTTTAATCTCGTTCGTTTTTTGTTGAGTGTTCCCTTGGCTTTTTCCTACATTGTTTGTTCCACCTTGATGAGGTGGTTCTACAACAACACTTACACGATCTTGCCCTTTATTAATGTACTTAAATAAGTACTTAACAGCGCCAGTTTTGTTGCACCACTCCACATACCTGTTGTCGCACTTAAAACCATTCTTCTCAACATATCTTTCCGGTTGGTTTCGTCTTCTGTAAACTGGAAATCCTTCTTTGTTAGCTGTAGTTTTTTCTGCATATTTCTTTGGAAATAACTTAGAACATTCACCATTCTACATGCATGGTGAATTCAGGTTAGCAACACCACAAGGTCCATGAATCATCATTTCCTTAATAACTTGGTAAAGCTCGGGTTCTTTATCTTTGTCTAGGATTTCAGCAGAAATTATATTGTGTATGTCGTCAGTTGTTACACACTTTGATGTTAGATCCATGAAAAGAAGAATGTGAGCATGTGGTAGTCCTCTTTTTTGGAACTCAATTGTATACATTGCTGCACATTAAAAAATATCAAACCATTAAGTTAATAACTCAATGTATTTTATAAAAAAAAAAGTCGAAAAATATAGAAATAATAACTTACAGGATCTTGTACTGCCTAAAAAGTTTTTTTTTGTTAAATCATTCATCAAACCATCAAGTTTCATCTTAAACATCTTGCAAATAATATTTGGACGATCTGTTGGATCTAAGTTCTTCTTCTTTAGACATCTAGTGATCTCAGGCCACTTAGGATTGCATGTAAATGTGATGAAAAGATCTGGGAATCCAAAATGTTTACATATGGCCATTGCATCCAAATAGTTATTCTTTATGTATCTGGGTCCACCTGTGAAAGTAGCTGGCAAAAGAAACTGATGTCCTTATTAATGCATATTAGTGTTACCATCATTCTCTGATTGTTTTATGGAATCATAACTATCAGAACGTTGATTTAAGCGTTTTCACTCAGTCAATTAAAACTAAAGTTCACACTACCGTAATCATAACGGTTGTCAATGCAGTACTTTAGGACAGAATCCACAGAGACCAAGGTTACACTACTATTCTCACAATTATGAAATTAAGCTAAGACCGAAATATGGTTTGTTTTAGAAAAGTAACAAGAGCAATTTAAACGATGTAAATTGAATAAAGGAAATGCGTTAGGTCAAGGGTTTATTCGCATGAATTCAAAGATCATAAATCATATAACTATTCAGCGAATAATTAAAAGCAAGTTTTAAACTCAAACATAAATATCTAACCAATCCACTTCCATGCTCATGGTTACTAAATCTAGCACCCTAAAATCCTAACTTACGTTGGCATAGAATTCTAGATCAGCATTAACGAGCTGGTTCAATATGTTCACGAATCGCCTTAACATCAACTTCCGCAGGCTAAGGACAATTCGCTCACTTATGTTCTTTGTAGCAATCGAAGACACTTACGCACTCTTAGATTGCCCTAGTTCATAGACATAGCGGTCAGCTTAAGTCTAAGCAATAAACACAACAATAAGCGAAAACCACAAAAGATAAATCCATATATGTGTCAAATTCAATGACTCATGGATCCCCTTGAAGACCCTAACCTAACTATGGAACTACTCAGACATAGTAACGAAAAACAAGCAAGGAGATGAAGAAATCATAATATAAATAAAGAGAGAAAGGGTTTATAATTCTTCTCAATAGATGCATAGATTCTTCTCCAAAGCTTACAATGATTCAATAGCAAATAGTCTGAAAAGAACAAAAGGTGGCTGCCTCCAAGAGGCTAAAAATAGAGTATATATAGGTCTAGGTCGAATAAGGTTAAGTTAGGATGATTCTGGGGCAAAATAGGAAGTTTAGAAACTGTAGAAACTGCCTTTTTCTCGTCTGGGCAGTCATCTGTCGATACAAGTGTGCATCGGTTGATGCTACCCCCCACAGAGAGTTCAGAATCGACTGATGCAAGATATGCATCGGTCGATGCAACCATCCATGTTCTGCGCATGTTTCTTCTGCGAGGCAGATTGACTTGTCTTCAGTAAATCGGGTATAACTTTTGATCGCACCGTTGGATTGTCTTCAAACCACTTGCAAATGAAAACTCATTCACAGCTCTATCCTTTGTAAAACTATCAGCTCAATCCATCGGGGGGGGGGGGGGGGGGGGNGGGGGGGGGGGGGGGAGTCCTCCAAAGAATGCCAAATGGCATACGCTTCTGCGTGACTCTTCATTCCTAATTTCACCTTTTGCAACCAAAATGTCTTGTTTTCTCCCAAATCAACCTAAAACCTGTAAAAACTCGATAAAATATTAAAGGACTCTAAAAACACACTTTGACTCAATAAAACATACTTTGACTCAATAAAAGACTCAAAAGAAACACCAAAACATGTGTTAAAAACGGTAAAAAACCAAGCATATCAATTCCCCCAGACTTAGTCTTTTGCTTGTTCTCAAGAAATTAGAAGACTAACAAGGAAGAAAAGTTAGAAAAACACGGAGACTCACACTTCCTTTAGAACTCTGCAGTGACCATTACCTTAGTAATCCACGTGTTGTCAAACTAGCTCCGGATCGGATCTCCATGTACTTCTCCGCAAGCATCACAGCCTCCCAGATTCAACTCAATGTTCCGCAGAATAACCCAAAGCTATCATTGCTGGGTCTCATCAAAGATCATAGTGCCAAGAACCTTCTAGACTCTTTCCCTTCCGATATCGTGACGAGACAACAACACAACCCTTGATACTTTTCTCCTCTCCCAGACTTATTCTTTTCTCATTTATTTTCCATAGGGCTAATGGTTGATCAAACGCGAGTATTGGTGGTTTTAGCCACCGAATCCCCGATTTATTTTAGTGCCACCCTTTCAATCTAAGGCGTACGCGAATAGTGGTATCTTCGGAAATTTTCCTAACCTCGCTTCCAACCTTAGTGTGATCATCACCTTCGAAGTAAAATAATAGAATCGTTAGAAATTTTTTTAGCCCTTTACTCGAAAGAAAATCATTTCATATTTTTATTTTAAAATAGGGAGAGGAGTACCATACTTTAACACGGGTCGTCTCGTCATATACGAATGAGGAGTCAAGCTCTGAAGACACCAATCGCGATGATGAGATAAAAAGAAGAGCGCAGAAATTAGCTCAAGCATTTTGAATTTTTTCTGGAAACACGGATGCCTCTGATTAACCGTGAAGCCTTTAGATTTTCCATTAGTCTGATCTAAAACTAGCCCTGCAACAATGGTCACTTAGAAGAAAAATCATTACAAGAAATCCAAGATCATGATTATCATCTCCAACAAAATTTTGACTCAATAAAAAGACTCTAGAAAGAAATATCAAAATGACTCAAGAGAGAAAACAAAAGAAATAAAACAAGGTTAGTAACGACAAAGACCCTCACCCATACTTACTTCACACCGTCTCGGTGTGAAAATAAATCAAGAGGAAGGCGAAGCAGACTTAAGAAAAAATAAAATAAAAGAAAAAGTCAAAGTTGACTTACCTGAGTCGGTATCGGTCGATGCAAGATATGCATCGATCGATTTTGGTTCATCGGGCCATGCTCCATCGGTCGATGCACTCCTTGCATCGATCGATTCTGGTTTCTCAGGCCATGCTCCATCGATCGATGCACTCTTTCCATCGTTCGATGCTGTTCTGCTCGAACCTTTTTTTTTTTTTTATTCTTTTTCTGAGACACTTAGACTCAAAAAAAACAAAAAAAATAGAAAATGTTAGTGAAAGGAAAAACAAAGGAAAAGATAAGATATGTAAACTTACCGTTGGGTTGCCTCCCACCAAGTGATTGTTTAAAGTCGTTAACTTGACTTCGGTCTCAGATGTTAATCATGAGAATCAAAAGGTTGAACCAATGCACCTTTGGTCCTTCTCCTGTTAGGGCAATAAACAAAATGTGCAACATGGCATGCAACTATCCATGACAAAGAAACAAAACTCACATCAAGGGAGTTTACTACGAATGTAGCATATATTTTAGAATTTTCCTTGATGGTGAGATGCTTATGAGGATCAAATGCATTTGATGGAAAAATAAAGTCAACTTCAGGTTTAAACGAGTTAATCACAAAATAGTCAACTTCATCTCCATCAATCATGTAAAACACAATATCCTCCTTCCTAGATTCCATCTCAACCTTAGGGTCATCCATCTCATTCAAGATCTTATCTACATCAAGCACATCCCCTAGGTAAGACTTTTCAAGAAAAGATCTAGATTCCTCAGGCATTGAAAGCTTAAACTCGAGATCATGAACATTCAAAGCACATAGATAATTAATATCAAAACATACTTCATGATAATCTCTAGCAAGCTTTTCTACTCTTAAGGAATCTAGTCTTTGAGACTCACATAATAAATTATAGCATTCATCCATGAGCACATGAGTTTGCAAACTAGAAGCTACATCTTCAATGCAAGGCAAATGACTATCCTCATAATCATTAATTTAAAAGGTTGAGTCAAAATTACCTTCTAGTCGGCATGGTGGAACCCAATAAATTACCTCTTTAAGCGCATGAGCTACCATTATCTCGGACATTGTGAGCTCCTTTACCTCAAGTGATGCCCGATGTGACATGAGGTTCAAACGGATCATACAATACAGGAAATTGAAGTATTGATAGCACTAAAACATAGCGTTTTTACAAACTCTGCAATAAATGTTATAGACGCTACTCTTTCATAGCGTTTGTAAATTGCCAATGCTATGAAATAGTGGTCGCGTATAAAAGTGTTACATCTTTTTTATTTTTTGCTTATATCCTCCTTTTTAATTGCATGTGTCATTTGATTAGTGCTATGTTAGGTGAACCGGGATACTTAATTTTTTTGCCCGCTTATTTTTTTGTTTTTGCTCGATGAGCTCCCAAAAATTTTCTAAGTCCTAAACCTAATCTCTTGTCTCAAAGATTTGCTCATTTCAGCGGAAAAAAAAACTTGATTCTCTCTACCGAGAATCGAAACTCAGGAACCCTAAATCCTCTTTCTTTCTTCCTTTAGCTTTTTCCGACGAACCCAGATCTCCTCTTGTCCATTTCATTTGGGCATCTCCAGAATCGAAGACCCTTTCTCTCTAATCTCTCCTTGTAAAAAGATTTCAAAAAACCCTTTTTTGTTTTGTCATCCTTTAATCCTTTCTTGTTTGTTTCGGATTTGCTTAACAATTTGTAGAATCTCGCTAACTTGTTTGGTCTCAAAACCTATCGATTTTCCACTCGACTTTTGAAATTCTCATCTCTAGAACTCTGTCATGTCCAATGGATTCATTCGATTATGTTATTTTGCTTTACTCTAATTCCTAATCTGTTTAAACCACTTAGTTGATTCAGATCGTCGTTCGTTCCTCTATCCATCTATATCAATTTCGCTAAAAAATTAGGGTTTACTAAACATTAGGGGATTTTTTTTCCGGAAAAAAACTTTTGGAGATTTTGTCTTCATCACTGTATAATATGGTTTGGATTACTGACTCTGAAGTTGATATAGGTTAACTTGATTTATTAGTTTCTTATTCATTGATTTTTCATCTCTTATTTTGTAGAATATCTTTGCTGCTTGGATTTCTATATGTGTTAGATACTTAAAACATCTAGGGGTTTAGATACCTAACTCCGATTTCATCTTTTTGTATGTGCTTTGGTTTGATTATGTTCTGCATTTGAGTATTGCTTTAGGTTGCATTAGGTTCTGATTATGATGTGTTCAAATACATGTTTGTGTATGTGGTGCTCTCTTCTTGTTAGGAGGTACTACAAAAGCACTAACACCTTGGAGACTGAGATTTCATCACTACGGGCAGATCTCTGGAATGTGTTCAGTGCGTTTGTGTACCTCTGAATATTCGTAGCTTTTTGGTTACATCGCGCTTGAGATGATTACAAGCTTTTTGTTTTTCGAAAGTCCTAATCCTGCCTTTATGATTTTTGTTTACCTTTTGGACCAGTAACTAAAAGGAGGACATAATGCAAGCAAGGAAAGAGATCATTTGCGGACTACCAGCATATGGAATCATACCACAATTCCAGCAACAACCACGACAAGAAGCAGCTGCTGATCAAGGAACTGATGTGGATGAGATCACAGAACTAGAGTACAGACGCTCCATGGGATACTTGATACGTATTGAGGAACCGGAAGAAGACATCAAACCTATGGTCTCGAGACTTGTCCAAAAACTTAGAAACGAAGAACGCAACTCCGCTCCAATGAAACGGCCTAAACAAGAACAAGGAGAGTCCTCACGAGGCAAGGCTCGTCGTCTAGACTAAGGCATGGTATTTTCATCTTTAAGCATACTCTATTACTATTTGAATTGAAACAAGAGAGCTGTTCTAGCTTGGTTTGTTGACTGCAGTTTAGTCTTTCTTCTTATTCTTTTCCTTTTGATTTGTTTTTTCGACGCATGTGATTATTAGAGAGCTTGCAAAGGAGTGTCAAAGCTTTTCTCCTTGGTGTCATGATAGTGTAGCTTTAGATTTGTATTGTTTTTGGTTTGTATGTGTTGGGATAATCTACCTCGTACTGTCTGTGACCATATCTCGACTTGAGATTGTTCTATCTTTGATAATTCAATAAAATATAGTTTTCTTTGTCTTATCAATCTTATTANGTTTGGGGTTTGATTTAGGGTTTAGTTTTTTGTGGAATTTTATGTTTTAAGAGTGTTTTTAACTATATAAAAAAACACCGAGGCTTTTTTAATTTTTTTTGTCGAATTTTATGATATATGTGTATTTTTTAACATTTGTTTTTTGTCGTGACCAAAAACAAAAATTTAGCCACTTATATATTTTGTTTTTAGATTCAATATATAAATATAAAACACATGAGATAACAAAACAAAAAAAATTAGTTGCCCGCGTAAGTTTTTGTTTTGGCTCTCAACTTAGACCGCGTAAGTTTTTGTTTTGGCTCTCCACTTAGACCAAAAACAAAACAAAACACGTAGCCATTTTTCTCGTGTTTCTTAACTTAGACCTAAAAAAAAACCGTAGCCTCTCTCTAGTCACCGAAAGACTGTCGCCGTCGCCGTGATAAACTTCAGAAATCAGGGCAGCAATCGTCGTGGCCGGCGTCCTGATTCCAATTTCTCAGGTATAATTTGATGTTGAAGTTGAAATTCGAGTTTCTGGGTTTGGGTTTATCGATTAAGGGTTTTCACATGTCGGCTACTAACCCTTTTCGATTTCTTCTCTCTTTTTTTGCATGAAGCTTTGGTTCAGGCATCACAGTCGAAGGTATTTGATTTTCTTAGGGTTTTTAGGTTCAAATTGGGTTTTGTATTTTACAGTTGAGTAATAATCCTTTTCAAATGTGTTTCTGAGTTCAATTGAGAATTCGATTTTATGTTTTCTTTATAGGAATAGCCTTGAGTATGCTCAAGGAGCAAGAAAATTTGTGAATGCATCAGTAAGTAGTTTGGGTTATCGTACCGAGATTTTCTGTCCATGCATCGATTGCCGTATTGTTTGCCATCAACCGGTCGATGCAGTATTCGATCATTTAGTGATTAGGGGAATGGATCATAAGTAACAAGAGGAAAACAGTGTGGAGTTTGCATGGGGACATAATGAAAGATCAGAAGGATGATAATCAGACTTCTGGTTTGGAGGCTTATGAGCTGTTTAGGACAGCTTATTTTGATGGTGAAGGGAGTCCACAGTCACCGAAGCCCAGTGGATCTCAGTTTGCTGATGGTTTAACTACTGAAGAATCTAAGTTTAGTAAGAAGTTGAATGATGCTGGATCACCATTGTACTTGACGTGTCCCAATTACACCAATGTCTCTGCAATCATGGGCCTCTACCGCATAAAAGTGAAGAGCAGGATGTCAGAGAACTACTTTGATTAGCTATTGACGATGGCCATGACATGCTACCTGCAGATAATGTGCTTCCAAAGTCAACATATGAGATTAAGAGGTTCTTGAAGGTATTTGGTTTTGGTTATGATGTCATTCACGCATGCAAGAATGATTGTGTTCTGTATAGGAAGCAATGTGATAAGATGGAAACCTGCCCAAGATGTAGTGCTTCAAGATGGGAAATGGATAAGCACAATGGTGATGTGAAGAAGGGAATTCCTGCGAAGGTCCTTAGGTATTTTCCGATCAAGGAAAAATTCAGTAGGATGTTTAGATCAAAAAGAATTGCTGAGGATTTGCGTTGGCATTTAAGCAATGCAAGAGAAGATGGTACAATAAGACATCCAGTGGACTCTATAGCTTGGGCTCAGGTGAAAGAGAAGTGGCCAGAGTTTGCTGATGAATCTAGAAACCTTCGGCTAGGTATTTCTACTGATGGTATGAACCCTTTCTCTATCAGAACACCAAATACAGTACATGGCCAGTGTTGTTACTGAATTATAACATGTCTCCAACAACGTGTATGAAAGTTGAGAATATCATGCTGACTATGTTAATCCCTGGGCCAACTGCACTGAGCAACAACATTGATGTTTATCTACAACCATTAATAGATGACTTGAAGGACTTGTGGAATGAAGGTATTGAGGTGTATGACTCGTTTTTAAAAGAGAAATTCACACTTAAAGCTTTGTTGTTGTGGAGTATCAGTGACTATCCAGCTTTAGGGACTTTGTCTGGATGTAAAGTGAAAGGAAAACAAGCTTGTAATGTATGTGGGAAGGATACACCACATAGGTGGCTGAAGTTTAGTAGAAAGTATGTCTATTTGGGCAATAGGAAATGACTCAGACCTGGACATCCTTATAGACGCAGAAAGGGATGGTTTGATAACACTGTTGAGGACGGGACTATAAGGAGAATTCAAACAGGAGCATAAATATTTGAGGCGATTAAGAATTTCAGGACTGACTTTGGAAGACCTTTACGTAAGGATAGTAAAATAAAACGAGCTGAGTTATGTGAAGATGATGTGGTTTCAGAGGAAGAATATAAAGAGGACACTGATCAATGGCGGTGGAAGAAACGATCAATATTTTTCGACTTACCATATTGGAAGGTTAGTTGTTTTTAGTATTGACTTAATACTTTTATTATTAAAATCTATTTCGATTACTAACCCGTTTGATTTATTGTCTTAGGATTTGCCGGTTCGTCACAACATCAATGTGATGCATGTGGAGAAGAACCTGTCAGATCCTATATTGTCTACTCTGATGAATAGTGCTAAATCAAAAGATGGAGTCAAGGCAAGAAAAGACTTAGAAGATATGGGTATTAGAAGAAACTTGCACACACATATACCGGGAAAGAGAACTTACTTGCCGCCAGCAACTTTTTGGTTTTCGAAGGAAGAAAAGATTCGATTCTGCAAGAGGTTATCTAAGTTCAGAGGCCCTGATGGATACTGTGCTAATATAGCTAATTGTATTTCTCTTGATCCTCCTGTTATTAGTGATATGAAGTCGCATGATCATCACATCCTTATGCAAAATCTATTGCATGTGGCTTTGAGAGGATTGCTGCCAAAAGGACCCAGGGTTACTGTGACTCGATTATGCAACTACTTCAACAGGTTGTGCCAGCGTGTTATTGATTCAGAGAAGCTGATTTCCCTGGAGTCTGAGTTTGCCGAGACCATGTGCCAAATGGAGCGGTTCTTTCCTCCTTCACTTTTCGATATCATGTTCCACCTTCCTATACATCTAGGAAGGGAGGCACGCTTGGGTGGACCAGTACACTTTCGCTGGATGTATCCGTTTGAGAGGTACTCTTTTTTTTTATCTCTTATCTATTAGATTGTTATGAATGATATTTTAGTTTATGTTTAACTGTTTGTATTAATGACAAACTGTTATGGGATTGAGCTGTAGGTACATGAAAACTCTGAAGGCATATGTTAAAATTTTTGCAAGGCCAGAAGCGTGTATGGCAGAGGGATACTTGGCTGAAGAATGCCTTTCCTTCTGTTTAGAGTTCCTCAAGAATACTCTACCAATTCAAGAACCCCTAAACGGTAATGAAGATGTTGCTTCTGATGAACACATCCTTGAAGGCCGTCCACTTCAGAAGCCAAAAGAAGTTACACTTTCAGATAAGGAGAGAGACATAGCTCATCGGTATGTTTTAATGAACACGACAGTTATGGATCCTTATATTGAGTAAGTTCAACTCTATTTGACAATTCTATCTTGTTATTTTGTCAATGATTATTGATAATCTATGAATAATAACTTATTCTTGTGAAACAGAATGCATTTAGAAGAATTGCAAGATACTGATGTCCGATGTACAAAGAACGAAACTCTTTGTTGGAAACTTCATACCGAAAGGTTTCCAGAGTGGATAAAGGCAAATGTTTGGACAAAGTTACATATATATATCATTTCAGTTTAAATTTTATCTTAATCTTTACAAATTGACTAATACTGTAACTTTCTGATTACATACCAACTAATTCAGAGTGTCATTCCACAAAGCTAACATGGTTGGCATTTGGTCCGAGACATATTGCTCAAAGCTATAAGGGGTACGTCATTAATGGCCATCGATTTCATAGAGATGACGTAAAACGGAAGACTCAAAACAGTGGAGTGACATATGAAGCTTTCAGTATGTGTAGATCTAGTGCCCGAGATAGTAGACAAATGGCTGACATGGTTGTGTACTACGTAGTGATAAAGGAGATCATTATGCTGGACTATCACATGTTCCATGTTCCACTATTCAAATGCATTTGGGCAAACAGAGGGAATGGTATGAAGGAAGAAGACGGCTTTACGCTTGTGAACCTCCATATGAACCAATCATCTTTTCTACAAGATCCATACATTCTGCCATCGTAAGCAAAACAAGTTTTTTACTCTAGAGAAGATGACTCCTCATCGTGGTATGTAGTTATGCGGGCGCCACCGAGGGGATATCACGAATTGGAGACAGAAGAGGAGTTTGTTAGTGGAACAATATCAGTCCAGCAAAATGAAGATTTGGGAAATCAATTGTCTGATGATGAGAGTTTCTGTGTTAGAGATGATTGTGAAGGGGTCTTAATATAATATTTGCCATCAGTTCCTTTTTTGGAGATTTGTTTTGCCATGCATAAGCTTTTATACTAATTGTGATTTTTTTGCTCTGCCATGTTTAAGGGTCAAACATGCCAAAGACGAGACCAACGAATGCTGTTGTCCGACGTAGCAAGCGTAATCTAGGTGAGGATGTAAGCCCTGCCGAACTGCCGGTGAGAAAAATTCGACAGCAAAAGACTAGGCAGAAGGGTAGTGGTACTGATAAACATGATGATATTGGGATGTCTGTAAAAGATAAAGATCAGATGGTAGACAAGCAAGTTGATGAGGTAGAAGACCAAATTCATGAGGAGGAAGGTGAAGACCTTGAAGTGGATTCAAAAAACGAAGAAATTGAAGAACATTCTAAGGAAAATGAACATGTTGAGAAAGAAATGGCTCCATAAGAAGAAGAGGTTGAAAACCCAACAGAGAACGATGATGAGACTGAGCAGCAATCCAGTGGAGGAGCTACATCGCAATTGAGTGGAGAGCAAGAACAAACCCAGCAGTGTGATAATAAGAAAAAAAGAATACGAGGGCCGACTAAGATGCGTAAATTGGCAAAAGAGGCTATGGATAAGGTAACTGTAGAATTTTCAGTGTTGGGCGAACATTCAGGACCAGGTTCAGTGACACTTTCCTCATTTCTTGGTCCTCTTGTGAGGGAGCATGTACCGGTACTAGTTGATGATTGGAGGGCAGTTGATTGTGCAACTAAGGAGACAATGTGGGAGGAAATTAAGGTACGCAGTTTTAATTTACAAAACTCAGGAGTGTTTATGTCTAACTTTGTAATTTTTTTGTAGGCAAGGTTAAATTGGAAGATGGTTGGCAAAGAGAATGTGTTTTCAAGCAGATGGGTTCTATCTGGTGGGCTTCTAAATCTAGACTTGTTTCTAAACTTCGAAAAACTAAGAGTGCCACTCAGAGACTTAAGTTAAAACCAAGCAACATTCAATCTCTTGCATCTTGGAACCATTGGGTGGAGACTAGGACTTCCACAACTTTTAAGGTAATGTAGTTGTTACTATTTTTTTTCATGTACTTGGTGATTTGGATAATAACATTGGGTAATTGCCGGATTGCAGGTACAAAGTGAGAAATACAGGGAGCTGAGGAAGTCTCAGATTCTTCACACCACCAGCAGGAAAGGAATGTTTCGTCTATCCATGGAAATGGTATGTGTGTTTCTCGTGTATTGTATTTTTAAATTGTATAAAAATTATATACTTTTGTTGAGTACTATGTTTTACTCGTAGAAAAAGAAGAGTTCTGACCCAAAGAAGGTGACTAGAAGTAAGGTCTGGTTAGCAGGACACACTCACTCTGATGGGAGACCTGTGACAAAAGAATTTGCAGATACGATTGTAGGAATTCATAAAATTCTTATTATTAATGTTTTATTTTAGACCCTTAGATAATCTGGTTCAAACAAATTGTTTACAAATATTTGTATCAGGAAAGGATACAATCAATCGATAGTCAAATGGACTCCACATCCACTGAAAATGTAAGAGAAGATGCTGTCAGTCAAGTTTTAGGGAGAGATAGATATGGAAGAGTTAGAGGGATGGAAAGAGGGATTACTATGAACAAGATGGATTTCTTTAATGCTAGAGACTCGCATGTTCAGAAGCTTGAAGCTTCACAAGAAGAAATGCTGATCAAGATTGAAGAATTGCATAATCAAGTTCGTTGCTTAGCTGGAAATAAAGTAAGTTTCACACTTGTTTTTGATGATGGCCAATGAAATAAGTTTTTAACCAATTATTTTTCTTCTTGTTAGTCATATTGTCAAGATGTGGATGCTCAATATGAGGTTTCAAACATAAGCAAATGAGGAACCAAGTGTAAGATATTGGATTGGTATACGTCAGAAGATGTTGTTGTCGGGGAAGGAGAAGTCTGCTCGGCTGAATTAAGCTATAAGATTGGTCATATTCCACTCGATCCTAATACGGCGGCAGTTATTGTGAAGTTTGCTTCAGACCCAGATGCATATGTATGAAGGTCTACAACAACAATTTGCTCAATTGGCCAAGCTGTAGGTGCCAAAATTCCATGGCCAAGCTGTAGAGTGGTTTTGGCTTCTGTCTACAGCTCCCCAAGTGGACATAAGCCTGCTGGATCCACGGTAAACATTTTTAACTTGTTTTTTTATTCTTAACTTGTAGAACTTTCAAGCTCAAACATGAGATGACTAATATGCATGGATCCTTAGGCCTCTGATGAATCTACGAAATACAACATCTATGATTGGAATGGTGGTGGAATTTTTGCTGAGGGTATATTATGTTCAGTTGACCCACATGAAAAGGTCAACCAAATTCTCCTGGGTCCTAATGCTGCAATTATGAAGATTGAGAAGGTGATTGATCATGATGCTTTTTTTGTGGCCAAGTGCTGAAATGGCAGTGATGGGTGATGCTGTAAATGCGACAATGGCATGACCATTTGATAAGGTTGATATCGTCATCAATACACATGATACTACACCAAAAACATCACATGTGGTAAATGTCTAAACCTTCTGCTTGTTATCGATCATTTTATGTTTCTTTTATGGATTTCTGATGGATGTGTTTTACAATTTGAGTGTCAGAGTACAAGTAGAAGCACTGGTAGCAGCAAAGGTACCAAGAAGAAGTGTATCTTGTTTGATTGCAGTGGCTCCAGAAAAATTGTTGCAGAAGGTCGTGTTTGTTCTACTGATCCAGCTGATCGAGTACACTTCGTACCTTTAGGTCCGAATGCTAGCAATGTTTGGATAGATGTGTCAAAGATTGGAGATGCTGAAGTGTGGAGACCAAATTCTGAAGTCCAATATGTTGCTGATGCTATAGGTACGACGGTTGCTTGGCCTAATGACAAACTTAAATTAGTGTGATGCAAACACTTTTCATGTCTTAGTTTTTGGGTTGTTTTTTGAACTTATTTAACTTTCAAAGTCTTGTGTTAGTATCTGGTTCCGTGGTTTGTATTGTAATTTAACTTGTTTTTTTGTTAATATATTATTATTATGGACTTTTTTTATCAGGTTTCAAATTTTGATCAAATGCAAATTTAAAATTGCAAAATACGAAACAAACAAAAGATATGAATCAAAAACGCTATAAAAACAAACGCTATAAAAACAGACGCTATAAAACAAAGCCTATAAAAACAAACGCTATAAAAACAAACGCTATAAAAACAAATCAATAACACTATGAATACAACTTTTATAACAAAAAAACACCGCTATTATAAATATATCTATTGCATATAAAAGAGCGCTATATTAAATCTCCTATATAATTTCATTTCTTAAAAACGCTATCAAAAGTACATAGTTTTTTTTAACGGGAGTATACATAGTGTCTGTAAAAGCGCTATGGATTTCAACCATAGCGGATATGGCGCGCTACGAATATGCACATTTCTTGTAGTGATAATCGCGAGATCACCCCTTGTGAATGTCGGGTTTTCTTTGCAAAGCTCATCCAGCTCCTCCTTCTGTTGAAGTCTGAGTACTACACTTTCATCAAATGGTGGCTCCACATATGGCTCATCTTAAATGTAATCATCAAATGTGGCACCCTCTTCTTGTGGCCAATCATTGTAATATATGGCAATCAACTATAACAAACAAAAAAGAAGAAAATAAAAAGTTGGTAAATCTTAGACTAAATTTCAAATTCAGAATCGAAGGTAACGCTATTGGTCCCCAGAAACGGCGCCAAATTGATTTAAGCGTTTTCACTCAGTCAATTAAAACTAAAGTTCACACTACCACAATCATAACGGTTGTCAATGCATGACTTTAGGATCGAATCCACAGAGACCAAAGTTACACTACTATTCTCACAATTATGAAATTAAGCTAAGACAGAAATATGGTTTGTTTTAGAAAAGTAACAAGAGCAATTTAAACGATGTAAATTCAATAAAGGAAAGGTGTTAGGTCAAGGGTTTATTCGCAGGAATCCAGAGATCATAAATCAGACAACTATTCAGGGAATAATTAAAAGCAAGTTTCAAACTCAAACATAAATATCTAACCAATCCACTTCCGTGCTCATGGTTACTAAATCTAGCACCCTAAAATCCTAACTTCCGTTGGCATAGAATTCTATATCAGCATTAACGAGCTGGTTCAATATGTTCACGAATCGCCTTAACATCAACTTCCGCAGGCTAACGACAATTCGCTCACTTATATTCTTTCTAGCAACCTAAGACACTTCCGCACTCTTAGATTGCCCTAGTTATTAGACCTAGCGGTCAGTTCAAGTCTAAGCAATAAACACAACAATAAGTGAAAACCACAAAAGATAAATCCCTATATGTGTCTAATTCAATGACTCATGGATCCCCTTGAAGGCCCTAACCTAACTATGGAACTACTCAGACATAGTAACGAAGAACAAGCAAGGAGATGAAGAAATCATAATATAAATAAAGAGAGAAAGGGTGCATAGATTCTTCTCCAAAGCTTACAATGATTCAATAGCAAAAAGTCTGAAAAGAACAAAAGGTGGCTGCCTCCAAGAGGCTAAAATAGAGTATATATAGGTCTAGGTCGAAAAAGGTTAAGTTAGGATGATTCTGGGGCAAAATAGGAAGTTTAGAAACTGCAGAAACTGTCTTTTTCTCGTCTAGGCAGTGCATCGGTCGATACAAGTGTGCATCGGTTGATGCTACCCCTACAGAGAGTTCATAATCGACCGATGCAAGATATGCATCGGTCGATGCAACCCTCCATGTTCTGCGCATGTTTCTTCTACGAGGCAGATTGACCTATCTTAAGTATATCGGGTATAACTTTTGATCGCACCGTTGGATTTTCTTCAAACCACATGCAAATGAAAGCTAATTCACAGCTCTATCCTTTGGTAAAATATCAGCTCAATCCATCGGTGGGAAGTCCTCCAAAGAATGCCAAACATCAGACGCTTATGCGTGACTCTTCATTCCCAGTTTCACCTTTTGCAACCAAAATGCCTTGTTTTCTCCCAAATCAATCTAAAACCTGTAAAAACTCGATAAAAGATTAAAGGACTCTAAAAACACACTTTGACTTAATAAAACACACTTTGACTCAATAAAAGACTAAAACAAAACACCAAAACATGTGTTAAAAACGGTAAAAAAACCAAGCATATCAATTCCCCCAGACTTAGTCTTTTTCTTGTTCTCAAGCAATCAGAAGACTAACAAGGAAGAAAAGTTTGAAAAACACGGAGACTCACACTTCCTTTAGAACTCTGCAGTGACCATTACCTTAGTAATCCACGTGTTGCCAAACTAGCTCCGGATCGGACCGTCATGTACTTCTCCGCAAGCATTACAGCCTCCCAGATTCAACTAAATGTTCGGCAGAATAACCCAAAGCTATCATTGCTGGGTCTCATCAAAGACCATAGTGCCAAGAACCTTCTAGACTCTTTCCCTTTCGATATTGTGACGAGACAACAACACAACCCTTGGTACTTTCCCCCTCCCCCAGACTTATTCTTTTCTCATTTCTTTTCCATAGGGCTAATGGCTGATGGAACGCGAGTATTGATGGTTTTAGCCACCAAATCCCCGATTTATTCTAGTGCCACCCTTTCAATCTAAGGCGTAGGCGAATAGTGGTATCTTCGGAAGTTTTCCCAACCTCGCTTCCACCCTTAGTGTGATCATCACCTTCGAAGTAAAATAATTGGATCGGTGGAAATTTTTCAAACCCTTTACTCCAAAGAAAATCATTTCATCGTTTTATTTTAAAATAGGGAGAGGAGTACCACACTTTAACAAGGGTCGTCTCGTCATATACGAATGAGGAGTCAAGCTCTGAAGACACCAATCGCGATGATGAGGTAAAAAGAAGAGCGCATAAATTAGCTCAAGCATTTTGAATTTTTCTGGAAACACGGATGCCTCTGATTAACCGTGAAGCCTTTAGATTTTTTATTACTCTGATCTAAAACTATCCCGGCAACAATGGTCACTTAGAAGAAAAATCATTACAAGAAATCCAAGATCATGATTATCTCTCCAACAAAATTATGACTCAATAAAACGACTCTAGAAAGAAATATCAAAATGACTCAAGAGAGAAAACAAAATACATAAAACAAGGTTAGTAACGACAAAGACCCTCTCCCATACTTACCTCACATAGCCTCGGTGTGAAAATAAATCAAGAGGAAGGCGAAGCAGACTCAAGAAAAAATAAAATAAAAGTAAAAGTCAAAGTTGACTTACTTGGGTCGGTATCGGTCGATGCTTCGATGCAAGATTTGCATCGATCGATTTTGGTTCATCGGGCCATGCTCCATCGATCGATGTACTCCTTGCATCGATCGATTCTGGTTTCTCAGGCCATGCTCCATCGATCGATGCACTCCTTGCATTGATCGATTCTGTTATACTCGACCCTCTTTTTTTTTTTTTTTTCTGAGACACTTAGACTAAAAAACAAAAAAAAATAGAAAATGTTAGTGAAAGCAAAAACAAAGGAAAAGATAAGATATGTACACTTACCGTTGGGTTGTCTCCCGCCAAGTGCTTGTTTAAAGTAGTTAACTTGACTTCGGTCTCAGATGTTAATCATGAGAATCAAAAGGTTGAGCCAATGCACCTTTGGTCCTTCTCCTGTTAGGGCAAGAAACAAAATGTGCAACATGGCATGCAACTATCCATGACAAAGAAACAAAAATCAAGGGAGTTTACTACGAATTTAGCATATATTTTAGAATTTTCCTTGATGGTGAGATGCTTATGAGGATCAAATGCATTTGATGGAAAAATAAAGTCAACTTCAGGTTTAAACGACTTAATCACAAAATAGTCAACTTCATCTCCATCAATCATGTAAAACACAATATCCTCCTTCCTAGATTCCATCTCAACCGTAGGGTCATCCATCTCATTCAAGATCTTATCTACATCAAGCACATCGCCTAGGTAAGAATTTTCAAGAAGAGATCTAGATTCCTCAGGCATTGAAAGCATAAACTCGAGATCACGAACATTCAAAGCACATAGATAATTAATATCAAAACATACTTCAATGAGCACAAATAGTCAAGCTTTTCTACTCTTAAGGAATCTAGTCTTTGAGACTCACATATTAAATTATAGCATTCATCAATGAGCACATGAGTTTGCAAACTAGAAGCTACATCTTCAATGCAAGGCAAATGACTATCCTCATAATCATAGATTTCAAAGGTTGAGTCAAAATTACCTTCTAGTCGGCATGGTGGAACCCAATAAATTATCTCTTTAAGCGCATGAGCTACAATTATCTCGGACATTGTGAGCTCCTTTACCTCAAGTGATGCCCGATGTGACATGAGGTTCAAACGGATCATAATAGCGAGATCACCCCTTATCAATGTCGGGTTTTCTTTGCAAAGCTCATCCAGCTCCTCCTTCTGTTCAAGTGTGAGTACACTTTCATCAAATGGTGGTTCCACATATGGCTCATCTTGAATGTAATCATCAAATGTGGCACCCTCTTCTTGTGGCCAATCATTGTAATCCATGGCCATCAACTATAGAAAACAAAAAGGAAGAAAATAAAAAGTTAGTAAATCTTAAATTAAATTTCAAATTCAGAATCGAAGGTAACACTATTGGTCCCCAGCAACGGCGCCAAATTGATTTAAGCGTTTTCACTCAGTCAATTAAAACTAAAGTGCACACTACCGTAATCATAACAGTTGTCAATGCAGTACTTTAGGATCGAATCCACAGAGACCAATGTTACACTACTATTCTCACAATTATGAAATTAAACTATGACAGAAATATGGTTTGTTTTAGAAAAGTAACAAGAGCAATTTAAACGATGTAAATTCAATAAATGAAAAGCGTTAGGTCAAGGGTTTATTCGCAGGAATCCAGAGATAATAAACCAGACAACTATTCAGGGAATAATTAAAAGCAAGTTTTAAACTCAAACATAAATATCTAACCAATCCACTTCCGTGCTCATGGTTACTAAATCTAGCACCCTAAAATCCTAACTTCCGTTGGCATAGAATTCTATATCAGCATTAACGAGCTGGTTCAATATGTTCACGAATCGCCTTAACATCAACTTCCGCAGGCTAAGGAATATTAGCTCACTTATGTTCTTTCTAGCAACCTAAGACACTTCCGCACTCTTAGATTGCCCTAGTTATTAGACCTAGCGGCCAGCTCAAGTCTAAGCAATAAACACAACAATAAGTGAAAACCACAAAAGATAAATCCCTATATGTGTCTAATTCAATGACTCATGGATCCCCTTGAAGGCCCTAACCTAACTATGGAACTACTCAGACATAGTAACGAAGAACAAGCAAGGAGATGAAGAAATCATAATATAAATAAACAGAGAAAGGGTGTAGAGATTCTTCTCCAAAGCTTACAATGATTCAATTGCAAATAGTATGAAAATAACATAAGGTGGCTGCATCCAAGAGGCTAAAAACAGAGCATATATAGGTCTAGGTCGAATAAGGTTAAGTTATGATGATTCTAGGGCAAAATAGGAAGTTTAGAAACTCCAGAAACTGCCTTTTTCTCGTCTGGGCAGTGCATCGGTCGATACAAGTGTGAATCGGTTGATGCTACTCCCCACAGAGAGTTCAGAATCGACTGCATCGGTCGATGCAACCCTCCATGTTCTGCGCATGTTTCTTCTGCGAGGCAGATTTACATGTCTTTAGTAAATCGGGTATAACTTTTGATCGCACCGTATGATTATCTTCAAACAACTTGCAAATGAAAGCTAATTCACAGCTCTATCCTTTGTGAAAATATCAGCTCAATCCATCTGTGGGAAGTCCTCCAAAGAATGCCAAACGTCAGACGCTTCTACGTGACTCTTCATTCCCAGTTTCACCTTTTGCAACCAAAATGCATTGTTTTCTCCCAAATAAACATAAAACATGTAAAAACTCGATAAAAGACTAAATGACTCTAAAAACACACTTTGACTCAATAAAACACTCTTTGACTCAATAAAAGACTTTAAAGAAACACCAAAACATGTGTTAAAAACGGTGAAAAACCAAGCATATCAATTCCCCCAGTCTTAGTCTTTTGCTTGTTCTCAAGCAATCAGAAGACTAACAAGGAAGAAAAGTTTGAAAAACACGGAGACTCACACTTCCTTTAGAACTCTGCAGTGACCATTTGATATATCATGGTTTTTACCCTAATTAAGCCATGATATAAGTCCCTTTTATAGAATCTTTATAGTATTTTGGAGTTTTTAGAGTCTTTTACAGGTTTTACCACATTTGGAGTATTATTGGAGATATTGGAGTTCTATGGAGCATTCTGGAGCGAAATTGAAGTCTGATGACTAAGTGCCCGATCTGAGCGACAAGCATCGATCGATACCCCCTGGTATCGATCGACACTCGTCGAGAAATCATGGGCTGCGAATTTTTATGAAGTTTGGAAGAATTGCAAAAGTGCCCAGAAGACTTTGATATTTACAAGAAGACCCCAATTCGTGTTTAGGTTATTTAATTAGGATTTTCAGCCACTTTGTTGGCCACGCTTATTTTATTCTGGATTTGGGAGAGAGCTTTTGAGGGAGACAAGTCTGATACTTTGTTCGTCTGAGAGAAGATTTCGAACCCTTGTTACTCACTACACCAAAACAGCGTTTTTCCTACTGCAAAAACAGTCGGGAATCAGTCGTAAAACACCCTGGTACGACTGATTACCGACTGATTTTGCAGGTAGATAAAGGTCTAGTCGCAAAAAAAATCAGTCGTAAAATGGCTACTGATTTACGACTGATATCAGACAGTCACTATTCAGTCGCTAATCTGTAGCAAACTTTTACGACTGATTAGTGACTGAATGTTGCTACTACTACAGTTGTAGTCGGTAATCAGTCGTAAAAGTATACGACTGATTAGTGACTGAATAGCGACTGTTGATTGCTACTACTTAGGTAGTTGGTAATCAGTCGTTAAATATAACGACTGCATTACGACTGATTACCTACTATTTTTGCTACTTATTTACGACTGAAATGAGCTTCGGTTTTGTATATCTTGGCATATTTACGACTGTTTGCCGACTGTTTACCGACTGTTTAATTTTTTTTTTGGCTACTGAAAACCTACGAGTTCTTAATTTGTTTAGCAGTTAAATTGGGTTGGCAATAAAACTTGAAACTCTAAACTCTAAACAGAAGTGAAACAATCTGATAAACATAAACATCAACATCAAATATTACACACCAAGCTACGAATTCATACAACAAAATAACATAACTTTCATGTTCTAAACAAAAATGGAAAAACAAGTTCTTTCGATTTCCAAAAGATAACATAAGTTTTAAGTTTAAAGTTTCAAGGGAGAAGGGAGAAAGAAGTTAGCTAAATCAGTGGAGAGGAGAGTATGGACCATCAGCATCTGTTTCTTGGGCAAGGAAAGCGAGGAAGCGGTTGTCTGTTTTCAAGAACTTGTTGACAATCGCAAGCTCGGCGGTGTGGGCCTTTTAAGCAGCTGCAAGTCGAGCATTATCTGATTCTTGCTGGGAGATATGAGCAGCTTGTTCCTCCAATTTCATTTGAGCCGCTTCAAGCTGTTGTTGCATATGCTGGAAAGAACCAGAGGTTTGATGGTGTTTTCCCTTTCCCTTGAGCTGATTCTTGAGGCTTCCAATGCCAAAGAGGTCTCCTCTATCGTTTGTGAACGTAGACTACCAAAAGAAAAGAAATAAAATTAATAACAAACACTATCATCAATCAAAATCCAAAACATAACAACTTAGGGAAGGAAGTAGTTAACCTGAATAAAAAGCTCGTTATCCTCTTCAATGGATAGTTGTGGATGACGACCATCATAAATCTCTGTGGTCCCAGACTCGAGGTTAGACATCTTCTCTTGCTTTTTCTGCATATAGAGCTCAGCAACTTGCTCTGCTTTTTTATCTGCAAAGGTCCCATCCTTCTTCGTATTAGCCCTGATGAAAACCTCACCGAAACTCACTGGTCTGCCTAATTCCTCAACCTGACATGGAAATCAATCAGATTTAAACTTGAAGTGTTCATCATGAAAGAACTCCACAAGATACAGTCAACAGAGTAGCTAGATCACCAATAGCCAATCGAGAAAGAACTCAGTCAACTTGAAATACCGCATAACAAAATCACAGATTGAAATATAACAAAATATCACAGATTGAAAGAACTCCACAAGATATAGTTCTGAACAATATTGATTGACAAGAGCAATGAATACTCAAAGGTTTCTAAGGAAATAATACATCTTAATACACTAAAACATGGTAACTTATGATTGTAACTTGGAAGTGTTGCTCATGCATAATAGTCTTACACTTGCAAGACCATTAGCAACCACTGTAATCAAGCCTCAAAGATGTCTAATGATTTCTGAAGAAATAAAGATAAACCTCAATATCCAGCCTCAAGAAATAACAAAATCACAGATTGAAATATCACAAAATTGTTTCAAGTGACTTATCATTTCTTGTCCGATTTGGCGGTAAGACTTCTGTCCAGAGGCATGTTTGTGAGGCCCGAGACCTTTACGGTCAGACATCCGAGCTGCTGAGGTTGTTGTACTATTTGTCATTTGTTCATCAGTCCTCCAATGTGCTTTCATTTCTTCCCATATCTTATCAGTGATCCATCTAGGTTGGTCATCATTACTCCTTGCAGAGCTCACCATGTCTTTCAAGCGAACTTGAAGTATGGCTTCGAAATGCCCTTGAACCAAACCTATTAAAGAAGGATCCCATCTGTGTTTTTTCTACAAACAAAATAGAAAGATTGGTGTTAGTCTATATAAAGCACATACATGTATTAAACAGAAGTTAGTGTTTAGTGTGAGAGAATGTTACCGCGAATTCAACGAACCATCGTTCTACTCTTTCCCTAGGCACAGAGGATAAACTGTAGTAGGGGCCATCAAACTTATTAGTGAAACACTTTGTAACCTGCCTGGTCAGTGAGGATCGATCAAAACCAAACCTACAAAAACCAAAGCACACAGTATCATGTAGGGTTGAGTCCGAATGATGACACAACATCGATACTATCACAAAGCATTAGAATATATATCTTGAACAATTATCGACAACCAAAACATAAAAATCCTTCACTATTCAAAACCAGGACTCCTAAAACACATAATACAAGCTTGACATGTATTAACAACTAATTAAAAAGAAAGCACGAAATTACCATGTTGAATTAGGCTGGACGAGGTCGGGATCGAGAATGGTGATTATCTTCGGCCTTGGCGCAAGTAGCAGCGAGTTCAGAGCCTCCATCTGGTCTTGGGAGAGATTAGGCTCTATCGGAGCTTCGACATTAGGGAAACCTCCATCTTCTTCTACTGTGTTGTGGGAATTTTGGGCTTGAGAACTGTGATGAGATTGAGATGCTAGATATGGAGGCGATTGAGATGGTTGAACTTGAGGCGGTTGAACTTGAGGCGCTGCAGATGGAGGTTGTTGACTTGATTGAGCTGGGCGTTGCGGATCTTCAACCGTTGGAGCTGCTCGATTCGCGGAATACACAGGTGCCGGAGTGTGAACCGCTGGAGATGCTCCAGAAGGTGGAGCGTGTGGATTTGCAGACGATGCACGCAGTGGAGGTTGAGCAGAATGAGATGATGTAGACGGACTATTTGAGGTCGGAAAGAGGGTAATCTTTGACTGACGGACGATTGTTGTTGGGGAGAACCGGCGGGACAGTTTCTGATGGAGGTTTTGGAGAGAAATCATACCGAGTGGGTAGATTGGCCGGTCTGGCTCTCGATGCTGTTGGTTTCACAGGAAGAACATTCTTCCTCTTTCCACCCATCGCAGAGTGAGAGGGACATAATCGAGGAAGACGAAGAGAGACAGAATCGAGGAAGACGAAGAGAGACAGATCGAGGAAGACGAAGAGAGACAAACTCAAGGAAGGAGGAAGACGATTAGGGTTTCAAATCGCAGAGAGAGGGTTTCGATAATTTTTAAGGGTTACAACTCGCAAATACGAAGAGATTTGGGCCAAAAATTGTCGTATCTGAAACAAAATTTGGGCCCAAAATTTTGGAGGGTTAATTTCCCGGGTGAATGATCCGAAATTTTTGTTTTTTTTTGGCCCAATCAGTCGTTAATCAGTAGGTAATTAGTAGCAAAAGTTTTTTAATTTTTTTATAATTTTTTCATAATTAACCATAAACAACATTATAATACACAAAATAATTTTAATTTTTCATAATTAACCTAATCTTTTGAAGCTAATCAACACTTTCTCTTATGAATCAAATCTTATGAAGAACAAGTTTTAAAAATCTTATTGCGACATATGCAAGTTATTGAGCAAGTTAGACGTTGAGATAACATCTGTTTTGGTCTAGGCCGGTTTAGTGTTTAGGGTTTAGTGTTTAGGGTATAGGGTTTAGTCTTTAGGGTTTAGCCCGATTTAGGATTTAGTGTTTAGGGTTTAGTGTTTAGCGTATAGGGTTTAGTCTTTAGGGTTTAGCCCGATTTAGGATTTAGTGTTTCTTGTTAACAAACCCACTATGGTGGCATAGTTAAGGCTAGGATGACTGTGTAAGTTAGATATGTTATTGCTAAAGCTTGAATGATTGTGTAATGTCTGTCTTGTGCTTGTAATGTCTGTCTTGTGCTAAGATGATTGTTGATTTCCGGTTTGCATATATTAGGGCATCTGCATTTCCATTTAGTTTGTAATGTCTGTCTTGTGCTTGGAATGTCTGTCTTCTTCTTTATTGATAGGCAATTAGTATGAGCTTTCTTTATATGTTCGTAAGTAAGGTATCAGATATGTAGCATCATTTTGCAATGACCCTCTGGTTGCAATGAACCTGTTACCAATATGTAGCATCAGTTTGCAATGAACCTGTTACCAATACGTGCGATCCTGTTTGCAATGACCCTCTGGTTGGGAAACACTACCTATCAATTCTCACACTTTGAAAATCAGGTAAGTTATTCTCTCTTATGTACTGCAGGTAAGTGAAATCGAAGAACAACCCATCTATGTATTCTCACACTATGAAAAGGCTAAGGACTAATGTATCTTTATGTGCCTCCTTTTGCAGTGCTATTTGCTTGTTTGTACCATGGATCTTTCTAGAGAAATCGAAGATGGACGGCAATGGAAGATGGACGGCAATTTTTTATGTGCCATCTATGTTTGAAAGCCTAAGGATTAACGTAATTCAAATATTTTTTTTTGTAAGTTAACTTGTAACATAATTAGAGCAAACTTGTAACATAATTAGAGCAAACTTGTAATAAAAACTTATTTATTAGCCAAAGTTGTAAAAACTTATTTATAAGCCAAATTTGTAAAAACTTGTAACATAATTAGAGCAAACTTGTAATAAAAACCACCATTACAAATTACAAAACTTAAGATATCACATAACATAATTAGTACGGTGCTACACCTTCTACATCTTCGTCATCAGAATCAGATAAGTTACACTGGAATTCGTCAGCTTGTTCTGCATCGCCAACATCGTAATCGAGATTTACTGGATTTACTCGTAGTTGTGAATTCTCGACTACGAGATCTTCAATTGTAGTCAGCATTACATGATCATCCGTTTCTTGTTGTAAAAGAGTAGGGTCCGCGTCTACATATTCTCCTGAAATATTTCCCCTCGGGTTAACTTTAACAACATTGTGCCACACATTCTTTGGTTTCTTCTTGTATGGGTAAGGGATATAACAAACTTGATCCGCTTGAGAGGCTGTACAATATCAATGTATAAAATCAGACATATATATAGGGTATCGAGAAAGTGATAAACGAGTGAACGTACCCAGAATAAATGGTTCGTATTTATTGTAGCTTTTCGATGGAAGAATGTCTACAATGCCACCATTGCCAATCCGAGTGCCTCTACCGATCACAGGGTCGTACCACTTACACTTAAAAAGTGTGATTCTTAAATTAACCACCCCCTCATACTCGAGTTCTATGATATCAGTTAAGATACTGTGGAAATCAGCTCTGTCAGCTGCATTGCTGAATTCTCTCCAGTAACACATACACCATAGTTACATGTCTTTCTTCCCACGCTGTTATTCTGGGTATGAAACAAATATCCTCTTGTATAGTGGATGGGCCAAGTTTTGGCCCTTTTCAGGGGTCCATGAATAATGTCGTGCACCCACGTTGGAAACGGAGTTGTGGCCTTCCAGTAAGAAATCTGCATATGAAAAGTCAATATAAAATATATTGAAGTACCAATAGTCAGATATCAAAAACATATAGACATACATATTCTTGGATCCATGAAGGATATTCTTCAGCTCTTTTCGCCAGGATTTCTTTTTCAGAGAGGTCCGGATATTGTGTACTAATAAAATCTTCGAAGAAACTATGTAACACCATAAAAATATATGAGAAATCGAGTATGGACTATAAAACATTTTAAGTTAAAGCCATTACAACTTATACCTCTCAAGTGGCTCGAAATAACCACAATTTCGCAAAACATATGCATGTGCGCATCGATAGTCTTTATCTGGAAGCCAGATTTCCTGCATTTCGCCACTAGGCCGACCTACGTGAGTAAATATATCGGGGACTCCATCGAAATGATATTCGGGGACTTCACCTTCAGCAAATCGCCTTGACCTGACCAAAGTAGTGAAAATCTTTTTATAAAAGCTACAGGCGTATATATACCAAATGGCTTAATGAACATGTGAATAGTTATAGCTTTTACCTTGATTTCGTTTGTATACTCGAGGGAAAATAGTGCTCTGTAAAATAAGATACCTCCTCCCTTAGATATGATTGAACAATCGATCCTGCTGCATATCTGTGGTTCTTTGCTTTCCCTTTCAACTTTTTGAAAAACCTTTCAAACGGGTACATCCACCTGTATTGCACGGGGCCTCCTAATTCAGCTTCGTAGGGGAGATGTATAGGTAGGTGCTCCATCACGTCGAAAAAGGATGGTGGAAAGATCTTTTCCAAATTGCATATGATTAAAACTATGTTTTGTTTAAGAATTTGGATGCGACTTTTCTGCAAAGTTCTCGAACATAAGTCCCGAAAAAATGCTCCAACCCCTACAATACAAATTGAAACAGCAAATGGTTAATATAAATTACGATAATCATATTTACATAATTTATTTTCCTAAAATAATAAATTATAAGTAATTAATTAGTACCTGATAACGCAGTGTGGACGTCCCGGTCTAGTAGTTCTGCAAAGATAAATGGAAGTAGACGCTCCATAAAAACATGGCATTCATGACTCTTCATTCCAGAAAACTTTTCATAAAATAAAAGAAAAAGTCAAAGTTGACTTACTTGGGTCGGTATCGGTCGATGCAAGATATGCATCAATCGATTTTGGTTCATCGGGCCATGCTTCATCGAATGATGCACTCCTTGCATCGATCGATTCTGGTTTCTCAGGCCATGGTGCATCGATCGATGCACTCCTTGCATTGATCGATTATGTTCTGCTCGACCCTCTTTTTTTTTTCTGAGACACTTAGACTCAAAAAAAAAAAAAAATAGAAAATTTTAGTGAAAGCAAAAACAAAGGAAAAGATAAGATATGTACACTTCTCGTTGGGTTGTCTCCCACCAAGTGCTTGTTTAAAGTCGTTAACTTGATTTCGGTCTCAGATGTTAATCATGAGAATCAAAAGGTTGAGCCAATGCACCTTTGGACCTTCTCTTGTTAGGGCAAGAACCAAAATGTGCAACGTGGCATGCAACTATCCATGACAAAGAAACAAAAATCAAGGGAGTTTACTACGAATGTAGCATATATTTTAGAATTTTCCTTGATGGTGAGATGCTTATGAGGATCAAATGCATTTGATGGAAAAATAAAGTCAACTTCAGGTTTAAACGAGTTAATCACAAAATAGTCAACTTCATCTCCATCAATCATGTAAAACACAATATCCTCCTTCCTAGATTCCATCTCAACCTTAGGGTCATCCATCTCATTCAAGATCTTATCTACATCAAGCACATCTCCAAGGTAAGACTTTTCAAGAAGAGATCTAGATTCCTCATGCATTGAAAGCTTAAACTCGAGATCATGAACATTCAAAGCACATAGATACTTAATATCAAAACATACTTCATGATAATCTCTAGCAAGTTTTTCTACTCTTAAGGAATCTAGTCTTTGAGACTCCCATATTAAATTATAGCATTCATCAATGAGCACATGAGTTTGCAAACTAGAAGCTACATCTTCAATGCAAGGCAAATGACTATCCTCATCATCATAGATTTCAAATGTTGAGTCAAAATTACCTTCTAGTCGGCATGGTGGAACCCAATAAATTACTTCTTTAAGCGCATGAGCGACCATTATCTCGGACATTGTGAGCTCCTTTACCTCAAGTGATGCCCGATGTGACATGAGGTTCAAACGGATCATAATCGCGAGATCACCCCTTGTCAATGTCGGGTTTTCTTTGCAAAGCTCATCCAGCTCCTCCTTCTGTTCAAGTGTGAGTACACTTTCATCAAATGGTGGCTCCACATATGGCTCATCTTGAATGTAATCATCAAATGTGGCACCCTCTTCTTGTGGCTAATCATTGTAATCCATGGCCATCAACTATAAAAAAAACAAAAAGGAAGAAAATAAAAAGTTAGTAAACCTTAGACTAAATTTCAAATTCAGAATCGAAGTTAACGCTATTGGTCCCCAGCAACGCCGCCAAATTGATTTAAGCGTTTTTACTCAGTCAATTAAAACTAAAGTTCACACTACCGCAATCATAACTGTTGTCAATGCAGTACTTTAGGATTGAATCCACATAGACCAAGGTTACACTACTATTCTCACAATAATGAAGTTAAGCAAAGACAGAAATATGGGTTGTTTTAGAAAAGTAACAAGAGCAATTTAAACGATGTAAATTCAATAAAGAAAAGGCGTTAGGTCAAGGGTTTATTCGCAGGAATCCAGAGATCATAAATCAGACAACTATTCAGGGAATAATTAAAAGCAAGTTTCCAACTCAAATATAAATATTTAACCAATCCACTTTCGTGCTCATGGTTACTAAATCTAGCACCCTAAAATCCTAACTTTCGTTGGCACAGAATTCTAGATCAGCATTAACGAGCTGGTTCAATATGTTCACGAATCGCCTTAACATCAACTTCCGGAGACTAAAGACAATTTTCTCACTTATGTTCTTTCAAGCAACCTAAGACACTTCCACACTCTTAGACTGCCCTAGTTATTAGACATAGCGGTCAGCTTAAGTCTAAGCAATAAACACAACAATAAGCGAAAACCACAAAAGATAAATCCCTATATGTGTCTAATTCAATGACTCATAGATCCCCTTGAAGGCCCTAACCTAACTATGGAACTACTCAGACATAGTAACGAAGAACAAGCAAGGAGATGAAAAAATCATAATATAAATAAAGAGAGAAAGGGTGCAGAGATTATTCTCCAAAGCTTACAATGATTCAATAGCAAATAGTCTGAAAAGAACAGAAGGTGGCTGCCTCCAAGAGGCTAAAAATAGAGTATATATAGGTATAAGTCGAATAATGTTAAGTTAGGATGATTCTGGGGCAAAATTGGAAGTTTAGAAACTGCAGAAACTGTCTTTTTCTCGTCTGGGCAGTGCATCGGTCGATACAAGTGTGCATCGGTTGATGCTACCCCCCACAGAGAGTTCAGAATCGACCGATGCAACCCTCCATGTTCTGCGCATGTTTCTTCAGCGAGGCAGATTGACCTGTATTCAGTAAATCGGGTATAACTTTTGATCGCATCGTGTGATTGTCTTCAAACCACTTGCAAATGAAAGCTAATTCCCAGCTCTATCCTTTGTAAAACTATCAGCTCAATCCATCGGTAAGAAGTCCTCCAACGAATGCCAAACGCCACACTCTTCTGCGTGACTCTTCATTCCCAGTTTCACCTTTGGCAACAAAAATGCCTTGTTTTCTCCCAAATCAACCTAAAACCTGTAAAAACTCGATAAAAGACGAAAGGAGTCTAAAAACACACTTTGACTCAATAAAACACACTTTGACTCAATAAAAGACTCAAAAGAAACATCAAAACATGTGTTAAAAATGGTAAAAAAAACCAAGCATATCAAGCATATCAATTCCCCCATACTTAGTATTTTGCTTGTTCTCAAGCAATCAGAAGACTTACAACTAAGAAAAGTTTGAAAAACACGGAGACTCACACTTCATTTAGAACTCTGCAGTGACCATTACCTTAGTAGTCACGTGTTGCCAAACTAGCTCCGCTTGGACCGCCATGTACTTCTCCGCAAGCATCACAGCCTACCAGATTCAACTCAATGTTCCGCAGAATAACCCAAAGCTATCATTGCTGGGTCTCATCAAATATCATAATTGCCAAGAACCTTCTAGACTCTTTCCCTTTTGATATCGTGACGAGACAACAACACAACCCTTGGTACTTTTTCCCTCCCCCAGACTTATTCTTTTCTCATTTCTTTTCCATAGGGCTAATGGCTGATGGAACGCGAGTATTGATGGTTTTATTTTAGTGCCATCCTTTCAATCTAAGGCGTAGGTGAATAGTGGTATCTTCGGAAATTTTCCTAACCTCGCTTCCAATCTTAGTGTAATCATCCCCTCCGGAGTAAAATAATGGGATCGTTGGAAATTTTTCTAGCCCTTTACTCGAAAGAAAATCATTTCATATTTTTATTTTAAAATAAGGAGAGGAGTACCATACATTAACACGGGTCGTCTCGTCATATACGAATGAGGAGTCAAGCTCTGAAGACACCAATCGCGATGATGAGGTAAAAAGAAGAGCGCATAAATTAGCTCAAGCATTTTGAATTTTTCTGGAAACACGGATGCCTCTGATTAACCGTGAAGCCTCTAGATTTTCCATTAGTCTGATCTAAAACTATCCCTGCAACATTGGTCACTTATAAGAAAAATCATTACAAGAAATCCAAGATCATGATTATCATCTCCAACAAATTTTTGACTCAATAAAACGATTCTAGAAAGAAATATCAAAATGACTCAAGAGAGAAAACAAAAGAAATAAAACAAGGTTAGTAACGACAAAAACCCTCCCCTTACTTACTTCACACCGTTTCGATGTGAAAATAAATCAAAAGGAAGGCGAAACAGACTCAAGAAAAAATAAAATAAAAGAAAAAGTCAAAGGTGACTTACCTGGGTCGGTATCGGTCGATGCAAGATATGCATCCATCGATTTTGGTTCATCGGGCCGTGCTCCATCGATCGATGCACTCCTTGCATCGATTGATTCTGGTTTCTCGGGCCATGCTCCATCAATCGATGCACTCCTTGCATCGATCGATTCTGTTCTGCTCGACCCTCTTTTATTTTTTTTTATTTTTTTCTGAGACACTTGGAATCAAAAAAAAAAAATGTTAGTGAAAGCAAAAACAAAGGAAAAGATAAGATATGTACACTTACCGGTTGGTTGCCTCCCACCAAGCGCTTGTTTAAAGTCGTTAGCTTGACTTCGGTCTCAGATGTTAATCATGAGAATCAAAAGGTTGAGCCAATGCTCCTTTAGTCCTTCTCCTGTTAGGGCAAGAAACAAAATGTGCAACATGGCATGCAACTATCCATGACAAAGAAACAAAACTCACATCAAGGGAGTTTACTACGAATGTAGCATATATTTTAGAAATTTTCTTGATGGTGAGATGCTTATGAGGATCAAATGCATTTGATGGAAAAATAAAGTCAACTTCAGGTTTAAATGAGTTAATCACAAAATAGTCAACTTCATCTCCATCAATCATGTAAAACACAATATCCTCCTTCCTAGATTCCATCTCAACCTTAGGGTCATTCATCTCATTCAAGATCTTATCTACATCAAGCACATCCCCTAGGTAAGACTTTTCAAGAAGAGATCTAGATTCCTCAGGCATTGAAAGCTTAAACTCGAGATCATGAACATTCAAAGCACATAGATAATTAATATCAAAACATACTTCATGATAATCTCTCGCAAGCTTTTCTACTCTTAGGGAATCTAGTCTTTGAGACTCACATATTAAATTATAGCATTCATCAATGAGCACATGAGCTTGCAAACTAGAAGCTACATCTTCAATGCAAGGCAAATGACTATCCTCATAATCATAGATTTCAATGGTTGAGTCAAAATTATCCTCTAGTTGGCATGGTGGAACCCAATAAATTACCTCTTTAAGCGCATGAGCTACCATTATCTCGGACATTGTGAGCTCATTTACCTTAAGTGATGCCCGATGTGACATGAGGTTCAAACGGATCATAATCGCGAGATCACCCCTTGTCAATGTCGGGTTTTCTTTGCAAAGCTCATCCAGCTCCTCTTTCTGTTCAAGTGTGAGTACACTTTCATCAAATGGTGGCTCCACATATGGCTCATCTTGAATGTAATCATCAAATGTGGCACCCCCTTCTTGTGGCCAATCATTGTAATCCATGGCCATCAACTATAAGAAACAACAATGAAGAAAATAAAAAGTTAGAAAATCTTAGACTAAATTTCAAATTCAGAATCGAAGGTAACGCTATTGGTCCCCGGCAAAGGCGCCAAATTGATTTAAGCGTTTTCACTCAGTCAATTAAAACTAAAGTTCACACTACCGCAATCATAACGGTTGTCAATGCAGTACTTTAGGATCAAATCCACAGAGACCAAGGTTACACTACTATTCTCACAATTATGAAATTAAGCTAAGACAAAAATATGGTTTGTTTTAGAAAAGTAACAAGAGCAATTTAAACGATGTAAACTCAATAAAGGAAAGGCGTTAGGTCAAGGGTTTATTCGCAGGAATCCAGAGATCATAAATCAGACAACTATTCAGGGAATAATTAAAAGCAAGTTTCAAACTCAAACATAAATATCTAACCAATCCACTTCCGTGCTCATGGTTACTAAATCTAGCACCCTAAAATCCTAACTTCCGTTGGCATACAAATCTAGATCAGCATTAACGAGATGGTTCAATATGTTCACGAATCGCCTTAACATCAACTTCCGCAGGCTAAAGACAATTCGCTCACTTATGTTCTTTCTAGCAACCTAAGACACTTCCGCACTCTTAGATTGCCCTAGTTCATAGACCTAGCGGCACAACAATAAGCAAAAACCACAAAATATAAATCCCTATATGTGTCTAATTCAATGACTCATGGATCCCCTTGAAGGCCCTAACCTAACTATGGAACTACTCAGACATAGTAACGAAGAACAAGCAAGGAGATGAAGAAATCATAATATAAATAAAGAGAGAAAGGGTTTAGAATTCTTCTCAATAGATGCAGAGATTCTTCTCCAAAGCTTACAATGATTCAATAGCAAAAAGTCTGAAAAGAACAAAAGGTGGCTGCCTACAAGAGGCTAAAAATAGAGTATATATAGGTCTAGGTCGAATAAGGTTAAGTTAGGATGATTCTGGGGCAAAATAGGAAGTTTAGAAACTGTAGAAAAGACATTTTTCTCGTATGGGCAGTGCATCGGCGATACAAGTGTGCATCGGTCGATGCTACCCCCACAGAGAGTTCATAATCGACCGATGAAAGATATGCATCGGTCGATCCAACCCTCCATGTTCTGCGCATGTTTCTTCTGCGAGGCAGACTGAAATGTCTTCAGTAAATCAGGTATAACGTTTGATCGCACCGTTGGATTGTCTTCAAACCACTTAAAATGATAGCTAATTAACAGCTCTATCCTTTGTCAAAATGTCAGCGCAATCCATTGTGGAAAATCCTCCAAAGAATGCCAAACGTCAGACGCTTATACGTGACTCTTCATTCTCAGTTTCACCTTTTGCAACCAAAATGCCTTGTTTTCTCCCAAATCAACCTAAAACCTATAAAAACTCGATAAAAGACTAAAGGACTCTAAAAACACACTTTGACTCAATAAAAGACTCAAAAGAAACACCAAAACATGTGTTAAAAACGGTAAAAAAACCCAGCATATCAATTCCCCCGGACTTAGTCTTTTGCTTGTTCTCAAGCAATCAGAAGACTAACAAGGAAGAAAAGTTTGAAAAACACGGAGACTTACACTTCCTTTAGAAGTCTGCAGTGACCATTACCTTAGTAATCCACATGTTGCCAAACTAGCTCCGGATCGGACCGCCATGTACTTCTCCGCAAGCATCACATCCTCCCAGATTCAACCCAATGTTCTGCAGAATAACCCAAAGCTATCATTGCTGGGTCTCATCCAAGATCATAGTGCCAAGAATCTTCTAGCTCAACCCTTGGTAATTTTCCCCTCCCCAGACTTATTCTTTTCTCATTTCTTTTCCATATGGCTAATGGCTGATGGAACGCGAGTATTGATGGTTTTAGCCACCGAATCCCCGGTTTATTTTAGTGCCACCCTTTCAATCTAAGGCGTAGGCAAATAGTGGTATCTTCGGAAATTTTCCTAACCTCGCTTCCAACCTTAGTGTGATCATCACCTTCGAAGTAAAATAATGGGATCGTTGGAAATTTTCCTAGCTCTTTACTTGAAAGAAAATCATTTGATCTTTTATTTTAAAATAGGGAGCGGAGTACCATACTTTAACACGGGTCATCTCGTCATATATGAATGAGGAGTCAAGCTCTGAAGACACCAATCACGATGATGAGGTAAAAAGAAGAACGCAGAAATTAGCTCAAGCTTTTTGAATTTTTATGGAAACACGGATGCCTCTGATTAACTATGAAGCCTTTAGATTTTCCATTAGTCTGATCTAAAACTAGCTCTCCAACAATGGTCACTTAGGAGAAAAATCATTACAAGAAATCCAAGATCATGATTATCATCTCCAACAAATTTTTGACTCAATTAAACGACTCTAGAAAGAAATATCAAAATGACTCAAGAGAGAAAACAAAAGAAATAAAACAAGGTTAGTAACGACAAAGACCCTCCCCCAGACTTAATTCACATCGTCTCGATGTGAAAATAAATCAAGAGGAAGGCGAAGCAGACTCAAGAAAAAATAAAATAAAATAAAAAGTCAAAGTTGACTTACCTTGGTCGGTATCAGTCGATGCAAGATATGCATCAATCGATTTTGGTTCATCGGGCCATGCTCCATCGATCGATGCACTCTTTGCATCGATCGATTCTGATTTCTCGGGCTATGCTTCATCGATCGATGCACTCCAAGAGGCTAAAAATAGAGTATATATAGGTCTAGGTCGAATTAGGTTAAGTTAGGATGATTCTGGGGCAAAATAAAAAGTTTAGAAACTGCAGAAACTATCTTTTTCTCGTCTGGGCAGTGCATCGGTCGATACAAGTGTGCATCGGTTGATGCGACCCCCCACAGAGAGTTCAGAATCGACCGATGCAAGATATGCATCGGTCGATGCAACCTCCATGTTCTGCGCATGTTTCTTCTGCGAGGCAGATTGACCTATCTTTAGTAAATCGGGTATAACTTTTGATCGCACCGTTGGATTGTCGTCAAAAACCTTGCAAATGAATTCTAATTCACAGATCTATCCTTTGTCAAAGTTTAGCTCAACCCATCGGTGGGAAGTCCTCCAAAGAATGACAAACGTCAGATCTTCTGCGTGACTCTTCATTCCCAGTTTCACCTTTTGCAACCAAAATGCCTTGTTTTCTCCCAAATCAATCTAAACCTGTAAAAACTCGATAAAAGACTCTAAAAACATACTTTGACTCAATAAAAGACTCAAAAGAAATACCAAAACATGTGTTAAAAATGGTAAAAAACCAAGCATATCAAATGTAAACATTTCTGATTTTTCTTCAGATAGCGTAGCCTGTTAGACTCTATCATAGTATAGCCATCTACCAGAAATTGTTGTAATAATCTCCTTGAATAGAGAAGAGTATGAGACTCACATTTTCTTTCCTAAAGACGGTATGCAAAGAATTGTCTCATAGATATACTATCCTTCTTAAAGATTTTCCCACCTTTTGTGGCTCCTTTTTTTAATCCGAAGCCTAAAACCATCCTCACCATATGGAAATATGAGAGGATATTGAAATGCAGGATACGAAGGATGTATTTCACTAATCCTTTGAAGTTTTCCAGATTGTTGTTCTAGAACAATATCACGCTTATCCATGTCAGCACTGAACTCCAGGAATCAGTGCAACCACTTCAGATGATGTGGGAAAATTATATGTCCTTCCATCAGTGACACGATCACTAACAATTCTCATATGAAATGTTTGTTATGGGTTAGTATCGAATCTCTCTCTGGTTGTTCTGAATTTTGCAACATATGGATTGACAGCATTTAACATTTGGATGATACCCTCTATAATCCCGTCTTTCAAACCATCTTTTTTTCCTTGCTGTCCAGTCTTCTTTGATTTACTGCAATTTAGTATTTTTTTAAAAAGATAGTGAGAAACCTAGATTTTTCATAACCTCAAGACATTTTAAATTGTTAGAGAACATATACTTTTATTGAATGAAGTTTACCTCAAAGCAGTTGCTCTGTTTTGTACCTCATTTTTTGTGTCAACAATATATAGCTGTAAGAACTTAGCATAATTCCCATTCGTTGGCTTCAAACTTTCCATCAAATGATAGTTTTCTCCTTGAAGTTGAAACATTTGTGGTCCACGACCTTTTTAAATAGACCGATCAACCCTTCCACCAAGAGAAGTAAAAGAGAAAACCATATTGTAAGGCCTTAAATTCCTTTGAAAATGCTTATTGAGTTTGTCTTTGCCATGAAGTAATCTCTTCAAGAGTTATGGGGATTCCCCTAAAAATAGAACAAAGTGTAAAGGTAGGATTGTGTGATCTAACATGTTTGTTTATGCGTTCCCCGTACCACATAATAGCACCACATGTACCACACATGTATGAATGATCACCTTCATCAATGTATTCTGAAATATAGTTAAGGTTTTATATAAGTGTAACTTCACAGATATTATAGAAATGATTGTATATTAAAGATAAGATGATATACCATCTGTGTTCTTTGAAACCTTATGGTTGAACTTCCCATACATTGTCCAATTTGTTGGCACTGTTTCTGGCATAGTACCATTGGCTAGAAGATTATCTGATGTTTCAGAATCAGATGATTCATAATCCGTATTTCCTTGGCTACTACAGTCATATACATGTTCTACATGTTCTTCTATTGATCCTTCAAATAACATTTAAGTTCCATGATAACACATCAAAATAATATATATGTACAATTAGTGTGTAATATGTACTAAAATACCTCCTGACTAATAATCTTCATATAGACAATAACTTCCTTCTTCTTGTGGATGTAGGTTATCCTGATTATCATTGACATATGCATCTTCGACTGAAATAGAAGTTGGAGTAAATCTTCTAGAACTTGACGGTATGTTTGTAATATCACGAAGTACAATATTGGACTGCCTTCTGAATTCGCTACAACCACTTATCTCTTGACTGGATAAAATAATGGAATTGTTCTGATTTGCTATTAAGATGCAAAAAAATTATGATGAGTTTTCATAGATTGATGGTGAATATTAAATCTTACATGAAACAATTGAGGTAATTTCAGCAACTTACAGGATTGAACATTATTTTTGCGATTCTTTTTCAGGCAAGACGACAATACACCATTCTCTTTGGCAGAAAATGGATTGAAATTAAAGAAAATAAGGTGTATACATCAACTTTGTTACCCACCATAAGTTGATTTTCTTATATAGTACATGATTAACTAATAAAATAATGGTTAAAAAAATTACCAGTCGTTTTTCTTTTGTTTGTAGGGGGTTTTGAGAATTGAACATTCTCTTTTTCAGCAACAACTGGATTCAGTAATCAAAAAGATCATTAAATAATGCAAGGGTTATTGGCTATTTTATAGTATAGATGAGTTTAATTCAAGTAGTAAACATGAACAGATTAAGTACTTACCAAGATTCTTTCTTCTCCTTTTCGTAGGTGGTTTTGGTATGGAAACATTGACTTGAGATTTCTTTTGTGGACTTTGACAAAGAGGAAATTTGGTAATATCTCTTAACATTCTATTGAAAATTCTGGTCAATGGCACGCAATTTCTCTCTGTTGCAGATGATATAGAAGATCTGTTTAGAGAAATATTAGTCTCTCGCATTTTCTTCAACAGATTGCAGTGTCTGTCAAAAAGATAAAGATTGTTAATGAACTAAACAAAATAATAATTCTTAATATCTTTTAAAATCTTTGAGAATATATAAACTGCTTTAAATGGTATAACAATCTAAAATAAGTAACAGAACCAATATACATTCGTATATCTTTTGTTCTTTAAGAATATAAAGAATATAATAGTTTAATTGTAGTATGAGAAAGCCACAAAAATTATGAATAAAAGTTCAAATTGGGAAGATATCTTTACAAAGATATTTATTTAAAATGGAAGCTTGATGAAATTGGCCTTATTTGAAAGGTTAGTTTTTCATGTTACTGTAGGTAAACAAATATCTTTTTATTTCAAATAAAGATTTTTATTTTTCATTTGAAATTAAGTACAACATACATATTTTGTTAAATTAATTTAAATTAATGAAAACTCGCATAAAACCAATAATTTAACCAATCAAATTTATGATTCTCCATAAGTCAAATAAAGGAAACCAACAAAAAACCAAAACTTCCAATTAATTTCAAATGTCAAATAAACGAGACCAAGTTGCATCCTTATTCTTCTAAGAAGAATCTAGCTTTCCCGTAGCAGCTTTATTCTTCAGTGTTTTGATTTGTCTGCCTTGTTTTCTTTGGATTTTTCCTCATCTGCAATCTTCTCGATTTTGACAATTCCCGTTCATTGCTTCTTAGATGTTGAATTTAGGTCATGTAGATTGTCAATACCTTCTGATGAGCGTTTAGAAGAAGGAGTTGAGAAATCTCCAGAGATTGACTTATAGTTCCAATTAGTGAAACCTAAGTTGTTACAATTTAAGATATTATTAGAATGTTATAAAGCTAACCAGTTATAATTTAACATAGAGAAAAGTTACCTCGTCACCAGAAACAATCGAGGCCACAGTGTGAGTTTGATTACTATCTGGCTCAGTCATTTGTTCCAACATAATCAGATCCTGACCATTCCAAACCTTTGAACACTTAAATGTTTCAGCTCTGTATAAGACATTTTCCTTCTCAATACAAACTAAAAACTGAAAACTCTTTCCAACCAAATCTAATAGAGGTTGAGGTAATGCATCATGATCTTCAATATGTATGTTTAATAATTAAAAAGTTTTTACACATGTACAACGAATTAGTATCACAATCAAATGATTCATTATACATCATCAAATGAACCATTAAGGAGCTGAGTAGCAGATTGGGTTACAATATGCTCTGTAGGTTTGTCAAGGAGCATAAACTTTGATTGATATGTGTCGTCCTTTATCATGAGATGCAACTTAAACCTTCAATGAGTAAAGTTAAAAGAAAACTATTAAGATACGAAAATACTGAAGATATTAATTCTTCTTTTCATATTTATAGTATGAAATTTAAAAACGGGTTATAATACCTTGGTGAGACATCAATGATCAAATCATCACAAACTTCACATTTGAAGACTGGTTTAGTGATTTTTGATTTTGCTCCGTTGTTTGTTTTTATTCTTTGGACCCTTTTGTTACACTTGCAACATCCAAAATAATACCAACCAAAGTCGGTATCAATAGCATAGATGGTACACATTACTTTGCATTTTTCAACCTGAAAACGAAATTAGTAATTTACTTTAATTAAAGTTCAATTTTTTGGGTTTTAATAATTTGAACTACATACCTCAGTTGCATTCAACAATTCTTGTACAGATTTAATGGGTAGCTGAGACCACTTTTCTTTCTTCTTGTTCATCATAATTTGAAGCTTTTCATTCTTGGTTTCAACGATAGCTAGAGCAAAACCATCTTGCGGTAACCTTATGTTTGAAAGTTTCATATCTTAGTCAGTGTCGAAAATAATAATATATACTAATTAAATAATCGAGTTATTCAAAAAACACTTCTATATCGTATCCTAATACATACTATTTACAATGCTCTCATATGGAAGTACATCTATACTTTATAATTTCCTTAGCTAGAGTGCAAATCATCAATATTCTTTAATATTTACCAACAATGAAAACTGTTTTCAACTTACTTATTCTTAAACTCATCGACTTCAGGTATGGTAGGGTTGATAAAGAGAGCAGATGAATCAAATGCATTTGTGATTTGAAGATCTCCTGCAAAACATCCCAAACAAGTATCAGCTAGAACACAAACATAAAAACTGAACTGTTTAGAACATGTTACTTTACACACCTCGGTAAAAGTTGATTTTGGCAAATCTAAGAAGACAAATCACCATGTCTTCACCAGCTTGTTGGCAATGCGTGGTAATTTGATCAGCGAATTTTCCCCATAGATAACATGCTAAACGTTGGTCCCTAAATATTTTTATAAAACAATAAATTGTAATAAATAAGTTATTACAAATTGAGTAAGTATTAAGTAAATAGAATCTTACTCAGTGTGTCTTAAATGAAACTCTACTTTCTTCTTTTCTTTACCAGCCACTTGAACGGTTTCAAAATCACCCATATCAACCACTTGACCAATAACATCTGTATTATAACCAATGCATGTAAATATTTAAAAAATAATTACATAAAACGATATATGTTTAAAATATAAGCCAAATATAAATCTAAAACTGTCTAACTTACCAATCAAGAAATGAGTTTTGAGATTACCACTTGTAATCTGATCAAAACTGGTCAATGACACAAATGTGCCATCTGATTTGACTGAAAACCGATAGATAGAAGTGGTGCTCACAAAATTCATCTTGTAAACATGGTCTGTTAGTCGGTAATTGCCAGTTGCAGGAGTTAAAGAGAAGTTTTCTACAACTTTCCATTCTCCAATAGAAAGTTTTTTTTGCACACGTAAAACCATTGCTTTTTTATATGAGGCATGTATTTTAACACCCTACAAATTAAAAAGAGGGTAGCTTAGAAACCTAAACCACCAAACACAAAACATAGAGAACACAAAACATTGCACAAGTTTAGTAATAAAGAAACTGTATTTGACTTACAGTTTTATCTACTAATATGAGCTCAAAAGTTTGGCCTGTTTGCAAAAATACCCTTCAATTTGAAGTCAAAGCTAAAAATGCATTCTTTCTCTCCTCTTTTTCAGAATCTCACGAATAACCCTTTAAGAATCTGGGTATTCACATAAATGCCATTCCTCAGACTGCTGTTAGAGTCTAACGCTTTTTTCAAAAGACCAAAAAAAATTTCAGATCTAACTTAATTACGGAAATACCATTGCCATCAATTCTCAACATCCACGATAACCACCATCGTCGACGAGTTAATGCAGTAACTAACCCATTTTCGCCATTAAAGCCCAAGAATAGAGCTCGGACTTCCTTTTCGCGAGTTCTCCTCTCCGATTTCTCCCATTTCCATTCGATTTTCCGATTCAAACTTACCGAAATTATTTTTTATGACATAGAAACGGCAAAACACGACTGGGCTTGCGGGATTTCAGTGATATTAGACGTTCTGGGCGCTCGACGAGGGTGAAAACAAACTCTAAACGGATATAGGTACGAATTTTTGCATATTGTCGTTTTTTAGATCTGAGTTGTATTGTCAGACCTCCTTAGAAGTCTGATGAAACCCACATAGTCAACGAAAGGGTAGTTTTGCAATTGACTTTTAAATACTTAGATTAAAATTGAAGTCTGGTAATTTCCTTTGAAAACAAAAAAATCAAGAAAAATCCTCTAATCGAGGCATAGGGTAGTTTTGCAATTGACCGAAAACTTGAATTTTTAACCAGACTTCATATCCAGTATGAAGGAAAAATGAGTGACTTTGACCGGAAGTTGAGTGTTTTTTTCAGACGGAATCAGAAGTCTGACAAAAAACAGGGTACTGGTAGTAATTGACTGAAATTTTTCAAAAGTTGACCAAAATGAGAGAAAAAGTATCAGACTTCTTTGGCAGTCTGAATAGGATGTAAAAATTTTCAGACTTCTAGGGCAGTTTGAAAATGGTGAAATCCTTCAGCCTGCTAAAAAAGTCTGATATCGAAGATTTTGGTCAACGCAAAAAATACACCAATTTCTGTCAGACTTCTATTGCAGTCTGAAGAATTTCTCCAAACTGCCTTGGAAGTCTGGGAAGGAAAGTCAAACTTCGGTCAATTGCAAAACTACCCCATAATTTTTTCAGACTGCAGGAGAAGTCTGACAAACGTCAGACTTCTCCGTGAAGTCTGACAAAAAAGTCAAATTTTTGGTCAATTGCAGAAATACCTTTTTCTTTTTCTCACACATCTAATGCAGTCTGACAAAAAAGTTAAAGTTTGGGTCAATTGCAAAAATACACTTTTTGTCAGACTGCGATAGAAGTCTGCTTTGATAACTTTTCGTCAGACGGCATCCGCAGTCTGCTTTGTAACATTCTAATTGCAAAAATACCCTTTTTCAGACTTCCATAGAGGTTTGATGTACTGTTTGTCAGACTTCCGTGGCAGTTTGGATTGACAATTTTTTTAAACCGTTTTTTTATATATTTGTGATGAATTTCGTTGATTTTAATTTTTTTATATGTGTGTTAGTTGTATATGTTCCTCATGCGTTAGTTTGACATGCTTATGTTCGGTAATTATTTTTAAATAATTCTGGCAATGTAGCTAATAGAATCAGACTTGCACAACCGAACGTGTGAATGTGGTGTGTGGGATTACGAAAAGATATCTTGCTCACATGCAATAAGCGTTGCCCCAGAACTTGAGCTACACCCATATACGCTGCCATGCCCATCATACGGTAGGGACTATCTGTTTCAGTCATACGCAATGAACATCTTTCCGAATAATTGTACTATGAAAGCTCTTGACACCGTACGTATCCTTCCCCCGCATAATCCTCGTCCTCCTGGAAGACCTCAGAAGTCGAGGTGGCAAACTTGGCTAGAAATTACCAAGACAAAAGGCAATAAACCACAGAAGCTTCCCAAGCAATATACTTGTTCTAATTGCAAACAACCAGGCTACAAAAAACCAAATTGTGTAAGCTAAATCACCTTACACTCACTTGTTTTATAGTTGTTTTCATCTATCTACTGTATATGAGAAGCTGCTGTCTTTTTCGGTGGAGACATGTAACCAAACCTGAGAATGATTAGATCTGGTGGAAGTCTGATGTATTGACGAATGCAATTTAGAAGTCTGATAGAGAAGTCTGAAGAAAGTCTGAGAGGGGTCTGTTGGTGTCTTTCTAGTACAATATTTCGTTTCCAAGTCGTTTTTTAAGTTGTCTAAGTCTAAGAACTTGTTGTGTTAATCGTTGGTTGTTGTTGTTGGCTTAAACTTAATTTGTAGTACTTATGTGTTTGCTGCATCTCGTCAAGTCTAAATAAGTCTTAAGAAAAGCACACCCTTTCCAAACTGCAATATAAGTCTAATAACAGAAATTCATTACAAAAGATAGAAATAGAAGTCTGACACCCTTTGTTTGGTTGAGGCTCATACCCGGTTGTGAACATCCTTGGAGGGAATTCACGTTCTGCCATTATGTCTAAAACCTGCATCAACCACAACCAGACTCCATTAGCAGTCTGAAAACTTAAAGTCAGACGTCATATGCAGTCTGACTACTCAAATTCAGATTATATTTGCAGTCTGACGAAATATAGTCAGAGTTAACTACGAAGGCTATTCATGAAGTAATCAGACGAATCCCAAAAATCCACAGAACACAATACAACTCAAACCCAAAGATCTAAATATTATTGCTCAATTTGAATCTTTTACCTTTTATGGAAGACTTGAAGGAGCGGTGACAACGGTGAGGAGAGAGAAACCAGATCTGGAAATAAAAAAAGACAAGAGTTCAGTGCTGAGTTCTAGAAATCAGTATCGAGAAGGTGACGAATTCCGGCAGCGACAACGAGAATCGATGAATTCCGGCAGCGACAACGAGATGATGTAACCGATGAATTCCGGCAGCGACAACGAGAATCGGTGTTTTTTTTGTTATTTGCTTCGGTAACTGTAAAAATGAGGGGATAAAAAAACCCTTTATATGTGTCCTAAGCGGGGGTTAAAAAACGATTTTACCACATAAAAATACTGCTTTCGCAATCTGATGTCAGACTTCTTAAGGCAGTCTGATAGTGATGAGATAATTCAGCGAGAAGTCTGGAAATTTTGGGCGGCAAAATTCCCGCTTTTTTCTGGGCGGCAAAATTTCATCATGTCAAATTTCAGACTTCTAACAGAGTCTAATTAAATGAAAGTATAATTTCAGACTTCTAATTGAGTCTAATTCAGATCAGATCAAGTATCAGACTTCGTATCGAGTCTAATTCACTTTCAGACTTCTAATATAGTAATTTTCAAAAAACAATTTAGACTGAATACAACCAAGCATCAAAATACATACCAGACCTAGAACTTTTGTTTGACATAGAAAAATGGACTTCTATCTTGTAGATCTAAAACATAATTAATTAAAAACCCATCTGTTTGTTTAGATCTAGGCAAAGAACATGGAAAAATGGTCTTATTTCGTATAGATCTAAAAGTTTTGCAGAAAAAAGTAGAGTAGAAGGCGAAAAACTTGTTTCTAGGAAGCTTAATTCGGTTGCAAAGACGAAGTTGACGACGGCGAGGGC
Source organism: Eutrema yunnanense (assembly GCA_002933935.1). Taxonomy (NCBI): domain Eukaryota; kingdom Viridiplantae; phylum Streptophyta; class Magnoliopsida; order Brassicales; family Brassicaceae; genus Eutrema; species Eutrema yunnanense. Next base: position 24,925 of record PKML01069064.1, on the reverse strand, counting down.
GGTGGCGCCGGCGGTGGCGGNTAACTTGTTTAATTTGATTCAATTTTATGAAATATTAATTTTATACATCAAAATCGTCTATATTTAATTATTGTAGAAAAAAGTTTTAACAAATTTTTTTTAAAATTTAAATTTACGGTTTTAATCTGTATCAGACTTCTCGAATATGTCTGATAAAAGTCTGGTAAGAGAAATCAATCAGACCTCTATAGAAGTCTGATATGTCGCGAAGGTTAAAATGGTAATAACGGTTTCGCGTTTTTTTGTTTGGTCATAAGGGGGTAACTGTAATTTTCCACCCCAGAAAATGTAGCGCAGCATTTTATTGAAAGGACAATGTATTTTTGTCATAAAAACGAAAGTTTGGTGTAAAACAACAATTTGCCCCAAAAGTTTCTCCAAATTGTGATGTGTATTGCTTCCAACTATGCAAAACTTTAATATGGATTTCTCCAGCTTGTTTTGTATTGTTTAACATTTTTAAGAAGGGTCAATCCACCACTGTTGGAAACCATTTTTACTGAGTTATCCTAGTTTTTGAGATCAATTCTCGTAGGAGTTGTGAAAATTAAAACCCTAAGATGTCTCTTATTTATATAGATGTTGTGAAGATTTGTTTGTTTTGTAAAAATCTTGCAAGATATATTTAAGAGTTGGAAGGTTAGAAAGATACATTGAGTTTAAAAAATGTTGATTATTTAATGCGAGATCATAGGGTTTAGTAAAGTGAATAAAATATCCAATAAAATCCACTTGGAATAAGGTATCAAGAATCGCCATTAGTAGGAAAAATTCCACTAAATAACTTTGTAATTTTTAATAATCATAATTTCCCAGACAAATGTTTTTTTTGGAAAACTCAGATATTGATTGAGATTTTTTATGATATTTTGTAAGATATTGTTAGTGTCAATTTTTATGATATTCATAAATGTAGGTTTCTCCATAATTATATTACAATTTGAATTAAGATATGGTAGTTCCTTTATTTATTGTTTGAGATTTTGTAAGATATCTTGTAAAATATTGTTAGTGTAAATCTTGGTTAACTTGTTAGTGTAACTTTTTTAGATATGCGTAAGTGTAGTTTTGTCCATAATTACTTTACAATTTGAATAAAGATATTGTAGTTAATTTATTTTGGTTAACTTGATATTGTAGGACTGTATAACAACAATGAAGTTCACCATGGCTTCTCCTTAAGTTTTTTCAAATTTAGAGCATGACCTCATGACAGTGAGACGGAAGGTATACAGTTGTTTATGAGACAATACTTCTATATAATATGTTACATGTTATATTCTCGTTGAAAGTAATAAGAGTTTGATAAAAAGAAAAGTTATAAAATTACTGATCAGTCTCAAAGTTTTATATACTATTAATAATTATTGAAACGTCAGTTTTATAAATTTTTGTAGATATTCTCAGATTGATAATGTCTAGTCAAAGTGTGAGACTGATCTGGTTCAAGGAGCAAAATTACAAATCACCCTAAAACACACTTAGATGTATTTTTGCTTAAGAAAAGAGATGGGTCTTAAAAAATTAGGTTTAGAGTATAAATATTGTTGTCGGGCGGACCGGGTCAATCCGGAATAAACCGGGTATTGACCCGGCCAAATCTGGGTTTTTGCTGATTCTGGTGGTCTGCACCGACCCATCCTGGATATGTGCAAATGGTCGGACACGTCCCCGCTAAATCTTATGTATCATTCGAACCACCGCTCCGAATGACCTCATACCACCTTCTGTGGACAGCTAACTCACTAGGCTACAACGTTTGTGAAGACCACCGAGGCTAATTCGGATTGGAGACCCTTCGTCCAGCCAGGTATTTTAGGCACGTCGGGTCTGGATAAATCTGGTTGTGGGAGTTTGCACCGATCGACTCTGGATCGGTGCAAACGATCGGTGCTAATCTTCTTCAAGGTAGGGGTGACCCTTGGGAATGATGAAGACGTGACCATGGTTGAAGACAAGGGTAGTGTTTCTTGCTTTGATTCACAAGGATTGACAAAGGTCGCGCCTAAGACTATTCCCAAGCTCGGGAACCCCGGTAAATTCTCTATAGCTTGCTCTCTTGGAGATTGAAGATGCTCTCTGTGACTCCGGTTCAAGTGTAAACGTCATGTCCCGTGAGATGCTTAAGAGTCTAGGGATAAGAAATATCACCCACCACCCATCTCCCATCACTTTTGGAGATGCTTATTCACGGAAGCCACTCGGTCTTGTTGAAGATTATCCGCTTAAGATTGGGGATTGCATAGTCCCAACGGATTTCTTTGTTATGTAAATGAAGAAGGCCAACAAGCTCCCACTCCTACTTGGAACCCCATTCTTCAATACTACCGGTGCAAGCATGGACTTTAAAAATCAAATGGTAGTTCTTATGAATGTGAATGACAAAGTTTACTACCCAATTAAGGCTTTTCCAACAAGCTTTGTGGCACAATTACTATTGAGGATGATGATTCTCGTGCCGAGGAAGTGAAATATATGGGAAGTTGCAAGATGGTTAATGAAGCTCCACCCCCAAAGGTTTATGAAGAACAGGGAGAGTCTCATGAGAAGAAGAGTTTGGGTTATGGTAATGGTAAAGAAGCTTCGGGAGTTGATAAAGCTTGCTTGGAATCTCCTCACCCAACCACAATTAGGAAAGAGAATGAAGGTCAAAAGAAGCAAAAAAAGGGTGAAGGCACTAAAGCCAAAATGAAGACACAAGACAGGAATCACCCTTTTACCTTTGCTAAGAACAAACCAAGCAAGCTTGACAGAGAGAAGACCGCACTACACCAGCCCACCACCATGACGCTCACACCGTGGACGTATGAGGACGGGATGATTGAGTACAAGATCAAATGCAAGGGCCGGTCCAAGCTTTTTGCCTCGGTCAAAGCCATCCTCACAAGGGAGCTTAAGGAGAAAGGGGAAGACGGTCTTCAAGAGGTCATGAGCACGGTCCTCAAACTTGAGCTCAAGGACCCACCATGGATTTCTCACACTCTTCTATCACCCGCCTAAAAGGGTAACCAAAGTCAAACTTAGTGACTTTAAACAAAGTGCACTTGGGAGACATTCTCATGTCTATCATTGTATATATTCTCTTTGCTTTCAAGTTTGATTTTGTGTTTCTAGGGTCTTTTGATGTTTTTATCGAGTGGTTGCAAGGTTCTCGAATGGTCGCACGGTCATGGCAAAGCAACAACGGTGTTCAATGTCGGAGCTCAAGTGCCTCTCCTAATAGGTCACTCCACCACTCCTTTTCCTCCATTCCAAGGTATGATTTGCACTCCATTTCATTATACTTTCATTTTTTCGCATCATGTTTGCTCTCTCTTAGACTTTTGTTGCACCGAGACAGTGCAATTCAAGTTTCGGGGAGGGGTTTGTGTCATTTGATCTTGTGTTTTGTTTTCTTATTTTTCTCTTTGCATACTTGAGTCTCATTCATAGAAAAACCACAAAAATTTGAAAATTTTGAACATAAAAAAAAGCATGTAGTTGCATTTCGCATGATTAAGATTGAGTCTAGACGCATATAGGTTTGCACTCACTTGCATTGGGAGAAATATCCATGTGGAATGTGAACTTAAGAGCTTGAATTAATGCCCTCGTTAGGAGTTCTTTGATGCATTTGAGTGATCACGAAGTTAAGGATGATCCATGCTTTGATCTTGCGGGTTGAATGTTTATGTTTTGGTTGAAGCATGCTTTGATTTGATCCGAACTCTATTTAGTGAACTCTAATCTTGACTTGAATTATCATGCTTGTACATTGAAGAGTGGACTCATAGATACCATATACATATTTGAGCTATCTTTTCTCTTTTCACCGCTCTTGTTAGCTCAAATAGTCGATTCCCACCTGTGGAACGGTTAACCACACCTTAAACCAAACCTTCCTTCAAACATTCATCTCTTGTGTGTGTCGCGAGGCCTAATTTCGAATGAACTTAGCAAAAGATGTTGAGTTTGGGACGACAAAGAGAAGCTTTCATGTAGAACTAGTTCCCACAACAATGAGCTAGACATAGGCTAGGATATATAGGTTGGGAGTTTGGGGTGTTGTTGAAAATAAAAAGAGAATGTGGAGAAATCAAAAGATATGAAGAAAGGAATGTGGAAAAACAAAAGTTTGATTGGTTTGAAACCAAAAAGTGAATTAGCTCCAAGTGTTGACTTGTAAGGATCTCTAAGTGTGAATGAAAGAAAAGAACCAAAATGGCTAAGGCATCCAAAGAATGAAATGGAGACAAGTCGTGCAAGAAAAAGAGGAGCTAAAGGAAAAGAAAATATGAGAAGCCAATCCAATCAAGTTTGAAGAAGAAGTCCCCCAACTGAAAGGTGATGAGAAATGCATATTTGAGAAGGCAAAAACGTCTTGTGATAAGGGTAGCTTAGGAATGGATCTTGATGGGTTTAGAGATAGGAGTGGGGTTCATATTGGGGCATTGGGTAGATGAAAGTCATTCTTGTATGCATCGGTTGTTCCTTACTCTTAGCATTTTGCCAAAGTTCATTCTTTCGTGAGAGATCCCTTTGCTTCAGAATACCCGCATGGTTGATATCACTTTTATCTCAAGACCTTTCCCTAAGCCAAATGAGTTCACTTGATTTGCATAACCATGATCCACCGTTGAGCTTAACGAATGTGAAAGAGTTGTGGGTTTAGGAATGCTTGTGAATGTAAGGCTTAGACCAAATTCGTGTAGCAACGAGTATGGCCAAATCTTTTTATGTAGAGATTGTTTGTGCATCATGTAACTACTCTCAAGGGCAGTGGTACGAACTGTTTTTTTAATATTCTCGCACTTGATCTCTCACTTCAACCTCTCTCTCTCTCTTTCTTCTTGTTCTTATTTGTTTGCTTAAGGACAAGCAAAGGGCAAGCAAAGGAGTAAGTTTTGGGGAGTTGATATTGTCATAATTTGCATCATCTATGCATTCATTTATCTTAGGTTTTACTTCTTTTGCATATGTCTCATAGCATTTTCTTGGTGTTTTAATCTTGATTAGGGTTTAAGGTATTTTTCATTAGGTCCTAGTGATTCTTGCATGTTTTGGAGATGTTTTGATGGAGATTGGAGGCCTTGGAACCTAGCACACCCGACCTTGGGAGCAAGAAGAAGAATGATAGAAGAAGAAGGGGATTTTCAGAAGATGCACCGACCCATCATGGGTCGGTGCTGTGGGTCGGTGTCACCACAGGAGGAAGGGAACATCTCTAGGGGGAAGTTCTTCGACTTGTGAACCATAAAGTAGAAGCTCAATTTCTCTAATAAAGGCTTCATTCTCATCATTTGAGTATATAGCGTTGCAATACTCCCGTTGTCTCTCAACGACTTTTCCTTTGATTTTCTCCATGGGCTTACAAGTGAGGAAACTTCCTTTAGCATTTTGTTCCTCCAAGTGTTTGATCTTTGAAGACATGAATTCAAGCTTTTTGTAAAGGTCATCATAAGAGCAATCGACCTTAGTGTGAATCTCGGCTTGACCCTTGAGTAATTGTTGAAATATCCCATTCACATCAAAGTCTTCGCTTCCTTGGAAAGTTTTCTTGGAACCATACCCTTGAGGTGGGAAGTTATACTCTTGGCCTTGAGGTCGTTGGTATTGAAAGCTTTGGTGATTGGGGTTGACAATCTTGTTGTAACCTGATATATCATGGTTTTTACCTCTTTTATGCCATGATATAAGTCCGTTTTATAGAATTTTTCTGCTATTTCGTAGTGTTTTAGAGTTTTTTTACAGGTCTTAGCACGTTTGGAGCATAATTGGAGATATAGGAGCTTTCTAGAGCATTTTGGAGCAAAGCTGAAGTTCGTGTTGCTGAGTACCCGATTTCACGTCGAGCATCGATTGATACCCCCTGGTATCGATCGATACCCCCTGGTATCGATACCCCCTGGTATCGATCGACACCCATCGTGGCAGACACGACCCGCGACTTTAATGAAGAGTTAAAGAATTGCAACTTGGTCCAGAAGTCATTAATATTTACAAGAAGCCCCAATTCGTGATTTAGGTTATTTATAGGGATTTTACAGCCACTTTGTTGGCTATGCTTTATTCTACTTTGATTCTACTTTTGGTTTTTTGAGAGACAACTCTGAACTCCTGCTTTTTATTGATTTCTTTGATGATCTATTCAATCATGTTGCTTTCATTCTCCATGTCTGAGTATATCCACTTTAGGTTCAGGGTTCTCATAAGGGTTTTCTCTGAATGCTAGGTTGATTAGTTTATTAGGATTCATCATCTGAATTATTTCTTCGCTTAGGTTGTGTTCAAAGCTATTTCTAGGTTGACGAATCAGGAATATAGATCTTAGGATAATTGATTAGGCACGAGAGTGCGTTTAGTTACCTGATAGAACCTTAGGTGAGCAAATCGATTATTCGCAAAGAGATTTGGTTTAATTGATTTGTGAACATATCAAACCTGATATTAAAGGTGATTTAGACCTTAGGATTCGCAAAGAGATTTGGAATACTTAGGATTTAGATTTAGATAATTCTCGCAACGACAGTTGGTTAATTATACCTTAGTGATTTGAGTTCAAGAACCGCGCTAAATCTGAATCCTGTTAATTAGTTTATCTGCATTCATTGATTTCCTGAGAAATACTCTGAGCCAATCTTTCTCCCAATTGAATTATAACTCGTTTACTGCTTATTGTCTTTTGTTTCATCTTATCTGCTTAGCTTGATTTGACACTATACAATCTATTGCGTGATTTCTGTGAGTCCTTGTGTTCGACCCCTACACTTACTACAACAACTGCTTAGTACTTTTAGGGTATTAATTTGAGCATATCAAATTTGGCGCCGTTGCCGAGGACTCAATTTCGCCATTAGATTTTAGCTGTCGAGTTTCGACTAAGTTCGTCGGTATCGATCGATACTACCTAGTATCGGTCGATACACAAGCGGTTTCTTTGTTGATATCGATCGATACAACCAGTATCGGTCGATACTCAACATATTTGTTTGGTTACTTACGTGCATTGTCTAGTGTTTTGTTTTCAGGTGTATGTCTGTTCGTGAAACCAGAAGCAACAAGAGCACTCAGCTACTTGAACTGTCACTGGAACAACTACCACTTATGGAACACACAAACAGAAAAGCAAAGCAAACATCAGGAATGAACAACAGAGTGGTATTAAGACCTGATGAGGCTGGAGTTCTGAGAGACCAAGAGGGTCATGTGTGCAATGAGGGAGGGCAGCGACTTGATGAAGCTGGAAACGTCGTTGTCCCTGCTGCTGTTATTGAGATTGTCGCGCCAGCTGGGCGCGCCAACGTTGGGAATGCTGCAGGTGATCGAGTTAGGACACTTGGCGAGCACAACAGACCTGATCAGTTCTACGCCAATCGATCTGCGATTCGCATCCCAACTTTTCAGAGGAATGACTTCGAGCTGAAACCTGCATATTATGCTCTTGTGAGTCAGAATCCTTTCCATGGCCTATCTCATGAACATCCCATGGATCATATCGAGAGGTTCGAAGATTTGGTCACTGGGATGAAGTACAATGGAGTGCCCAACGAATTCCTATTCTGCAAACTTTTCCCATACTCTCTTAGTGGAGATGTTGCTTATTGGCTGAAGCAGTTGGCTCCTGGTTCGCTAACTACATGGGAAGAGATGAAGAATGCATTCCTATGCAATTTCTATGATGATGCGAGATCCGAAGAGCTCAGGAACAAAATTTCCCAGTTTTCTCAAGGACCAATAGAGGCACTCAAGGCTGCTTGGATTCGTTCCAAGTCATATCAGAGAGATTGCCCGCACCATGTGTTCAATCAGGTTCAGCTGCTGGGTACTTTCTACAGAGGGATCGATTGGAGGTACCATATGGCTTTGGATACTGCGAGTAATGGGAACTTCAACACCAGGTATCCATATGATGCGATTGTGCTAATTGAGAACTTGACGTCTAGCAATAGCACCAAGAATGCTGATTTCGAGCAGAAGAACCAGGCTGCAGGAATTGATGGATCTCAGATTGCTGAAGTTCAAGCGAAGCTGGACATTCTGATTGGGAAGTCGAAGAAGGCTGTACACTTTTCTGATGGAGTCGATGATATCGGTGGAGCTGAAGTGGAGGATTTTAACTACGTTGGTGGTTCTGGATTTCAGGGTCAGCAATTTGGATACAACAACAACTGAAACTTCAACAACAACAATCGCAATTACGCCAACTCTTCGTACCAACCCATTCCTCCAAAGTCTACAGAGAATAATATGGAATCCATGCTTGAACAGATTCCTCAGGGACATCAAAAATTGCAAGTGGATTTCAATGGGAAGATTGACCATCTGTACACTGATCTGAACGGGAAGATTGACCACCTGAATGGAAAAATTGAAGCCGTCAACCGTTCTCAGAGAATGCTGGAAACGCAAGTAGCTCAGACTGCAACAACTGCCAAGGGAAAGATGGTTCATTCACACAATGAACACGTCAATGCAATCACCTTAAGTGTAGGAAATTTCGATGAGGATTCTGAAATCGCCCGAGCATCGATCGATACACCCTTGTATCGATCGATACCAGTCCAGACATCTGCACGAGAGGATCCAAAAACCCGTGTATCGATCGACACTCCCAAGGTGTCGGTCGATACTGAGGCAATTTCAGAGGAGATGCCTGAGATCTCAACTGTGGTACCTAAAGTAGTTGCAGAACGAGTGTATATACCCAGGATACCTTATCTTATGCCTCATATTATGACAAAGAAGGAATGGGAGGACGCCAGATGCAAAGCTATGCTAATTGTGGAGCCTTCTTTTGATGATGTATCTGCCAGAGACGATTCAACTGCAGTAGTATCGATCGATACCCTACTTGGTGTCGATCGATACCCCTCGCAGATCGGGCCAGAAATTGTGAAAACACCTGAGTTGATCGAAGAAAGAGTTTGCAAGCCCAAGAAGCTGAATCCTATTCCTCAACACCTTAGAGATCCCATTTCTCCAAAGCAACTGCATGGCTTTGAGAAGATGGTACGAAGGATCTCCCATGAATTGTCTTTCGAAGAAGCTCTAGAACACTGTCCTTTGCTAAGTCACTTCAAAGATTGCAGAGAAACTCAGGAAGAAATTAAGGCACTCGTTATCGAGGCAAGACGCAAGTCACTACCGCTGCGGCAGTTAACACAGAGGGAAGACCCAGGGAAATTCACGGTACCATGCTCTATCTCTGGAGTCGAGTTTAAAGAGTCTCTCTTTGACTCAGGGGCTAGTGTCAATGTCATGTCAAGGGAAATTGCAGAGCGGTTGAGAGCTGATATTCGATCTCCCACGACATCTATCACATTCACGAACTCTTCAACCTCAATTCCATATGATACAATCTCTTATTTGATGATCAAAGTAGGAGATTGTCTGGTGCCCACTAATTTTCAGGTTCTGGAGATGAGTGCACAATCTCGTACGCAATTGATTCTTGGAAGACCGTTTATGGCTACTGCTGGCGCGATCATAGACACACCTAATAAGAGAATCTCTTTCTCTTACATTGACGGAGATGTCTACTATGATGCCATACCTTCCAGATGAGCTCCCAGACGTGTCTCTCGCATCGAGGTTGTTATGGGAAAGTCGTTAGCGGCTGATATTTTGGAAGAACCTCCTGACGTGCCAACTGTCATAGACGTTTCGGTTAAACTGCCCCGCATCCCCAAGGAAGTTGTCAAGCATGCTAAGGCAACAAAGAAGAAGGTGAAGAGCAAAAGAGTCGAGAATCCCCATGTCACTTTAACCCCTCAGAACTATGATGGAAACTCGATTGAGTACAAGGTGAAGTGCAAAGGAGCCTCGAAACCATTCTCTAAGGCTAGAGTTCTTCTTACATCTGAGCTGAAAGAGAAAAGAAAAGAGTTTGTGGAGAGTATGTTGAGCAAAACTCTAAAGATAGAGATGTCAAGTTGTGGAGCCTGTTTTGGTGCAAGCTCGCATTCTTATCCTGCCTGAAGGGCGTTACAGTCAAGCTAATGACGTAAAACAAGCGCTTGGTGGGAGGCAACCCACTGGTGAGTCTGTTTTTGATTCTTTTTCTTTTTCATTTTTCGTTTTGTGTTGTGTCAAGATAAACAAGGAGCAAAACTCGAAATCGCCTTAGTGTCGATCGATACCCCATTGGTATCGGTCGACACCAATCGCGAATGTACGGTTCATTATGTCGATTTAAGCTTGGTATCGATCGATACCAAGCCGTGTATCGATCGACACCAGATGTTCCAGTACGGTAACTTCTTGTTTTTTCTTAGTTCTATTATGTTCTTTTGTTTTCTATTACCTACTCTAGGCTAGATAACACTGGGGACAGTGTTTTTCAAGTCTGGGGGAGGTGTCTGCTGACATTGTGTTTGTTTTTCTTAGAGTCAGTTGTTTTATCGAGTCAAAAACGTTTTATTGAGTCAAAACTTGTTGGAGATGATGATCATGTGCTTGAATTGTTGTTTTGATTTTGTTTTAAGTGACCAGTGTTGCAGGATCAGCTCTAGATCGACTAATGAAAAATCCAAGGACTAACCAGTTGACTAGAAAACAACCATGTCTCCAGCAGAGTTCTTCTGAAGCCTGAGCCAAATTTTTGAGTAGATCAATGTGGTTAGTGTTTACAGAGCTTTATTTATCATTCATATCTGACAAAGGAACCCATATGTTTGAAGTAATAGTATCTCTCCCCTGTTATAAGTTGATAAATAAGAGTATAAAAGATGAAATGATTTTCTTCTGAGTAGAGCGCTAGGAAAATTTCCAGCGATCTCATTATTCTACTTAAGAGGGAATGATCACACAAAGGTTGAAAGCGAGGTTAGGAAAATTTCCCGTGATACCACTATTCGCCTAAACCTTTGATACATAGATAGGGAAGAACTGGGGATTCGGTGACAAACACCATCAATACTCGCGTTTCGGACCTTGAATGTGTATATGCAAAGCTGAAAATAAAAGAAAGAACATGATAAAAAATAAGCCTGGGGGAGAGAAAGTGATACAAAAGTGTGAAATTGGATGGTTCCTTGTCATGATATTGAATGGTAAAGAATCTAGAACGCTCTTGAACATTTGCTGCAGCGATGAAACTGGCGATGAGGATTTTATTTGAACAAGTCTGGGAAAGCTGCGAATGTCTACGGAGAAGTACATGGTGGTTAGATCAAAGGCTGGTTAGGTGACATTTGGGTGTTTGGAAAAAGGATCTTTGCGATGGTTCCTGAATAGGTGAGTCTCCGTGTTTTCAAACCTCTTTCTTTGGTTTAGTTTTATGTTTTGCTTGAGGGCAAGCAAAGGCTAAGTCTGGGGGAGTTGATATATCATGGTTTTTACCCCTTTTAGGCCATGATGTTTTATAGAGTTTTCTGCTATTTCGTAGTGTTTTAGAGTCTTTTACAGGTCTTAGCACGTTTGGAGCATAATTGGAGATATTGGAGCTTTCTCGAGCATTTTGGAGCAAAGCTGAAGTTCGTGTTGCTGAGTACCCGATTTCACGTCGAGCATCGATCGATACCCCCTGGTATCGATTGACATCCATCGAGGCAGACACGACCCGCGACTTTAATGAAGAGTTGAAGAATTGCAACTTGGTCCAGAAGTCTTTAATATTTACAAGAAGCCCCAATTCATGATTTAAGTTATTTATAGGGATTTTACAGCCACTTTGTTGGCTATGATTTATTCTACTTTGATTCTACTTTTGGTTTTTGGAGAGACAACTCTGAACTCCTGTTTTTTATTGATTTCTTTGATGATCTATTCAATCATGTTGCTTTCATTCTCCATGTCTGAGTAGATCCACTTTAGGTTCAGGGTTCTCATAAAGGTTTTCTCTGAATGCTAGGTTGATTAGTTTATTAGGATTCACCATCTGAATTAGTTCTTCGCTTAGGTTGTGTTCAAAGCTATTTCTAGGTTGACGAATCTGGAATATAGATCTTAGGATAATTGATTAGGCACGAGAGTGCGGTTAATTAACTGATAGAACCTTAGGTGAGCAAATTGATTATTCGCAAAGAGATGTGGTTTAATTGATTTGTGAACATATCAAACCTGATATTAAAGCTGATTTAGACTTTAGGATTCGCAAAGAGATTTGGAATTCCTAGGATTTAGATTTAGATATTTCTCGCAACGACAGTTGGTTAATTATACCTTAGTGATTTGAGTTCAAGAACCGCGCTAAATCTGAATCTTGTTAGTTAGTTTATCTGCATTCATTGATTTCCTGAGAAATACCCTGAGTCTATCTTTCTCCCAATTGAATTACAACTCGTTTACTGCTTATTGTCTTTTGTTTCATCTTATTTGCTTAGCTTGATTTGACACTATACAATCTATTGCGTGATTTCTGTGAGTCCTTGTGTTCGACCCCTACACTTACTACAACAACTGCTTAGTACTTTTATGGTATTAATTTGAGCATATCATAACCGCCTTGTCATCCCACAAAGTGAACCTCTTCTTTGTTTCTATCAAGCTCTCCCACGAATTTGATGGACTTTTGGGTTGTTTGTATAAGCTTGTCCATCTTTTCATTAAGGGCTTTAATCGTTCTTGTACTTTGGTCTTCATAATCTTTAACCCCTCTTGAAGAACTTTCAAAGTATTCTCCATAATTCCCATCACTTTAGGCAAGGTTGTCAACAAGGTTTTGTCCTTCTTCAACGTCCTTCCGCATGAAATTTCCATTACTTGCGGTGTCAAGGATCATTCTCATTTTTTTTCAATACACCTCTATATAGAGTACTCAATAGAGATTCATCGGAGAACCCATAGTGTGGACATGCCATTGTATAGCCCCTGAATCACTCACATGCTTCACAAAAGTTCTCATTTCCTCTTTGAGTGAAGCTAGAAATCTGGTTTCTTTTCGTGGTTGTTCTTGAAGTGGAGAAGAACTTGGCTAAGGAGACCTCCTTGCACTTATCCCAAGAGTTGACGGTTCCGTGAGGCAATGTCTTTTCCCAATGGTGAGCCTTGTCGCCAAGAGAGATAGGGAAAAGCCTTAGCTTAAGTGCATCCTCCGAGACACCGTTCATCTTTACCAAGTCACACATACGGTCAAAGTTATCGAGATGATCAAGTGGATCCTCCACGGGCAGTCCATGATACTTGTCTCCTTGGAGCATGGATATCAAGCTTGCCTTGATTTTAAAATCGACATTCTCCAAGAGTGGTGGATGTATACGATTCCTATTCCCATACTGGGTTGGGGCATCATCAGCCCCTATTGGTCTCCTTGCTCTAGGTGCTTGATCCATAGTGATTCACAACCTCGCTAGACGCACAACTCTCTAACGTTTTCTTTCCTTCTTGCTCATTTCCCACGGTTCAAGAGATGAATGTTGTACCCATATGAAAAGAGAAAACTAGATAGAGAGATTAGTAAACAAAGAAAATAAAAAGCTTGATCTCAAAAAGAATCTAAATCATATTGACTAAACTATAACCCCAACTAGCAACGGCGCCAATTGATAAGTAGGATTTTATCCTCCTTAAGAATCAATCCTAAATATGCTCATGTATTTGCAATATTTTAGGTGTCAATCCAATTGGGATTTGTTCAATGCAATAAGAATGCAATATACTCTCTAATTCAAGCAAACAAAGTGTTTTGAGTTTAAGTTCTAGCAACCTAGTTCAAATTAAACAAGCAAACAAGTAAACAAGACTAAACAAGCTTAAACGAGATTAACAATGATTAAAAGAGGATCTTTGGGAAAGAAAATTGAATTGGGAGAATCTCAAGCTAAGGAATGATGTCTATCCAACCACAAAAGAGCATTTTCTTAAGCCTAGAACACTAATCAAGATTAGCATAATCTCTTAACACTAATTACTTCACTAATTACACATTCAAGAACAAACTCTCATTTGTGAAAATATAATTAGCAAGCATTAAACACAAATTCTAATAGCCAAAACCCACCCTAGACATTCACTCTCATGAGCTAAGTATGAAAATCTCTTATTTAGCTTAGTTGGTATTTCATCAAACATCTTGTGTGCATGAAACGCCCTTAGTCCTAAATTAGCTTTCTCAAGCTTAATCTAGCATTAAAACCCCTAAATAAGAAAGGATATAGAATAATTAAGTCCTAAACATCAAAGATTAACAAGAGAAATCCCCAAATATACCAAACCTAATGATCCAAAAGGGATCTACTCACTAATTATGAAAAACCCAACAAATCCTATGAAGAAGATGTTAAAGCCCATGATTAAATGATTGAATGATTAAGAAATAAGAGATGGAAGATAGAATTAAAAGATTCAAAGCTTAAATTGCATAAATAAATATAAGATCTCTTACAAATCACGCTAAAACACACTTAGAGGTATTTTTGCTTAAGAAAAGAGATGGGTCCTAAAAAATTAGGTTTAGAGTATAAATATTGTTGCTGGGCGGACCGGGTCAACCCAGAACAAACCGGGTATTGACCTGGCCAAATCTGGGTTTTTGCTGACTCTGGTGGTCTGCACCGACCCATCCTGGAGAGGTGCAAATGGTCGGTGCAAAAACTTTGAGCATGACTCCTTTGGGAGCCAGACGGACACGTCCCCGCCAAATCTGATGTATCTTTCGAACCACAGCTAAAAATGACCTCAAACCACCTCTTGTGGACAGCTAACTCACTGGGCTACAGCATTTAAAAAGACCACCGAGGCTAATTCGGATTGGAGACCCTTCGTTCAGCCAGGTCTTTCAGGTATGTCGGGTCTGGATAAATCTGGTTCTGGGAGTTTGCACCGATCGACTCTGGATCGGTGCAAACGATCGGTGCTAATCTTCTTCCTGCTTTGGATTCCTCCTGTGGTGACAGCGACCCACAGCACCGACCCAGGATGGGTCAGTGCATCTTCTAAAAATCTCCTTCTTCTTCTATCCTTCTTCTTCTTGCTCTCAAGGTCGGATGTGCTAGGTTCCAAGGCCTCCAATCTCCATCAAAACATCTCCAAGGCCCTAGAAATCACTCCAAAACATGGAAGACTCACTAGGACCTAATGCAAAACACCTTGAACCCTAATCAAGATTAAAACACCAAGAAAATGCTATGACACATATGAAAAAGAAGTAAAACCTAAGATAAATGAATGCATAGATGATGCAAATTTTGGCAATATCATAGCTCGCAGTCGCATCTATCGCAGTTCGCCGACCTCGCAGCTCACCGACCTCACAGTCACAGCTCGCCGATCTCGCAATCGCAGCTCTTCGACCTCGCAGCTCGCCGACCTCACAGTATGGCAACTCGCCGACCTTACAATTGGGCAGCTCGCAATCACAGCTCACCGACTTCGTAATCTCACACGAACTATCAAAACTGAGCTTCAACTTCACTCGTAGGATAAGCCGAGTCCGACCTCGCAACTAACTAACAACGCCGAGCTCAGCCTCGAACTCAATCTATCATTTGCATGATCAAAAGCCGAGTTCAATCTCGCGTCTTTAGTTATTTTTGCAGGAACAACGCCGAAATCATTTACATCACAAAAGACAAGATGCTGATCTCAATTCCAACCGGGCTAAATAATTCTCCATGAACTTCGCCGAACTCAAGATACTCCTTCGCCTAACTGAGGAGGGGACTTATTATTGATACCGAGTTTAGCACTCGTTGGTTTAGCCCGGTACGAACCGAGATCGGCTAAATCAATCCCGGTTTACAATTATTCGAGCTCGGAAGATGGCCCATGATCGCGGTGGTCGACATCAAAGCCCATCAAGGCCGACTTATGAAATAAAAGGAGGATCTCCTTTTATTTGGTAAAGGCAAATCCCGAGAAAATAAGAAGTTATTCTTATCGACTGCATGAAATAAGGATAATCGCCAATATCAAATTCAAGAAGGAAAAGAAAAAGCAACCGACTTCAAGACTTATAAATAGGAGAGCTCCTCATTCATTCTGAATAATCTAAAATAAATCCTATCACATTCTATGTAATTAGAACTACGTTCGGCTTGATCTCTATTTTAAGGGTACGTAGGCAGCCTTCACAGGCACAACTATGATTCTAATAAAAATAAGAGTTAGCATTGTTCGACGTATGTTACGAGTTTTGAGATCGGCTGGACATAAAGCTTCTACGCCGTAAGGTAATGAAAAGGGGGATTGCCCGGTAGCACTGCGAGGTGTGGTGTGATGGGACCAGAGGACTCCATCGAGTTCGTCGGCCCAAAATCCTTTCTTTGTGTTGAGTCTTTTCTTAAGGCCGTCGATGATAGTATTATTGGTTGCTTCGGCTTGGCCGTTTCTAGGTGGGTATCTCGAGTAGAGAAACTTAGCCGGATTTTCTATTTAGCACAAAAATCACTGAATAGGGCTGAGGTCCGTTATTTGTGATTATCTTGTATGGTACTCCACGTCGGCATATAATGAGCATGTAATGGCCAATAACTAATTAATCTATTACATGTAGCATCATGTGATACGTCTTTCCCTTGAGAAATTATTTATCCCCAAAAGTGATCATGTTTATTTCCAAGTTTAGAGACATCGAACTTTATATAAACTTTTCATTTTTAATAAACTTTTCATTTTTAATAAACTTTTCAATTTTTTCTAAAATAAAATTTTCCTTTTTTAATCAAATGTCCTTTTTAATTATATCATTTAATTTATATGTTTTATTTTTCCTTTTTATGCTAATGATTTGTATTTTTTTTCCTTTTTATGTTAACATATGTCAAACTTTAATTAAGAACAAAAAATTAACACATGTAGAAATCTAATCGACTGACTTGACATGTGTCTTGATCAAATTAATTAATAACTTTGAAACATCAAGTTTTATATAATACAATATTAGGACCCGCATATATGCAGATATATAATTTAATATTTTATAACCCATGAAAAAGAAACTATAGACGATAAAATCGAAAACAAAAATAGACTTCCTGTGAAAATAAGTAATATAAGGTTGAGACCGCCAACGCAGCAAAGTCACCTATAGAGAAACCTAACAATTATTTATTAATTTTGATTCTCCTATTTTATATTCTATTATTTGGCTTTTAATTAAAAAAATTAACATATTTTCAAAATTTTAATTTTTAATATTCTTATTTGAATGAGATTTTTTTTTGGATTATTTAAACACTCATATGTTTATTTTTGCATAGAGAACCAGACAAAATTTTATTATTATTATTATGTTTTATTAACTTTGCCCCCTAAGATAAATTTAAAATTTATATTTTTTTGTTTAATAACTTTACCTTTTAAAATTAGTAATCGGTTATATAATTTTCAAAAAATATTTATAAGTAATTTTGGATTTTAGGCTCAATTTACGTTTTCTATTTTTCTCTTTTTGCTTAGTAACTTTACCTTTTACGATTATGAATCAATTAGAAATTTTCCTTTTATTTTGGATATTATGTGTCGAAATCTAATTTGAATTTTCTTACACGTGTCAAAATCTTATCGATTAACTTGACACATGTCACAATCATGAGAGTTGCTAACATTAATACATTTGACTTTATATAATAAGATAAGATTTAGAGGTTATATATATTGAGCGAGTATAATAATATATGATGTTATCTTAAAAATACTATCAAATGCTTTCCATATTGACCCAGGACCCAAGAGTTTGTTTTTGTTTGATCGCCGGTCCGGTTTTAAAACATTCATGATAACTTTAAGTGCTAAATCTCACACTCCAAGTTTGTATATGGTTTTGGAAAGTGAATTAAATTGAGGATCAGTTTATCTTTGAATAGATCGTGGTATAAACAAGTATCGATGAATTGTAATTGTATTAATTGAATGTCCAAATACAAAGTACCTCGAAGAGATGAGTTACAGAGAGAGCTCGAAGAGCGAAGTGTAAATTAGATCAAAAGAATGATATGCGTAAAACTATGTCTTGAGTCTCATTTGATAGCTCACTTCAAGGTCCTAACCACTAGCTTGTATCTCGAGATCCCATGTGTCGTGTGATTGCTTTAAACCTCAGAATGAATTTGAGCCATTATAAGATGCCTTTGACTGATTCAGCTGACTTGGTTGACTGATTCATCGTTAACTCGGAGCTCGATAGGTCGGACGTCGAGGTGGCTCTTTGGAGTATTTAGAGCTACGAGTGGGCTAAGACTTCGTATTTGGCCCAAATCCATACATGTTTTTAGATTGAATTGTTGGGCTTCTTAATGGGCTTTGTGGGCCAGATGTCACGTGAGAAGTCCAGCTCCAACAGTTTCTCCCAGCCCATTAAGCGAGTTGATATATCATGGTTTTTACCCTTTTTAAGCCATGATATAAGTCCGTTTTATAGAGTCTTTCTACTATTTTGTAGTGTTTTAGAGTCTTTTATAGGTTTTAGCACGTTTGGAGCATAATTGGAGCTTTCTGGAGCATTTTGGAGCAAAGCAGAAGTTCGTGTAGCTGAGTACCTGATTTGAAGCTTCAGTATCGATCGATATTGACTAGTATCGGTCGATACTAACTGCATCAAGACACAAGTCGCGACTTTTTTGAAGAGTTGGGGAATTACAAAATTCCCCAGAAGACTTTATTATTTAAAATTTAGCCCAAAACGTGTTTTTACATTATAATTAGGTTTTTCAGCCACTTTGGGTGGCTACGCTTTCATTACGCTTGATTTTACTTTGGTTTTTGGAGAGACAACTCTGAACTCCTGTTTCTTGTTGATTTCTTTGATGATCTATTCAATCATGTTGTTTTCATTCTCCATGTCTGAGTAGATCCACTTTAGGTTCAGGGTTCTCATAAAGGTTTTCTTTGAATGCTAAGTTGATTAGTTGATTATGATTCACCATCTGAATTAGTTCTTCACCATAGGTTGTTCTCAAAGCTAATTCTAGGTTGACGAATCTGGAACTTAGATCTTAGGTTAACCAATTAGGCACGACAGTGCAATTGAGAAATCTGATAGAACCTAGGGTTAGCAAATTAATTATTCGCAAAGAGATTTGGTTTAGTTGATTTGTGAACATATCAAGCTCGATATTAAGGCTGATTTATTCTTATGAATTTGCAAAGAGATTTGGGATTCTGAAGTTTAGATTTATATAACTCTCGCAGCGACAGTTGGTTAATTATACTTTAGTGATTTGAGTTCAAGAACCGTGCGTAACATGAATCCTGATTAGTTAGTTTATCTGCATTCATTGATTTCCTGAGAAATACCTTGAACCTATCTTTCTCCATCGATTTTACAACTCTTCTACTGTTTATGGCTTTTTGTTTCAACTGAATTGCTTAGCTTGATTCTCATTTATATAATCTATTGTGTGTTTCCGTGACTTCTTGTGTTCGACCCCTACATATACTACAACAACTGCTTTAGTACTTTTAGGGTATTTATTTAAGCATATCAAATTTGGCACCGTTGCCGGGGACTCAATTCGCCATTAGATTTTAGTTTGGGAATTTCGACTAAGTTCGTCGGTATCGATCAATACTACCTAGTGTTGGTCGATACTCGTCGTTTTCTTTTTGTTGATATCGATCGACACCACCCAGTGTCGGTCGATACTCATCATGTTTTTTGTTACTTACGTTCTTGACTTTTGTTTTCAGGTGTATGCCTATTCGTGAAACCAGAAGGAACAAGAGCACTCAGCTAGTTGAACTGTCATTGGAGCAGCTAGCACTTTTGGAACGCACAAACAGAAAAGCAAAGAAGCCAGTAGAGATGAACAACAATCCAGTGATCTTGGTTCAAGATGCAGCTGGTGCTTACAGAGACCGAGAGGGTCAATTGTGCAATGAGAGAGGGCAACGATTTGATGGAGAGGGGAACATCATTCCACTTCCTGCTGTTGTCGAGGAGGTTGTTGCTGCGAATGCAGGGAATGCTGCAGTTGATCATGGTAGAACACTTGGTGAGCACAACATACCTAATCAGTTCTATGCCAATCGAGCTACGATTCGCATTCCAACTTTTCAGAGGAATGACTTTGAGCTGAAACATGCGTACTACGCTCTTGTGAGTCAGCATCCTTTCCATGGTCTATCTCATGAACACCCCATGGATCATATCGAGAAGTTCGAGGATTTGGTCACTGGTATGAAGTACAATGGAGTGCCCAATGAGTTCCTTTTCTGCAAGCTTTTCCCATACTCTCTTAGCGGGGATGCTGCTTATTGGCTGAAGAGTTGTCTCCTGGTTCGCTACCTACATGGGATGAGACGAAGAATGCATTCCTGAATAATTTCTACGATGATGCGAGATCCGAAGAGCTCAGGAACAAGATTTCTCAGTTTTCTCAAGGTCCGACAGAGGCACTCAAGGCTGCTTGGATTCGTTTCAAGTCATAGCAGAGAGATTGTCCACACCATGGGTTCACTCAGGTTCAGTTGCTGGGTACTTTCTATAGAGGTATCGATTGGAGGTATCAGCTGGCTTTGGATGCTGCAAGTAATGGGAACTTCAACTTAAGGTATCCAGATGATGCGGTTGTGCTGATTGAGAACTTGGCGTCTAGCAATAGCACCAAGAATGCTGATTTCAAGCGGAAGAAGCATGCTGGAGGAGTTGATGGATCACAGATTGCTGAAGTTCAGGCCAAGCTGGATTTCCTGATCGGGAAGTCGAAGAAAGCTGTACACTTTGCTGATGGAGTCGATAATATCGATGAAGATGAAGTGGAGGATGTTAATTACGTTGGTGGTTCTGGATTTCAGGGTCAGCGATTTGGGTACAACAACAACCGAAACTTCAACAACAACACTCAGCAAGGTGGGTACAAGTTTGAGGGAAACCAATCTGGATTTGGAGCAAAACAATTTGCTCAGAAACCACTCCAGAGCAGCGATTTCACTTGCAATTATGGGAACTCTTCGTACCAACCCATCTCTCCAAAGTCCACATAGAGTAAGATGGAATCCATGTTTGAACATATCCTTCAGGGACAGCAGAAGGTGCAAGTGGATTTCAATGGGAAGACTGACTCTCTGTACACATATCTGAATGGAAAAATTGACGCTCTCCATGTCTCTCAGAAGAAGTTGGAAACTCAGGTTGCTCATACATCATCAGCTGTGAAGAGGCATGAAAGTTTTCTTCCAGGGAAAACTGAGAATCCAAGAGAATACATAGATGTCATCACCTTGACGAGTGGAAAAGAGGTGATTACAAGAGTGAAGAACAACCCAATTGCAGAGACTTTCGTCGATCTTGCTGAAGATGACGACTGGGATTCTGAAAATCCCCGTGTATCGATCGATACAAGCCAGTGTCGATCGATACCAGTCCAGACACCTGCACGAGGAGATCCATAATCTCGTGTATCGATCGATACTCCTTCTGTGTCGGTCGATACTGAGGTGAGGTCGAGAAGGAACCATATATTGTCAAGGAGAGGGTGTACAAACCCCAGAATACCTTATCATATACCTCCTAAGATGACAAAGAAGGAATGGGACGATTCCAGAGCGAAAGCATAGATCGACACCACCCATGTGTCGGTCGATACCAGTTCAGTTGCTGAAACGAAACCCGAGTTGAGTGCAGAAAGGGTTTACAAACCTAAGGCGTCATACCCCATGCCACCCAGACACCTCAGAGATCCCATTTCTCCAAAGCAGATGCTTGGCTTTGAGAAGATGGTACGAAGGATTCCCCACACACTGACTTTTGAAGAAGCTCTAGAGTACCGCCCTATGTTGAGTCACTTCCGAGATTGCAGAGAAACTCTGGAAGAGATCGAAGTACTCTTTATCAAGCCAAGAAGCAAGTCACTAC
Source organism: Eutrema yunnanense (assembly GCA_002933935.1). NCBI lineage: Eukaryota > Viridiplantae > Streptophyta > Magnoliopsida > Brassicales > Brassicaceae > Eutrema > Eutrema yunnanense. The sequence goes on along the minus strand of PKML01069064.1, from coordinate 3,192 downwards.
CGCTGATGCAGTTGACTAAGAGGGAAGACCCATGAATATTCTCAGTTTCATGCTCTATCTCTGGAGTTGAATTCAAAGAGTCTCTTGTTGACTCGGGGGCTAGCGTCAATGTCATGTCAAGGGCAATTGCAGAGAGATTGGGAGCTGATATTCGATCTCCCAAGACATCTATCACATTCGCGAACTCTTCCACATCGGTTCCATACGGTACAATCCCTGATTTGATGGTTAAAGTAGGAGTCTGTCCGGTTCCTACCGATTTTGAGGTTGTGGAGATGAGTGCAAGATCTAGTACGCAATTGATTTTTGGAAGACCGTTCATGGCTACGGCTGGTGAAATTATGGATACGCCCAGTAAGAGAATCTCGTTCTCGTACATTGACAATGAGGTGTACTGCAAAGCCATTCCTACTAGAGGAACTCCCACACATATTTCTTGCATCACCATTGTTACAGGAGAGACATTGGTAATTGATCTTTTGGAAGAGCCTCTTGATGAGCCAACTGTCATAGACCTTCTAAATAGTACTTTTGTCATCACCAAGAAAGACGTCAAAACATCTAATGCAAAGACGAAGGTGAAGAGCAAAGGAGTGAAGGGTGCTGCTTCTATGACTTTAATCCCTCAAAAGTATGATGGGGATTCAATTGAGTACAAGGTGAAGTGCAAAGAAACTTCGAAACCATTCTCTAAGGCTCGAGTTCTTCTTACTTAGGAGCTGAAAGAGAATGGAAAGGAGTTTGTGGAGAGCATGTTGAGCAGAACTCTGAAACTGGCGATGTCAAGTTGTGGAGCTTGGTTTGGAGTAAGTTCTCAATCTTCTCCTGACTGATCACCTGAGGTACATTCAAGCTAATGACGTTAAACAAGCGCTTGGTGGGAGGCAACTCACTGGTGAGTCTGTACATACGTCTTTTATTTTTGTATTTTTTTTACGTGTTTTATGTGTTTACGTGTAAATCAGATGAAAAGGTCAGTGTCGACCGATACCATCACTGGTATCGATCGACACCAGAAGAAACAGACGTTGCATCGACCAAAAGTCCTTGTATCGATTGACACCAGCAATGGTATCGGTCGATACCCAACGCACATGTAAGCTCTCTGATTTTCACGTCTTCACTCAGCTGTTTTGGTTTCTTTCACCGACTCTAAACTAGATAACACTGGGGACAGTGTTGTTTAAGTCTGGGGGAGGTAGTTGCTGACAACATATTTTTTTTTCTTAGAGTCATAAAATAAATAAAAAATTGTCATTTTATTGAGTCAAAACTTGTTGGAGATGATGATCGTGTGCTTGAGCCTATTGTTCTGATTTTGTTTTTGAGTGACCAGTGTTACAGGATCAGTTCTAGATCGACTAATGAAAAATCCAAAGACTGACCAGTTGACTAGAAAACACCCATGTCTCCAGCAGAGTTCTTCTAAAGCCTGAGCCAAATTTTTGCACTTCATCAATGTGGTTAGTGTTCATAGAGCTTGATTCATCATTCATATCTGACAAAGGAACCCATGTGTTTAAAGTAATGGTATATCTCTCTCCCCCGTTATAAGTTGATATATAAGAGCATAAAAGATGAAAGGAATTTCTTCTGAGTAGAGGGCTAGAAAAATTTCCAGCGATCACATTATTCTACTTAAGAGGGAATGATCACACAAAGGTTGAAAGCGAGGTTAGGAAAATTTTCAGTGATACCACTATTTGCCTAAGCCTTTGATACATAGAGAGGAAAGAGCCGGAGATTCGGTGGCAAACACCATCAATACTCGCGTTTAAGACCTTAATGTGTATATGCAGATCCAAAAAGAAAGAAAGAACATGATAAGAAACAAGTCTGTGGGAGAGAAAATAATACCAGAAAGTGTGAAATTGGATGGTTTCTTGTCGTGATATTGTATGGTAAAGAATCTAGAAGGTTCTTGAACATTGGATGCAGCGATGAAACTGGCGATGAGGGCTTTGTTTGAACAATGTTGCAGGATAATGTGTGGAGTCTGGGAGAAGTACATGGTGGTTAGATTGAAAGCTGGTTAGGTAACATTTAGGTGCTTGGGAAAAGGATCTCTGCAATGGTTCATGAACAGGTGAGTCTATATGTTTTCAAACATTTTTCTCTGGTTTAGCTTTCTATTTGCATGAGGGCAAGCAAATGCTTAGTCTGGAAGAGTTGATATATCATGGTTTTTACCGATTTTAAACCATGATATAAGTCCGTTTTATAGAGTCTTTCTACTATTTTGTAGTGTTTTAGAGTCTTTTACAGGTTTTAGCACGTTCGGAGCATAATTGGAGATATTGGAGCTTTCTGGAGCATTTTGGAGCAAAGCAGAAGTTCGTGTAGTGAGTACCCGATTTGAAGCTTCAGTATCGATCGATACTGACTAGTATCGGTCGATACTCACTGCATCAAGACACGAGTCGCGATTTTTATGAAGAGTTGAGGAATTGTAAAATTGCTCATAAGACTTTATTATTTACAATTTAGCCCAAAACGTGTTTTAGCATTATAATTAGGTTTTCCAGCCACTTTGGATGACTACGCTTTCATTACGCTTGATTTTACTTTGGTTTTTGGAGACACAACTCTGAACTCATGTTTCTTGTTGATTTCTTTGATGATCGATTCAATCATGTTGTTTTCATTCTCCATGTCTGAGTATATCCACTTTAGGTTTAGGGTTTTCTCATAAGGGTTTTCTCTGAATGCTAGGTTGATTAGTTGATTAGGATTCACCATCTGAATTAGTTCTTCACGATATGTTGTTCTCAAAGCTAATTCTAGGTTGACGAATCTGGAACTTATATCTTAAGATAATTGATTAGGCACGAGAATGCGATTAATTAACTGATAAAACATTATTAGGCACGGCGAAGCTTGTCTTCCCCCATCTCGAATCTTCAAGTTGTTTTATTTTCTTCAATTTATCTACTTTGAAACATTATTTTCATTCACTTTAAGTTCAATTTTGATATGTGAATATATTAAGTTATAGTGATTATTACAAAGCTTTCGATGCATCCATAGTCCGATCATTTTTGTGAACGATTTCACCCCAAAAAACTCCCCCCAAAATTGGCAAAACTTTTTTTGTCAAAATTGATTTCAACAGCCACCACGTATATTTGTAGGTATAGCCCCGATTAAGAAAATGGTTGAAATTTGAAAAGCAACGATTGTGCTACATATAAT